>OX377203.1:20742255-21083052 GCA_947396885.1 Heligmosomoides polygyrus polygyrus
CCGAGCGCTTCCCTACCACGCCACCTGTGCACTGCGCTGAGTCCGATATGAGCCCTCATCCCGCACGCACCCGTCAGCTGCGGAGCACGTGAATCAACATGGCGCCAGCACGCGACTTCCGTCGCCCCTAACTCTGCGCAGAGTTGTATTGGGGTCTAGATACCTGCAGTCTGTGACTTCCCAGGAAGAGGCGGTTCTGCCCATATACAACACTTGCGCCGTTCCGACCTACCGTTGAAATAGTATCCTGGTTAGGCCGGAGGCATACTTCCATCGTCGCGATCCTATCGCGGCCTTCAGTTTATAGTCATTTCGCCGCGCGCGGTGTTTAGTGCTGGTCCTGGATGGATCGCCGTCGGGCTCCCTTGCTGAGCGACGGGCGAAGCGACGTGCGCTCAGGACACGTCATAATGCCCTTTTTTGTTGTTTTTTTTGTAGTTTTACGTCGCAGTTTTCATAGTTTTAAGCTGATTTCTAGGTTCGCTACCCTCTTCCTAGTACGAATCCATGAGGAAAATTTGTGGTGAGTTTTTTTTTTTGAGTAATTGCCATGGATTCACAGCGCGGGAAGAAGACAGGGAGACACTGTGGAAAGCGGATGTTAATGTAAGCTAAGCTAATGTTAAGGTCAAGCAAATCGCTAGTAGTACTACCATCTACAGTGCACCAATATCCTTTTTGGGGAGAGGGGTTATTAATACCTTGAGGTCCTAGGTAGAACTCTGTATCGCTGCAAAGAGCGGATTTCCCCTGGTTGCTGTTCAACCTCTTTTAGTACGTTTTCACTGTTCCTGTGTCACAGACACTCAACGTAGTCGGCAGGAAACGCCTGTTTTCGCGTGCACCCGGATTGGTTTTTTATAGTCGCTTTCCAAGCCTTTCGTTCCTCTGAATTCAGCGAGTTTGGGGACGAAGCCTAAACAGTGAATTGTCTTTCGTGTGTTATGATGTTCCACTATGCGTGATCCAAATGGTTTCACGATGTGCAGTAGAAGTGTACAAAGGACTGATTAACACTTCACCTTCTCATGAAGGATAGATGAAGAGGAGAAAATATTCTTGGCTATATATATGTATATATGTCTTATCCGAGGAAGGAAGTGTGGACCAGGCGGTCAGGGGACGGATAAACGCAGCCTGGCTCAAGTGGAGGGAGTCCACAGGGATCCTCTGCGACCGTAGATGCTCCAGGACGCTCAAAGGCAAGCTCTATAGAACAATTGTGAGACCTGCCCTCCTCTACGGCAGTGAGTGCTGGACCTTGGGTAAGGCGCAGGAGCGGCAACTGCACGTGGCGGAGATGAGGATGCTGAGGTGAGCATGTGGATGGACCCGTCGGGACAGGGTGTCAAACGAGGATGTTAGGGCAGTGATGAAGACAACCCCGATCCAGCTGAAGATGAGAGAGCAGCCCCTGAGGTGGTACGGACACATCCTCAGAAGACCAGAGGATCACCCCACAAGGTTGGCCCTAGATTTCGAGGCACCCGGAAAGCGTCCGAGAGGAGCTCCAAGGAAAAGATGGAAGGAATTCATCAAGAGAGATCTCGCCGAAATCGGCGCCACGGCAGATGACCCCCTTGATAGGATGAGGTGGCGACAGATCACAAGAACAGCGGACCCTGCGACTGCGCGGGACTAAACGCTCAGGAGAAGAAGAAGAGAAGAATATATATGCATTTATCCTTCCCTGCCTTCCAGCTTCTCTCTTCTTGGTACCTCGGTATTGTAATTTGTAATTTCTATTGTTTGTAATGTATTGTGTTAAAAGCAGTTCTGAGGGAGACGAATTTAAGGTGTAGTATACAGTATTGCTCACTTAAAGGAATGCTCCCAAGTCGGGTGCGTTTTTCTCCTCGTAATGTCGACAGAACTCGCTTTAAAAGTTTCTAAAACGAAACCGTTGTGCAGAATTGCGTACTCTACCCTTCACGGAACATGTTTCGTCTTGGGGATAGGATAAAGTCACCAGTTAATGAGAATATAAAGAGCTGTTTTGCACCGAGTGATATCTCAGCACGAAAAGATTCAGAAGCGTTTTTACAAAAAGTCGAGTAATGAACATCCGAAAGGCCCAGCCGCTCCCAGTCACACTCTAGCCGGCAAGGTATGGGCCTTTAGCGGTGGATCCAAACGTAGGTTTCTCTCTCAGTCAACTTTTTGTTTTGATTATAGAAGTACGTCGATAATGCTAGAGTAACTGAGGTGTTTAGTGGAGTAGAGCGTGAATTTAAGCTTCTACATCATGTTTCTCGATAGTGAATTATTACGTTTGTTATGCAATATTCCGTCTTCTCGTTTCGCTCCATCGCGCACTACCATACTGTCGCGTCGCTCTGCAAAACCCGTCGCCGCGATTACATCGTGGCGACGAGAAGTATGCACGAGGCCTTACACCAACGGCACTGCGTGTCAGCCCAAACTGTGACCTTCAATGGTGAGCCGATGGGCAAATTAGTGCTTTATCCACCGTAGACATGTTTGATACCAATTCACAAATCCTTGAATGATGGAAGGTTCGGTTGGTTTGTGCGAGAAACCTGAACCAGGAATCGACCGCACGCTACACTGGACACTCACTCCGACTGCGCTACCACCTGCCCAATGATCTAGTAATGCTGTTCTGAATAGTCACTGGAAGAACGAACTTCATCTCTGCTATCGTGTTCGAATTTTTCCCTCCACGTGCACCTGAGGATCATTAACACTACATATTCCTTCGCCAAATCTAGGACAAGGTTCTTCTGTCACCACATTATCGCCAAAAACGGTCCGTCTGTTCAAAAAGCGGATTTTTTGACAAACCCCTTTAAGAGCCTAAGTTTCTCTTCACGGTGACAAAACCTAAGGCCCGAACTAAGGATTAACGTAGTCCGAATCATACCGCCCGTCCCAACCGTAAAGTGCTGAAGAGTAGACCATATAGCATCACTCTCTTTCTATGAGTCGTCATATGCAGGTCACTTCCCCAAGACGTTTGACTATTCCGACTTCCGCTAGGAGCACTTCTGATCGCAGGTTGCTCATAGATAGCACCATAATCTGTTCTGCTGTTTCGTCCTTCCCAGGCATTCGCAGTACGGAGATCCCTCCGGGGATTCACAGTCCCCGGAGGGATCTCCGTACTGCGAATTGGTATGCCTGGGAAGTGCAGAACACTGAAATGTTAATTGACTGTCTACAGCAAGCCATTGTATAAAGCAAAGACTCATTCAGTGTACTTCCACTAATTCCCGAAAAAAAGTTTAATAGAATGCATGGCGTATACTGCAAAATGAATAATAACAGTGACCTTTACCCTTCATTCTTATAGATTGTCTGACGGTTTTAATCTCGTGATAAGAAAAAATAAGAACTCGAAACGACCGTTACACGTTTATGTCCCTTCGGAGTACCGTAACTCGATGACGTGAAGAACCGTCATTGACCTGAGAATATGTTAGTCCAGCTTAACAACGAAAATTTTTCTATATCTCTTGATCGCCTCACTGCTCTTGAGGGAAGAAAATCATCAAGTGCTGATGAGTTCTTCTTTTGTGGGATCAGATGAAAAGAGGCTTCTGTTGCAGGATATCAGTGTGGCGAAAATGTCTATTAATCCTCCAGAGCGTGGGCCGACTGCTTTACATTTATCCACGGACTTCTACAACAACTTTCGCTTCACCCAGTTTCTGTAATAGCTTTTCCCTTTCTTAGTTTTTGTTTCTAATGTGTGACCACATTTTGTGCCATACGCAACTCAATCAGTTTCCAGTCTTAAACACTACTACCACGCTGCTATAGTGCTTCCCAGAAGGGCAGTTTTTTAATGTCTCTCGATAACGGCATCTTTTTAGAAGTAACACCTGCACAGAATAATGGTTCGCTGAATGTCAAATGTCAATGTAAGTACGGAGTCTTCAGCTTCCCCCTCCTTGCTTTGTGCACGTGCGCAATTCGCACGTCGTTCGACCAAAGCTGTATAACAGACGTGGGACATCATTTGCAAATTTTTGAAAAAAATTGGTTATTAGTGGGCGCTCATTATTAATAAAATATGTACACTACACTAATGAAGATCGGTGTCAGTAAATTTCTTTTGTGTAGTGGAATCAAAACAGAAGCTAGCTAAATGACATCGGTTAGTGGTGCTTATAGAAATGGCTAGTACTCAAGTGTTGAAGAATAAAGTATAAACGACAGCGTAAATCAGTCCTTTTTAGTATGAGCCACACATGCTACTTCTTGGCTTTATAAAACATACGTCTTGCCGCGCCTTGAGTACTCGTCCGTCATATGGAGGCTAGGTACAAAAAACAAAGTCAGGTGCATTGAGAAAGTCCAACGAGTGTTTACTCGTCCACTGTTCCGCAGGTCATCGGTGGACAACGGTAACTATTTGCCTTCTTATAATGAACGCTCGAGTTTATTCTCACTTCATTCTTTACAGCGCAGGAGAACTGTCCTGGACCTCGCTTTCCGCGCTCTTCGTGGAGAGATTAAACCGCAAGCAAGCAAGTTCTGGGTAATCCGTCCTTCCGGGACAAGACGACGTTTATTTAATATTCATTATCCTACATTATCCATTATCCATTAGGTGAACCACAACAAACTTATTCACAAGCTAAAGCTCCTAAAGATTCCGGATAATCTGTTGAAGTGGATTATTTCATACCTTTGCGATCGATACATGACGGTTAAGCTTGGTAATGAATACTCTGAAAGACATCAGTGCACTAGTGGCGTACCTCAAGGCGGAGTAATCTCGCCTTTACTTTTTATTGTCTACATAATCGATCTACCTAAGGTGCTCGCGATTTCAACACATGTAAAAGTCCAGATATATGCTGACGATGTCAAAATCTATGGGGTTTATGATGAAGGGAACTGTGATGAAGTACGTTCTGCTCTAAAAAATGTATGCAACTTCTAAACGAATATTCAGTACAATGGGACCTCACAGTAAATCTGAACAAATGCTCTGTATTTCACATAGGAAAAGGGTCTTGTAATGAATACTGTATAAACGGAGTCATACTTACGAAATCTGAAATCGCCAAAGACCTGGGTGTTTTGATGGATACAAATCTAAGGTTTTCAGAGCATATCAACTACACTGTAAAAAAAAGCTTATGCAGCGCTTTTTTCTCTTCTTCGTAATGTTCATGTTAAAGATCCAACACTACTCGTTCGTCTGTTCAAAACCTACGTTTTGCCACATCTTGATTACAACTCTCCAGTATGGAATCCCTGCGCAAAAAATACATTCTCCAACTTGAAAATGTCCAGAAAACATTTACAAAAATAGTTTTCCGCAGAATTAATAATTACTCTCGACATGTTAACATACCATGTTATTCTGACCGACTAAGAGTACTAAACCTGCAAAATTTACAATGCAGAAGGGCAATTGCTGATCTCGTTTTTTGTTTTCGAGTACTTCGCAGAGAGACTCGTCTTAACCCCAATAAGTACTGGGTTTACAGACCATGTAGCGAGAGAATTGGTAGTTTCACCATTCACTGTAAACATCCAACAACTAAATGTCGTGGAAAAATCTTTAACTCACTATTTTGTCGAGTTGCCAGATGGTTCCAGCGCATTCCAGCAGAAATTTTTTGTTCCGAAAACAGCTACATCTTCAAAGCAAGGTTGGAAAAGCTCGATCTTTTGCAAATTCTAGGAAATAATAATGTCTAACGATGATGTCTTTGATTGCAGCCAACTTTCACTTTTATCCTTGCCATGGTTTGTCAGAGACAATCTGCCGGCCCCGCTCTTCATCTTGCAGTCCAGTCTTCAGGAAGATACCAGCAGTCCAATGAAGCAGTAGATTTTTAAGAATTCAGTTCTCAATCATGATTGTTAATTACAATGAGTGTTTTTCTAACCAACATAATAATTCTCAGATCGTAGGCGAGTTCATTGTCTTATGGATGATATACATGTATGTATCTATGTAAAGGCGGCGTCAGCAAGAGTAGTCCCGGGTTGCACTTAATATTCTTTACACATTTTCTTTTTCTTGCTCTTGTTCAAGTTAAACGAATCTTGTTCTCCGTACCGACGTCTTTCGTTCTTGCGTTTGAATATGCGCAACTCCCTTCTATGCTACCGCCTGAGGTGCGTACCAGTTTAAAGAGGCCTTTGAGATACAGGGCCCGCCTTGGGGTCGTGTACGTAGAAGGTCGTAGACTTTGTGCATCTCATAATTCGCATGCAAGACGTCCTCGCGAAAAGAATTTCATCTACGCTTCATGTTCTTTTTATTGTTTTCAACAGCCTTTTCAGGTTTTTTTTTCTTCCATTGTAAGAAACAATGCGGACTACTCTTCGACAAACCTCTTTTTCCATTAACAATGAACCAGGCAATGAACTCACAACGATCTCAATTTATTCAATTTCAAACTGGAGTTCCCACATTCACCAATGGATTGAAAAACACTCAAACTGAACGTATGTCATGTATGTGGTCTGACGTAATCTACTGTATTTGTTTTGTTTATTATTTATGGCACACATTTTGTGTAGTAAATAAATAAATAAATAAATAAATAAATTATACCATCGGAGATTGGGTACCATATATTATATAGTAACAATGTCTTCCATCGATGTGCAATCCAATTTCTGGATCCTGACTTTACTAGTACAGGGCAAACCAAAATCACGTGGACAAGATTTTTTCGTCATAATTTCAAACCAATTAATAGTTCGAGAAAACGTCATCTAAATTACAACAATACAAACATTAGGATACGTTGTACCTGAGAACAGATTCTGTTCACGGATGAGAAGCTGTTCATCGTGTAGCAGGCGCACAAACGCCAAAATGGTAGGATGTGGTCTACAGGGGCTCCAAGTACCTCTGTTATCGTCCAAAACTAAAAAGCTGTCTGGGTTTGGGCGGAATCTGCGCCAGAGGCAAGACCCCTGGTTTTCGTGGGTAAAGGAGTGAAAATCGACGAAGATGTGTACCAGCGAGACATTCTTGAGTCCGTAGTTCTTTCTTGGGCCCACCAGCACTTCGGTGATGTCCATTGTACGTTCCAGCTGGACTCTGCACCCGCACATAGTGCGAAGAGTGCGCAGGCATGGTGCAAGAGCAATTTCCCAGACTTCATCACGCCTTCGAAATGGTCGCCGTATTCTCCGGATTTGAATCCGATGGACTACAGTGTGTGGGCATTTTAGAGACCAGGGTTGTCGTCAAACGCCACCGCAGTCTCGAGTCCCTGAAGGAATTCTTGCGCCAGGAGTGGGAACGGTTGTCTCGTGATGACCTGCGCCCCATCGCTAAAAAATTCGCGAAACGTTTGGCCTTCTGCATCCACTCCAAGGTAGGCCACTACGAAACCACTTGAATATGATGTGCCCTAATGTTTGCATTGTTGTAATTTAGTCGTCGTTTTCTCGAATTGTTGGTTGTTTTATAATTATGGCGAAAAAATCTTGTCCACGTGATTTTGGTTTACCCTGTAAAATATTCAAGAGAAAGCTTAATGATTTTGACCTTTTTCGACTACTTGCTAGCATCGTTCTAGGCGACGTTGAATCATGGTTCATTATCCTTCTCGTTTCCAATGTTTAACCCTTCTTACCGCAGCCCTTCGCCTGCCCTGGATTAGCCTCGAGTTCGTTTTACAGTTTTTACGCTTGCCTTAGTTTTCCCTGACTTTAATCTGTGTTCCAGATAGCCACACTCTCGCCGAGTGCTCTGCTTTGTGTCATCTGTTCCCGTCATGCCTAAAATTCAGCTCTTGGCTCGTTGCATGTCACCGGGGTATTTCGTTCAATCGCTCATTTCACCACTTTGTTACATTCTAGATGAGGAATTCTGTACAGGACACGTTCACCAAGTAACAAGTTGTTATGACGCGTAGTTGCTTTCCCAGGGCCAGTGCCCAGCGTGCGTATTTAGTTTAAGGAGGTGCCACCATGCGCCCGCGTTGGAATGACATTGTCAGTTGCGCTGGATAACCCCTGCTGCTGAGGGACTGCTGCGAAACAGATTGTGTGTTGCAGACGTGATTGTGCATGATTGAATCGAAATGTGACGTTACTGACCCCGCTTACGTGTAATTAGCCACCGTGCTACTTTCAGGCATTATAACTTAAAAGAAACCACTCTTCTACTCTTTAGTGGGTACCTAATATTAACAGTGAGCTTACGATGGGTTTTTGGTATGCTAATATATTTAGTGTATTAAAATATGGTGTGCTCTTTGAGTTTGCTTTTTTTCGTTTGCGATTTTCTAGCCAAACTGCGTTAATTCTTACATTTGCAATTGATCCTTTTAATATTAGAGCTTGGCACACCTTCGGTGTATTGAATAAATAAATAAATAAATACTCGCAGTAGTACACGAAAATTAGCGTTTCCGTAAACCAGAACTGGATTTCTGTACCTTTTATGCGCACCGTGCGGGTTCTAACTTTGTAAAGATGAGCAGGAAAACATGTGTTCCTTATGTTTGAAAGACATGCTTGGCGGGTCGGGTCAGGTCACTGCAATCACAGCAGCAGTCTGGACTCCCGTACCGAACTTGTCTCAAGGAAGTAAATGGGATTAAGGACAAGTGGCAAATTCTTTTTAAAAAATATTGCAAGTATGGGATTCGCTAAATGATAGGAACTATTCTGCGACGTCTCGTCAGTCAGTGTTGAGTCTTATGTTCGAACTAGAAGGGAATAGCTTTTCTGAAGCAATGAAGCTGCCAGACATGAGTTGCCAGCTCCATATTTTTTGTGGAGCAGCATCTCTACATGTTGCCTGACCACATCCATGTTGATCCGTCGCGTGAAGACAATGAGTTACGCGCGATCTATGTATTTGCTGGATGTGTCTCCATGGAACCCCGATGCACTGCCAATCTGGTGGCTCATTACAATCTCACTTTTGATTAGAGTAGACCTAAGACCTATATTTGCAATCCACACCTCGTATAAGACAGAAGACAGCATTCTACATATACATAAGCTCTCGCATTGGAAAGGACAATGGGGTCCCTATCTTGATAAAGGATGATGGTGCGCTGGCCTCTATGGAAAGCGAGAAGGCTGACTTGTTGGGCGAGGTATTTCTCAAGGCATACAACAGGGATCACGTATGGGAATGTGATTCGTTGAGAGAGATAAGTGAGGGCCTGCCCCATTTTCTTCAGATGAATAACACAGTGTGGTTCCTGAAGGAAGAGAGATTATTGATGTGTTGACTAAGTGGCCTAAATCCTTGTCATTAACCCTAGATTTGGTTCATTTGTGCTTTATAAAAAATGTTGTCCACTATATAGCCTTTCCTCTGGAACACATATTTAATCTGAGTTTTATGAGAGCCGAGGTCCCCGGCAGGTGGGAACACGCTCTTGTAACACCCATTTATAAAAAGGGATCTCGCAATGATGCAAAAAAATTACAGGCCAGTTAGCGTCACTTCAATATTCGCAAGAACTTTTGAAAAGATTCTCAAGAAGCACGTTCTAGCCCATTTAGGAAACTACAAAATAATTTCTGATAACCAATATGGTTTCCTCAAAAGCAGATCGGTAGAAACCGCGCTTCTCACCTCTCTCAATGACTGGTCTAAGGCTATTGAAGAGAAAAAGTGCACGGATGTGGTATACTTTGACTTCTCCAAAGCCTTTGACAAAGTCCCTCTTGAGAAGTTGCTTATGAAAATGAGAGCCGTGGGAATCCATCCTATGATAATGAATTGGACTCGACAGTTCCTGACCGTTAGAACGTATCAAGTGAAGATCAAGTTCTCTAAAGTTTTCCCCGCCTTAAGTGGTGTTCCGCAAGGCGGAGTTCTTTCTCCACTCTTGTTCTTGTTGTACACCTATGAACTCCCAGGTTTCATAAATAATTTGAGCGCTAAGTGCAATATGTATGCTGACGACAATTTGAGCGCTAAGTGTAATATGTATGCTGACGACGTTAAAATCTACAAAGGAATTGACGGGCCTGAAGACTTTATTTCCCTTCAGTTAGCGATGGACTTCATTAGTCGTTGGGCTGAATTATGGGAATTGCCACTTTCAGCGGAAAAAACGCGTCTTTTGGTGATTGGACCCAGAAACCAAACTCGGATGACATACAGAATTATTGGCGAGCCACTCAACAGAGTGAACGAAGCGCGAGATTTAGGATACAATATTACAAGTGATCTATGTTTTTCTCAACATTGCAGAGGTTTGGTGAAAAAGGCCAATTATCGAATTTACAATCTCTTCAAGGTTTTGAAATCCAAACTCCCTGAAGTCTATATACGTGCCTATAAAACATATGTGCGACCGTTCGTGGAATCAGGGACTACAGTGTTCAATCCAACGAAGAAGAAGGATGCCGACCTTTTGGAAGGCGTTCAAAACAACTTCACTAGGAAACTTATGATGAGATGTTATTCGATGGACTACAACCAAATACCTCACGACCCTCAACGATCGTTGTTTTTTGAACTTTCGTCACTGAAAAATAGAAGGAGAACCGCCGACCATCTGATGATGTACAAAATCCTAGCCAATAAACTTAACATCAACGCACTAGAATTCGTTGATGGGATGCTAACGAGATCCGTAAGAGGGAAGCTCAAACTTAGACTCTCAATAGCAAGGACGCGAGTTAGGTCAGACTTTTTGATGTATAGGATCCTGAAGGATTTTAATTTGCTGATTGGGAGGTTATGATCTGGCGAGCCTGTCTGCGCGTACCTTTAGAACGTATCACGCTGGTTAAATTTTTCGATGCTGTGGAATACGACATGCGGTGAAAACGTAGCACAAGAACAAGAATTGATATCTAACTGATTTGTTTACGTATTGTTGTTTTCGTTCGGTTCTTTTGTTGTTAGTTTGTAAAGCGATGACTCATGTCTTCTCCTCGAATAAATAAATAAATAAATAAATATCAAGAACTTGAGCAAAAATCAGCCCTAGAACTGACGTGGTATGATCGCAAATGATTGGCGAAAAAAAAAGAAGAATCGGCAACCGGGAATGGACGGAATGATGAACATAGAGCCAAATTGGGCATTTTTGACATCAAACAGATCGCCATGATAAAGAAAACCTAAAAATGGCGTGAATTACACTTTCGACACCGTTTAAAAATTTCAGAACTCTACTGGGCAGGTCCATTCCTGCCAGTAGGCATGATTAAGCGAGACTCAGGACCGAATATGAATCGCGTCAAGACAACTACGAGGCCCGCTTAACTAGGTAACTCGGACTCTGAAATTTGAAATTTTTGCTGAGATTAGTGTTTTGCTAGGTAATTTGTAGTGGCTCTAGCTCCAGTCGACCGGGCAGCCTCGGAGAGAGCCACGGGGCGCTGCATTGTCTAAAGTTCAGCGAGAAATAAACGCGATCAATCTAGACTCGAAAGGCGGCGCTTGCTTTCGAGTCTAGATTGATCGCGTTGATTTCTCGCTGAACTTTTGCAGAGATTGTTATGCCGTTGGGTAGATCATGTTGTTTTGACTCCAACAATGTGCATTTCATTTGATATAATCGAGTTTGAAGGGAGTTATATGGCAACGCGGCGGATTAATCCGTCGCCGGCTGCGTTTTGGCGGATATTTACCGACGGTACTGCACCACCACCGCTCCCCACTTTTGTGTTAAAGGACAAGGAACAGCGTTGCTCAATCCATTTCGGTATGTGCCATGCATTCTAATTCTATGGGAGGTGATCTGAATGCATGTTTGGCTATACAATGACTTGCGGGTGCCAGCCGATGAACAAGTCAGTGCTTTATCCCTACCAGACTTGTCTGGTACTAATTCCCCGATCCAGGAGGGATGGAAGGCCTGGTTGGCCTGGACGAGAAGAATCTGGTGTCAAGTGCACGCGATAGCCAGCACCTCCTCCGACTGCTCCACATCCGCCTTTACACTTTACTGATAGCCTGTGAAACCATCCGTCACCAGTATTACAAATTTATCACAAATCATTAACAAGGGATGTCAATGGGCTTCTTATGGAGATTCCCAAAATGACCTATTGAGTCTTTATAAATCTCCACGGGACGTTCACTGGCCATTTTTAAATACCTCGATACAACGGCTGAGCTCCTCAATTCGCCGGGTAGATGTCGTTGATCTACTGTTTTTTTTTTCACTCACTATGTCCTTTTCACAAGCAAAGGTGGTGTTCATTCCTCTTGCTGAATTTGGGGTGCCAGAGTAAATAAAAATATCACCATAGCAGTTTTTTGCCTTCAATCATTTTTACAAACGTGTATGGTAGTTTTTCCAGCTATTTGATCAGACACGTATCATAATTCAGAACAAAAGGTAATTTCGAAGTTAAATTATGATTTGCAAAAAAGGCTGCAGTAACTGGAACCGAACTAACGACATCACACCCGACGAGCGTGAGCACTACCTCTGCGCCCCCCCCCCCCCCCCCCCCCCGCAGCTGGAACAGCCTTCTTTACGGAGCCCCGATGACTCATCACTCTCGCGCCCGATGCGTCGCACAGCCAGCCTGTGGTGAGGTCCTCCGATTTCGACAGGCCATAACTCGCTCAGGACTTTCATTTTGCAATTTTGACACCCATGTTCGTAATCAGCATTCTTTCTAATGATCCTAGTCTCAACTTGAAGTTCCATGGGAGGTCGAAACCCTTCCCTAGTAAGATTTATATGTCAGAAGATAGGGCTCGAGCTGCTCAGTTCAAATGTATGCTTTTTTTCACAAGTACTTGATTTTTAAAAAAGTGATTTGAAAAAGCCGCTTTGGAACGCTCCAATGCGGCTTTTTCGGCAATTGACCAAAAGGCATACGTGGCACTATATATGTGTGTAGTGTGTGGTGTCCGAGAGTATCACTTCGAATAAACGTTGATGTTGCTGGTTCTAACATTAAAAAATGAGACAATTCTGGGAAACACCGCTGTAGAGGCACTAGTTCTCCACCTGTCCAACTGTGCTTTGAAAGCGACAGAAGTAGCTTTCTCTCCAACCCTCAAAGCACATGTGCTTTAAAGCTCTGGAATTTCGGAACCGCCCTTCTTCCGCGAAAGCCGAGTCACTTTCCAATTGCTGACAATTTATTCCCCCATTTTCCAACGTTGTCTAGAATGTAGAACATGGAACGCCGAGGGGTACGCGGCTAGTTGCGTGTGCTCACAATCGGTTCAAGATTCTGATCACTTCCACCGTCTCCAAAGCACACGGCGATGAAGTATTAGAGAACCCTACTCTCACCTCCGGTAACCAGGTCTTTCAGAAACTCCTCGCGAAACGAGCGGAGAAGGAGAAACCGACAGATGCGGACGAAACGCATATTCAAATGTTCTGCTGTCGTAAAGACATCCCATCGAGTCTGCTGAAAGCTGTCCATTGGTCACATCCGAGCTGTGTCGCAGGACTCCGGCCGGCAGCCTCCGGATCTTCTTGGACAGCGCCGAGAACGGTGGAATTTTGCTCTATTTGGGGACGTCCTGACTAAGGTTTCCTTTCGAAGTCCGTCTCTGATGATTTAGATTCAAAGATGATTCAATGCTAGAAGGGCGCTGAAGCAAGGCGCTGTCCCATCTTCTAAAATTCCCCTTTTTAGTGCCGTTTGTCTTCGATGAAATAAGCTAAATGCGAAGTTGGTTCGGAATTTGAAGTTTTTGCAGAGATCGGTAGCTGGTCTTAGGCCTCGAACCTCTTCCAGACATTTGAGGATGACGATGTTGTCGAAGCAGATAAGCATCAGGCCAATTGTGGCGATATTCCCAGGTTTTAAGACAGCCGAACAGCATGGAGAATTTCCAGGAACGTCTTGTGCCTCCGAGCCAAACAAGGTTATAAGCTATGATATTACATATAGGAAACTTGAAAACGAACTTTTCCGAGTCCAATTCCGCTGGTGAATTAAATTTCCTCGCATGCGGGAATTCGTTCCCCAACAACATCAGCCACATCATCGTTGCCAGAAAAAGACCTTCTCTCCCTCTCGCCACTCTAAACTTTGTAGGCATTCCTCGGGGCTATGAATTCCAAAGCCTTCTCGTTGCACACGGCCTTGTGCTATGCAGAGTCATCCCATCCCTGAGTTGACCAGGTGATCTGGTAGGGTAGGCAAGGTGTCCACTAGCTGATCCCTTCCTCTTGAAGTGGTCTAAAACAGATTTAGGTTGCCCAACTCCTTTATATAAGCTGCACCCAGAGTATTAACTCATCGATTCCAATTTGTTCCCTTTGTGTTATTGTTGTTGCTCTTGCTATGCTTGTATTGTTAACAGCAATTGATATTAATCAATTATGGTTAGGTTACCCACGTTTGAAGTGCGAATAATTAATTGTGGGACTGGTTCCCTTTCGAAGTCGAGTGTATCGCTCCTATACTATAATACCTTGACCCACCTCCTCAAACCATCAATGTTGCCTTATCTAAATCTAAATTTTAAAAAATAAAATTAAAAAAACATATAATGTGTCTTCATTGGCGATGCGCTCGAAAACAGGAGAAATTCTGGGACAAAGAATCCACTCTTCGTTTTCTTCTGAAAATATGTGTGGTGCATAACCATTCATTGTGCTACATGATGGCATTGTGCGATTCACAGCAGGCATGGGCGGAATTTCTGTTTTCTGATTTTCTGGTCATTTTGGGCAAATTTTTTCTGTTTTTTGTTTTCTGAGAAAATAGCCAAAATTGTCCAGAAAACAGAAAATAGAGCAGTGATCAAAATTATGTCATAGAAATCCAATGTAAAGATTACAAAGAGTGTCATAGAATCATGGATTTTATTCCAAAATAATGTTTGTAGAGTATTTTAAATTGCAAGTATGTGGGGTTTTTGGATGTGCTAGTGTAGCGCCATGCACTCGTTACCTACGTCGCTTTGTTTATTGGATTGATTGTGTAAGTGCTGCTGACATGGAGGCACTTTATAGAACATTTCTCGGCTTTTATATTTTTTCGATTTCAGCAGTAGTTTGAACTATCTGCGATTACTTAAATTTTATATTAAGGCTACAAAACCAGTGTTTTGAGGGACATTTAATTATCTATTAACACATGAAGGCGTGAAAGCCCTGAACGACCACTATGACGCTCTTCTTGTCCCTCGAGCGAGGAGGATCCATTGGAGCACTCTGGCACGCGACAGGGTCGAATGGAGACGCTGCTGGCGCCCGCTCGAGCAAGTCGATGATCAACGGGACGACAGGTGACACAGGTGATTAACACATCGCTTCTCCTAAAGTAATTCTACGTAGGATTATTCCCCACCTCCGATTTGAATGTGAAACCCCACGAACTGGCAGAGGAACTCGAGTGCATTCACGCCACCATAGCTTGGGAAATCATTTAGATAAGCTGCATGGATACCGGAACTTAGCGGCCACCAGCTACAGGTGAGCCTGGATCCGTACACTTCTTCACTTTATGACGGAGTTTTTCTTGGCTCGAGAACCTGATCACTGGCGAAGAAAGTGGGTAGTCTACGTTAACCACACGCGAAAGCGTCAGTGGCTCAGTTGTGGCGAAGCAGGAATTCACCCTTCAAGATTGGAACTTCACCCAAAAAGGTGATGGTGAGTATTCTGATGGGGTCGCAAGGGAATCATTCACTAGAAGCTGCTACCTGCAAACACTACTGTCACTAAAGATGTCTACTTCAGGCAGTTGGATCGCCTTGAAGCAGCTCTTGGTGGGGAACAAGACAAGATCTTCTTCCTTCACGACAATGCGCGTCCACACGTCCCAAGGGAGACTCGGAAAAAAAAACTCCAGTGTTTCGGATGATCCACCCTCCGTATTCATCTGGCCTTGTTCCAACGGACTACCATCTGTTTCCTTCGTTGTCGAGTCAATTGCAAAAGGAACAATTTGTCGACAGGAAGCAGCTTGAAAAGTGCCTCGCTGAGCCTTTTTCGTCAAAACTCCGGGAATTGTAAGGAAGCGGAGTCTACAGCTTACCTGACAAATGGCAATATGTCGTAGGTAACAATGGTGCATATGTTCGTTAATCGTTGCATATATGGAACGAGAGAAATAAATTTGAAAAAAAAAATGCACAAGTAGCGGGATACTTTCCTAACAACCTAATATTAATATAATTGAGAAATTGAGAAATTGAGAAAATTGAGAAATTTGCTTGGTTTCCATTCTATAGTGTCTACGCATTTAAGAACACTTCCGTCCAAAAGTTTTTGCGCTCATAGCCCTTCGGTCATAATCTCGTGTTGTCCTTGAAATATCAAGCCTGTACACAATATCTTTTGCCTGCTAAGGAGTAACTAGGTGTTGTAGACGGCATTGATGAGTTGACCTAAAAACTTTCAGCTATGCAGAAACCAGGCCATTTATTAGAATAGGTGTTCTCGAAGACCGAGAGAGATGAATACATGTAGATTCTGGCACAGCCAGTGGTACGTAACGAATCTCTGCACAGATTTACATTACGTTGCGAGAGTGTGTCTATAGGTTATCTCAAAAAAATGTATGCACTGTTTGAAAAGTGATGACTTTGGTCTAGTGAAGGTACTGAAGAAGTTAAAAGCCCATCTGAAAATATAAGAAAATAAAAAACAATTTGACATGTGAATGGTATGGAATACGCCATGCACTCCTCTGAAATTTTGCGTTTTACACTCAATGGATTGTGGTTCGCTTGAATGCTTGTTATAATCTCTTCACAAAATGGCCGTATCAATGGGTTTGAGCTTTTTTAAAGTTTAAAACTTCAAAGGGCTTGCGAAAAATGCAGGGTATCCTGATAAATGCATGTACTATTGGAAAGGTAGCAACGTTGCTGATAGTGACGTTTTTGAAGATGTTTGAGACCCTCATGAAAGCACATGATGACGAGATATCTGTGGCGTGTAAACATTAAGTTTTCGCCATGCCCTGGCCTGAAACCTTGCATTTCCAACTTGATTGTGCATGGGCTGAATGCCTGTTACAATCTTGTTACTACTTGGCCTGATCAACCTGTGATGTGCTTCTTTTAACGTTTTAAAGTAAATATGCCGATTAACCCCTCCATTCTGCTTGAATATTTCTTCGTCAGTCCACATAATCCGTCTTGGAAAATGGGCTCCTGCTCACATTTGAATTGTGCAATAAATAAACTCGTATTCATCTGTCTTTCACGTTATTGTCAAGTTCTAATCGTTAAAAAACGGTTTATGTGGCCAAGAAGTAACAAGAATGTAAAAAGTATTCGGCCCATGCGGAATCAATCGAGTCGGAAGTGAAAGGTCTCAAGCGAGTGCATGGAGCAATCCTGACTATTGTAACACCGCAGAAATCGCGTTATCTTGCACTTTCATGTGAGCCATAAACATCTTTAAAAGCTCTACTAGCAGCATTGTTATACCCTTTAAAGTAGTAACTGCATTTTCGTGGATATGCACTTTTCGCAGGACATAGTGTTCCTCTTAAATTTTAAACCTCAAAAGAAACACAAATCAATCGATGTGACCGATGATATTTTTAGATATCCCGCATAAACTCACGCAATGGAGTTGGAACAGACAGTGGTCAATGAAACTGCATCGTGTTTGTTACTATAAAAGGCCCGTTTTTGCTTGTGGGACCATTAGTCTAGCGAATCATCTGTCTGGTGATCAAAGCTACATTTTGTACTGTATCAGAGAGCCTTGGGGCGCGTGTAGCGCAGTAGGAGGAGGCGCCGAATGTCAACTGCACCCGATACCAGGTTCATGGTTCGGACTTCCCTCCCAGGCTAACCAAGCCTTTCATCCCTCCGGGGTCGGTAAATTGGCACCAACCTTGTCTGGGAGGGATAAAGCGCTGACTTGTTCATCGGCTGGCCACCGCAAGTCATTGTGTCGCCAAATACGCATTCAAATCGCCTCCACGACATCCCGTAGAAGTAGAATGCGTGGCGCATCCCAAAAGGGATTTAATAACGCCGTCCTTTGTTCTTTATTGGTGGCGATGTCCGTTCCTCCACGTGGTGCCACTGGAAACTACTCGCTCTGCGAGTTAAGCCGAACACGGACACTCGATTGCAGGCGACAGGCCCTTGTGACAGGCCGGCCTACGAAGACCCATGTCACATCACATGGTGTATGACAGCTCAAGTGCTTCGAGATAGTGCTACGGCGTCCGCGGGAGCCGACGCGCACTCGCAGAGCCCGGCGAGTGTGAGAAGTATGCGAGGGTCCCTGATGCGAGGACGGCATCGGGGGGCAACTGAGCTAGTCCGAAAGTCCCGTAACGTAAGCAGGACCCGCGTGGCAACGCTGAATGTGGGTACGTTGACGGGCCGCTCGTGCGAGTTGGTTGAAGCACTGGAGCGTAGAAGAGTTGATTTCTGTGCGGTGCAGGAGACGAGGTGGTCCTGCCGCAAGTCAAGGGACATAGGACGTGGCTTCAAGGCCGTTCTATGTGGAAGTCCCAGGACCACCAGTGGTGTCGGAATAATCGTCTCCGAACGATTTCGTGACTCGATTGTAAGCGTCGAGCGCTTTGACGATCGATCGATGAAGATCGTTGTCGCCGCGAAGGAGCGACTCTATCACTTCTTCTCTGCGTATGCTCCGCAGACTGGCTGCTCAGATCAAGCCAAGGAAGAGTTTTGGAGCCTGCTTGATGAGAAGACAGCAGAGGTACCGTCGAAAGATGTCATCATAGTCGCTGGTGACCTCAACGGGCACGTCGGCGCGACGAAAGACGGGTACGGCTGTCATGGTGGGTTCGGTTACGGATCGCGTAACGCAGATGGTGAGCGTATCCTTGAATATGCGGAATCGCACAACCTCACCATAATGAACACCGTATTTCGCAAACGCGATTCCCACCTCATCTCGTTCTATAGCGGGAACACCAGGACTCAGATAGACTTTGTCCTTGTGAAGGATCGAGACCGAAGTCTTGTCACAGACGCGAAGGTCGTGCCGTATGAGACGGTCGCCCCACAGCATCGACCGCTGATCTGTACTTTAAAGATCGCCCCTCCGAGGCTGAAGCAGGTCGAGCGATGCGGTGCACCAAGAATCAAGTGGTGGCGAATGAAAGAGAAGGAAGCAGCTGTGATTTCTCGCGTGCGGTTACCGACAGTGACAACTGTCGACGAAACTTGGGAGAAGGCCACCGACGCGATTCGTCACGCTGCACGGTCGGAGCTCGGCATCACGAAGCCTGGACGACGGAAGGTCGACAAGCAGGCCTGGCTGTGGACAGATGACGTGAAAGCCAAAGTTCGAGAGAAGAAGACGCTATATCACGTGTTTCTCGGCGAAAAAACAGCCGATAACTGGCGGAAGTACCAAGAAGCGAAGAAAGCTGCAAAGAAGGCCGTGGCTGTTGCAAAAGCCACTCATTATGGAGATGTCAACGAGAAGCTCGAGTCGCGCGATGGTGAGCGGTATCTGTACCGACTCGCAAAGAATCGCCATCGCCAGACCGAGGACATCGAGAAGTTCTTCGGCATCAATGATGAGAACGGCCGTCTTCTTATGGACCGCAAGAAGGCATTGAAGCGATGGCGCGATTACTTTGAGGAAATCTCTACAGTAGAATTTCCTCATCCAGCCATCCCCTCAACGGCTCCAACCCACGGCCCCGTTCAGAAGATCACCGTGGAGGAGATTGAAGCGGCTTTGAAGAAGATGAGGCCAGGCAAAGCGACTGGGCCCGACGACGTGGCAGCAGAACTGTGGAAGTCGAAGTTTTGGTACCCTGCTGAGTGGTTGGCGAAGTTCTTTAATCAAGTTGTGGCGGAGAAAAAAGTGCCTGAGAGTTGGCGCCAAAGCACGACGATTCCGATTTGGAAGAAGAAGGGCAGTCCTGCAGACTGCTCCAATTACCGTCCGATTCGCTTGCTTTCGCACAGCATGAAGATCTTTGAGCGAGTTGTCGATGGACGAATTCGGGACATCGTCCAGCTTTCCAGCAATCAGTGCGGCTTCGTGGCTGGCTGTGGCACCATTGATGCCATACACGCCGCCCGCCTCCTGATAGAGAAGCATCGCGAGAAACAGAAGGCAGTGCATATCGCCTTCCTCGACTTGGAGAAGGCCTTTGACCGCGTACCGCGTGAAGTGATATGGTACGCCCTGCGTCAACATGGAGTTCCTGAAGAGCTCATAGAGTGGGTGCGAATTCTCTACTCTTGTCCAAAGAGTCGAGTGCAAGCTGCAGCTGGAACCTCGATGGAGTTCCCCATCTCTGTCGGGGTACACCAGGGTTCTGCGCTTTCCCCACTCCTCTTTGTTGTCGTCATGGATGCAATCACACGAGATCTTCAGAAGCCCGTCCCTTGGACGTTGCTTTATGCCGATGACGTGATGCTCGCTAGCGAAGATAAAGGTGAACTCGAGCGAGAGGTGCAAGCTTGGTGTGATCGCTTGGAGCGGTTTGAACTCAGATTGAACGTGAAGAAGACCGAGTATTTAACGACGGACGTTACCGAGTCCAGCTCCATCAAGGTTAACGGCATCGAGCTTCCACGCACTGCGGTCTTTAAGTACCTGGGATCAGCAGTGGCGTCTGACGGCAAACTGATGGTCGAAGTGAATTCACGCGTGAGTGCAGCTTGGTCCAAATGGCGCTCGTTGACTGGGGTGCTCTGCGATAGGAAGATACCGGAGCGCTTTAAGTCAAAGATCTACAGGGCAGTCATCCGGCCAGTAGCGATGTACGGCGCTGAGTGTTGGCCTGCGACCAAGGAAGTTGAAGCGCGCCTCAGCGTCATGGAGACGAAGATGCTGCGCTGGACGGCTGGAGTCACGCGCATGGACCGCATCCGAAACGATGCTATTCGGCAGAAGTTCGGTGTCGCGCCGATAACTGAGAAGATGCGCGAAGCTCGCTTACGATGGTACGGCCACGTTCTGCGTGGAAAGGAAGATAGCGTCCGCAAGATAGGCCTTAAGTTCGAGGTGGTAGGAAAGCGGCCTAGAGGGCGCCCGAAGCAGCGCTGGGCTGATACGTTACATACGGACTTGAAAGCGGCTGGCGTCCACCCTGATCTAGCGCTGGATCGGGAAAGGTGGCGTCATGACACCAGAATAGCGGACCCCGCTACGAAGCGGGACAGACGCTGAAGAAGAAGAAGAAGAAGAAGAAGTTCTTTGTTCTTTATTCTTTATCAGAAAGTCTTAAACCATTATGAATGAGATAGGTAAGGTTCATCATTTGTGAACCAAAGCGTTTATCTTTCACAGAAACGCTCGTAGCATTGCGATTATCGGTTCAATCGTTAAGGCGTTAGCTAAGAAAGGGTGCTGACGAGTAGTGTTGCATACTTCAAATCCTAGGAAATATGAGTCAAGATCTACAATTTACTGATTGGACTGAATTTGAAGTGTGCTAGAAATTTTTATAAAGACTCGTAAGCTATCACATTCTATCACGCTATCACATACGGAAGCATTTGCTACTTGAAAAATAGAACTTTGTGTAGAATAATTTGGCAGTATGATAATTTCGAAAATTTCTGTTCTGCTTTTCAGTTTTCTAAGAAAGCGATTTTCTGTTTTCTCGGAAAATTTTTAACATTTCCTCCCGTCCCTGGTACATAGCCAGTCATTCCTCACTTGATTTGAAGGTTGTAAGCCATGTTCCTGATGAAGAAGTAGAAGTAGCTAAACATCTGTTTCTCACAAGGGAAGGGTCTCAGGCGTAGTCTGAACGGGCGAAATGGATAGTACTGCGAGAATCTCCATCCTTCATATAGTAGAAAAACATGTCTCGTTTTTGCTGACAGGGGAGGTCAATGAGCGTCCCGTGGCAATTTTGAAAGTGTCCTCTTGTAGGCTGAGGGGATTGTATGAGAAGCACCGTAGTGGTTTTCAAATTTCCTGCGGACATCTGGGTAGGTCAAAAATTGCAAAAAATCCTTCACTTCAGTGGTGGCCGATAAAGCAATACTGACGCCTGAAACTACCATCTCGTGGTTAGAATCTAACCTTGAAAAGGCTTGGGGCTGGAACACTAGTGTAGTATAGTGCAGCGATTTCACAATTTGTTTATTAGCGATACAGTAATGGAAGTGAAGCATTGAGGTGCGCCGCTCATCGTCAAGTGAGCGTTGACCGGATGGCCGACTGGTTAGGGGGCAGGCTTGCGGGAACAGGGTCGGCGGTTCGAATCCGGAGGTGCTGCTCCAGCATTGCTGGTCTTGCTTCAATCATTTTTGTCGATATAAAGTGTATCTTCACCACAGTAGTGTACCATACTGACATTATAAGTTTGCAGCACAGACGTATCATAGCAGACCTTGTATACGTTTTTCGTATTCTTCGGGGCGAAATCAAAATGAAGCCTAGTAAGTACTGGACGTTCATACCAAGTAGTGAAAGGACTGGAGGGTTCAAGTTGTACTATTGAGGAATCCTTAGACCAAATCACACAAGAATGTTTCATGTACTTTTCTATAGAGTTGCAAGATGGCTGCAGCGTTTTCCATCTGACGTTATAAAATGCGAAACGGGCAAGGATTTTAAAGCCAAATTAGAAAGAATCAATGTTTACAACTACTAGGTACCGGAGAATCTTGTAGTTCTCGTCTATGATAACTTTTCTCGTTCCAGGTGAACATATCCGATGTGAGAAAATCTCCTATCCTGCTTCTCCGGCTAACTGAGTGCTTGCTACCACTGCGTCTAGCATTTGCAGTCGCGGCGCTCTCAAGAGTTGCGAGTCTCTAACCACCATCCTTCCTCAGCAGCAGCACTCAAACTCGTAAATTCGAAGAAGACACCGGCAGATGAAACAAAACTTGCTTTAAAGATATTTAAGAGCATTATTCTGTGTTGTTGCTGTCAATCGTATAAGTGTTTTTCGAACCATCATTAAATTTATCAGCCAGTAGCATTACTTAATGTCTTGTCTTCACATTCTCAACATTTCATACATTGTCCTCGCTCTCTAACATCGTTGCAGCTTATTGATGGTGTAATGGTGATGGCAGCGGCACAAAAGCATTCACACACAAGCTCTTTTTCTGTATTATTTTTATTTTGTACTGCTGCTGCTATATTCATTTCGCCTCTCTCCGATTACTCACTATGAGTTTGCTACGATCTCAAATCTTATAAAAGATTCCTAAACATTTAGGATCAAAGGATTGAAAAACACTCAGACTGCCCTGTAGCCGGATTCATAAACGTTCCCGGGAATGTTCCCGGCTTCCCACGGGAAGCAACCAGATAAAGCAGCAAGGTGGGAGAGAGGGATGAGAGATGATAGATGAGGTGAGAGAGCGAGGCGAGAGAGAGAGATATCGCATATCTCCTGCTCCCGCCGCTTCATGAATCCAGCTACTGGTTAGCACACTCTGTATCAATTTGCACCAACAACCACTTAGCTCAAACCGACTACGTTTCTTAAGGGCTGGGCACACTCCTACTGCTTGACGCAGCTCCAATGATGAAGAATAGGGCAGGGACGCAGAGTACGTGTTTCTGCGTCAGGGGTGGCGGCGCACTTACGGCACACTTCGCTTCAGCGTTGACGCTCAGCGTCAGCGCTGCAAGCGTCAGCTTCACGGAATGAGCTCGGTCATTCCGTGAAGCTGACGCTATCGCTCCTGAGCAAGAGATAAGATAAGTAAGATAGGGAAGCCCTTTCCTCAATCAAACCAGCCAACCGGTCAGCTGAGCGATGGTTGGCAGTGGTCCAATGCCGACACCAGAGAAAGGAAGAACGATCGCCCCTCACCGCAAACATGTCCTGAGCCTGAGAGCGACGCCCCGCCCCGTTTTTGACGCACTAAAGCCGCTGCCGAGTGTGCCCAACCCGATCGCGGTTATTCTTCCTTCGCTACGCCGCGAGCGCGCATCGCTCGCACGCACCCGCCGCAATATTCTCACGCATCTTTGCGACAGAGCACGAAATCTTTCCTTCATAGCTGTGCGCGCTCAGCGGGAGTGCGCAGCTGGGGTTCTCGCAGCATCCAGGGTGTGCCATCCAAACTGCCCATGTGGGAACTGCTTTCGTCGCTTAGGGAGAGTCCGAGGATGGATTCTGCGCTCTTCGAGCGCAGAATCAGGCTAGGGAAGGGACTCCAGGGTGTGCGCCATCCAAACTGCCCATGTGGGAACTGCTTTCGTCGCTCAGGGAGAGTCCGCGGATGGATTCTGCGCTCTTCGAGCGCAGAATCAGGCTAGGGAAGGGACTCCAGGGTGTGCGCCATCCAAACTACCCATGTGGGAACTGCTTTCGTCGCTCAGGGAGAGTCCGCGGATGGATTCTGCGCTCTTCGAGCGCAGAATCAGGCTAGGGAAGGGACTCCAGGGCGTGTGCCATCCAAACTTCCCATGTTTCCACATTTCCACTGCTTTCCACTGCAGTTTCCACTGCTTTCGTCGCTCAGCGAGAGTCCACGGAGCAGTGAGCAGCCACCGACCGACCATCGGCCGCCTTCCACATCGACTGACCGCGCTGACCTCGTTTTCCACGTTTGCCACGTGTCCGCGACGCGACCGCTCGCGGCGCAGCGAAGGAAGAATAGCCGCCATCGCCCAACCCTTTAAGGGCTGGGCACACTTCTGCTGCTTGAAGCAGCTCCAATGGTGAAGAATAGGGCAGAGACGCAGAGTACGTGTCTCTGCGTCAGGGGCGGCGGCGCGGTTATGGCACACTTCGCTTCAGCGTTGGCGCCCGGCGTCAGCGCACGTCAGCGCTGCCAGCGTCAGCTTCACGGAACGAGCTCGGTCATTCCGTGAAGCTGACGCTCTGGCGTCAGGCGGCCGCCACTCCTCGTCCTCTTCATCGTGTCGTTATTTTCTCATGTCTCTTTTCCATCTTTCACACATGATGTTGATTTCAAGTCATATAGTTGCTCTTTTTCAGGTGTCTCACCCAATTCGTGCTCCACTGGATATCCACGAAGAACGCATCCTCTAAAATCATCTGATTGACTGCTTCTGTGTTGACTCCAGGCAGGACGGTAGGTTTATAATCTTCTTCATCTACTGCAAAGGTCATACTATGCAATATCACCGCATTTATAAGAGAAAAGTGCTTATATTCTTTATGGAAGAAGAAGGAAGTAGGGCCTTGAAGGGGGGAGTCAAGTGAGCTGTAGTATAATTTGATCCTTTGCTTTACTATCAGTGTGTGTTATTTCATTTTGTATCAATATCACTTTTTAAGAGATAACCAACTTCCACGGGGGGTTACCTCAGTCATTGCTTGGTTCAGTCTGCTCAGGTGTTCGAAAATAAGTTACTTTATTTCAGCCTCTTTGCCAATTCCTGCGCATCTCGATATATCCACAAAAAACGTCGCACTCTCTGAAATCGTCTATTCTCCTGGTTCCGTCTCGAATCCAGAAACTAGCCAACAACAAGGTCGGTTTGTCATCTTCTTTGTGTATGGTGCAACGGTCTCAATCTTACTATCTTTGAAGGTCCTTATGCTATGCAACATCCTCACAATAGGAAGCCAACCTTACTTTTTCTCTTAATGTATGGTAGCATAAATGGAAAGGATGGAAACAAATTAACCTTTCTGGATTTGAGTCACTTCTGTTGTTGCTCACCATCGCTTTTAAAATAGTGAGCGATGTTCTACACAAACCGCACAGCATAACGTTCAAAACTCTAGAGTCGAATAATTACTTAATCGTCATCCTGCCCAAAATTGGATTGATCACAGATCCGTGTTTTCTCCACTTCCGAAATGGGCAAGTGAGGCAACACCAGAATGTACGCGATTTTAACGGGCACTGTCTGGCTTGTCTTTTGATTGTCACAGTGAAGGTCACACTTTTATGATGTTGGATCAAGGCACCTATCATAGTGGAGCGTTGCGTGTTGTTTATTTTCTGTATGCGATTTAGGCGTGTTTCTTTAGAAAGCTGGTGACCTATGAGCAATAGGAATGTCTTATGTGGCCTCCTGTTAAATGGGTGTTTTACAATGTATTGCGTTGGAATTCGTTTACATGCAACAGCAGTTATGCGGGAACAATTTTTAGATCCTTAGATAGAAGCGGAGCTTATACGACTGGGCTGGAGAGGAGCCCTCAGATTCTGTTTACACGTCGTTCTGCACCTGTAGCTCTGAGAACTCACGACAGGTACGGCTTGCAGTTTTATTTCTGCTACGCTGATTATATGTTGGTGCTGTTCAACCATGTAACTGTGTTTAGGACGATATCGATCAGGAGAGTCGTAGCGTTTTAAACTGCGGATTATAACGGAAATAGAGGAGATAATAGTGAGTTTGTACCATACAAATTTCTGCTTTCTTGGTCCGTTAATCGAAGCTGTTCAGGTGGGTCCTGAAACGATGGCATAGTATCTCTGTTGGGATATTTGACATGAATTTGCGAAGAGATGACGAGAGCACGTTGAAAGCCTTCACGAATAGGCAGCGATCAGACGGAGCTGTTGGCTTCTCCACAGTTAAGGCATAGATGGTTTTGTTGTGTTCAATGCACCGTTGTTGCTGTGCTTGAACTATTGATGTACTTAAATTGAATGAATTTAAGTTAATTAGTCTTTGGAAAATCACCTTGCTATTTTTTTAAATGATTTTTGAACTTGTCACCTATGCGTTCCGATCTTCTCGGTGTGCTACTCTTCACAAGAGTTGTGCGTGTGAATTCCGGGTTCTGTGAATTTACCTGTTCTATGTTCCTATGTCTTGTGTTTAGTTCTTGTATGTTCCAAATCTTGTATGAATCTAATGAAAATGTTTTAATGTCGATTGATTCACGTAATGTTTGACGTTGAGCCTCTTACAGCTTCAGGAACCTTACACACAGTGCACGGAAAGTGCGATTGCAAACCATACATGATGCAGCGTTGTTTACATGCTTCCTAAGCTCGTTCTACTTGCTTGCTACTGAAGTTGATGTAGTTTTGGATTTGCTGCGAACTAGGATAACTATCGTACTGCATGTTGCGATTCATACGCGTTTCGCCGGAAAGCTTCTTCAGCCGGGAGAGGTATGTTTAGTGGTGAAGATGATTTTTCTCGGATCTATGCCGTAGAATCCGAGAACATCAACGATGTCTACAGTGCACGTTGTTATGGATGCTTTTTTCTCCTTTGTTTTGAAGTTTAATCTTTCAAGCTCTGAAGCAAGCGAAAAGCTCTACGCATTTTGATGAAAATGCTGTAATCATGATAGCATTTATTGATGGTATCATAGTGCAAAGGATGATGTCGAGATTGCTAGGGATTGTCGAGATTAGAAAGTTGAACATTACAAAGCAGTATAGGAAAGTGAGTCCTCCATAATCGCGTTTCCAATGGCTAGTAAGTATGCATGCTCCCTTTCAGTGCGGTTGAGCAATGTTAAAAAAAATCGGGCTTCAGTCCGGCTGACCGAGCTTATGACCGTTTTTCAACTTATCGCCGCAGTTCGGCTACATCGTTGTGTCGAGAAACCTTTTACGGCCTGCCTGTCACTATATATTTAGCCCCTTGCTTGCACTGTTCAACCCATCGTCAATTAAGCATTTATCAATGAATTTATCATAATCACATCTGCACACTGCACTTAATAGATCTTATTAAAATGAATACCATAGAGAAAGGAGAAACACAAGCACGTACAGCGCACAACAACGAAAAACGATGGGAAAATTCGTAGTTCTCACCAAAATTGTTTTGTGTGAACTACGCTAGGTCTTCTGAATTGGGAGAAGAGTAGAGTACAGGAGGATATAGGCTATGTGCTCAAACATTTGGAAGAATTCTCTTTGAAACGATTTCGAAAACGGACTCAGTGCATGTGGGTTATTCTCGTAGGGCCAGTTTGATGGCGAGAACATCGGATCGTCGACCAACTTCTGTTTTCCGAACGTTAACATCTGAAATAACTCGATCCGAGGACAGCATGCGTTTCGAGAACGCTTTGGCGTGAAGCAGTACGTACCTCGGACATTCAGGAGAATCTCTTCCATTGATGATGAATTGTCGGCAGACGAGCCGTCTGATTGATGCAGCCTTAGGCTAGTTGAGGGCTGCTGTTGGTGGCGGTCTAGCCCTTTCTCTGCTGGTAGTTCTTGAACGAGATTGAATTCGAGATTCTGTAAAGAACACCTACTAAAAATTCCAGATCAAAAAAAGATCTGCGAGAAAAAACAACGCAAGCATCATGCATCATACTAGTGCGAACCTCGAGAAAGCATTCACAGAAGCAAAGAAGTGCAAGGAATGCAAAAAGACAAGACGGTGCGGTGCCAGATATCGGTTGCGAAACGGAAACAACCAGCTATCGCTCCCGCGGTCAGCTGTGCGATGGTTGGCAATGGTCCAATGTCGACAGCAGAGAAAGAGGGAACGACCGCCCATCACCGCAAACATGTCCTGAGCCTGAGAGCGACGCTCCGCCCCGTTTTTGACGCACTGAAGCTGCTGCCGAGTGTGCCCAACCCTTTACACTGATGAGTGATAATGAGCTATTGTTTTGCTGCCGAAATGTAAGCCGACGCGGTTCGCAAACCAGTCATTCTGCCAGGCAGCAAGCTCAAGTGTGTCTGTGTAATCGTCTACCTTCTCTTCGGATATGGCGACACTTTTGCAGAAGTTAAATGGGAGCTTCCAACGAGAGTAGGTCGCTTAGGAGTCTATGTTTGAGCATGAAAAGCAAGCCAGGTAACATTTAACGTCGTTCAGCTTCACGAGGCACCGGTTCAACCATTAATTTCGCTGCTCAATGTGTATCGTGGGGGGGGGGGGGAGCCACTCTTGTGATGACAACTTTTCTTCCTCATTTCTCTCACTACAATTTTATCTTGGGCGCAATGTGACTATGAAGGGGTTGGATAAATTCAACGAATCACCTAGGGTGGGACTCAGCACATCCTAGGTGATTCGTTGACATGAAAGGATTCATGCAAAGCGGTAGGGAAAGGGAAAAAAGACTCACCTAGCTCGATTTACGGCAGTTTCGGCCGGTAATTTAAAGGGCGTTCTACTGCTATTGGACCTAGGTCCTGCAGCGAAGGTAGGATATTGCAGAGGAGAGAGTAGGGAGGCGTGGAGTGCGCCAGACGACGAGACGGAAGATGATTCCAAGCGGACCATTCGACCGGCTGGACCGCGCGACGAGCGGCGGAGGTGAGTTCTTATGGGTTTTTTGGGCTTCGAGGTTTTTTTGTAAGTTTCCTTTATTTATGTATGATATGTGCGCGCCGGGGGGGGGGGGTGTGGAAGGAGTGAGGGCGAGGAGGGAGGGAGGTGGATTCCGGAGGAAGGGGAGTTCCGCCGAGGGGGGGACTTTCTCATAGCCGTCTGGAAATGGCAACACAATGGCGAACCGAAGTTATTCTTGCTGTGGGAGCTGATAGCGAAGAAATACCCTATATCACACTAGGTTAGTGGGATAGCCATTAGAACTAACCACTTGCTCCGCTAGCAATATGCCAGCTCCTGCTGGAGTACCACGCAAACTTGCACGTCAATCCGTGCCGAGACTGCTTTCGTCGCTGAGGGGGACATCGGAGATGGGTTGTGCGCTCTTTGAGCGCATAACTCGGCTAGGGAAGGGACTCCGGGGTGAGGGCCATCCAGGCGGCTCGTGCCAAGAATGCTTTCGTCGCTGAGGGGGACATCGGAGATGGGTTGTGCGCTCTTCGAGCGCACAACTTGGCTAGGGAAGGGACTCCGGGGTGTGGGCCATCCAGGCGGCTCGTGCCAAGAATGCTTTCGTCGCTGAGGGGGACATCGGAGGTGGAATAGGCTAGGGAAGGGACTCCAGGGTGTAGTGTGTCCAAGGTGCTCGTGCAGGAATTGCTCCCGTCTCCCAGTGCTCTCCTGTAGCGGCGGTGGAAGAGCCGCGATCCGCCACCGACCGCTCAACGACCCTCCTCCATATCGACTGACCATGGTGTCGGTGGATATCGAAAATGGCCACGTCGATATGACGCGACATGAGGAGAATCTGGTTAGATCTAAGTAAGACCGGTTAGTGGTACCTCTATCTCCTCCTCTATTTACAGCTATTTATGATTTTTAAGGTCATTTCCAACCCCAGGCGCTAGGCTACCCGGGCGATCCCCCCCCAAGCAACATGAAAGGAGCGCGATTCCGGTTAAATGGTAAGTGGTTTTGTTTTGCTTACATAAATGCCTATCTAGGCATATACATTTTTTAAAATTTATCCAACCACTTCATAGTCACATTGCGCCTTATCTTGCAACGGAATCCTAGACCTTGGGTGTGCTGTGCCAAGGAATGGTCAACACGCTGTCCTACCGTGCGCTGTTCATTCAAGAAGTACATGCGTACGAGGAAGCGTCCCCTAACCTGCATAGCGCCAATTCTTTTACAAATTTTATAGATGTTATCAAGGGAGAGACTTGCATCCTCCTATGTTTCACAAAGTTCCGCAGTTTTGTATACACATGACCTGGAGCGCATGGAAGCGTTGAGGGTTACCCCAACCTGAGCTTTTAGAGCCCAAGTAGTTTATCATTAATGGAAAGTTGTTCGTGGATCTCTACATAGTGGGCATCACATTGCAGCTACGACCGCTCAGCTCAAACCGGCTGCTTTTCTAACTAACCATAAATAAGTGATAAGGGCTCTGCCTCGTTGCCACAACACAAACAGATGCGGTTTGTGAACCACTCATTCTATACTACGTCGAGCCGAAGCTTAGCTGTGTAATCGTCAACCTTCTCGTAGGATATGGCTATGGATGTGCTAACAAAGACGTTTTGTGGAATCTACAATCGACAGTAAGTTAATTGACGTCAGATGGAAAGTACGTCTCAGCTATGAAAGTGATTCGTTTTCGGAAGGCGTGTCGCAGACGTCGTGGCTACGACGTGGTACAGATCAGACTTCACGCAGCATGTGTTAGATTTTTAGAAGACCTTTTAAAGGCTTCGTATGACGAGCGTGCGCGTGCTTCACTCTCACTGCGTTTCTCTGCCGGCAAACATGGGTGCGGGGATTTGGGTCGGGGGGGGGGGGGGAGAGAGAGAGGGGGAGTATCGACTGGTCGACCAACTGAACATTTTTAAAAGGAAACTGGTCACTCTTCCAAGCAAGCTTGATGCCTTTGAAACGCATCTGAATTCGAAATCAATATCAACTAATATAGTACATTACATACTCCTAGAAAGTTAAAATAACGTTTGTCTAGAGAAAAAGAGGTGCGACGCAATGACCGGACGGGGGGCAGCCCATCGGTACGCAAAGAAGCACGACGTGTCATGGCGTTTCCCACGTGAAGGACGAGTTTTTACCCGTTTATTTCGCGCGAGACGTACCGTTTGACCTAGGCCCCTCTCGTTGCAACTTGCATTACACGTACGTACGCGTCATTAAGTGTACAGTGGAACATTCCACGCTCAAGGTGGTAAGCCCATGGTCTGTCCTCCCCCCCTCCGCCCATTGCGTATGTAGTGTGACTTTGTTGGTCTATGTTATACCACCTCTCACCCCCGAGCGATGCATAATGATAAGCTCTCATATCATTCATCGCACCGGGGGGGGGGGAGGGCGGCGGAGGCGACGCGATCGGAGCAGCAGCGGCGATAATGATGGGAGTCATTGCTGCCGTCGCCGCTCCAGCGGCGCGGGCAGACAATCGCGATTATTTCTCCTTCGCTACGCCGCGAGCGCTCATCGCACGCACGCACCCACCGCAATATTCTCACGCATCTTTGCGACAGAGCGTGAAATCTTTCCTTCATAGCTGTGCGCGCTCAGCGGGAGTGCGCAGCTGAGGTACTCGCAAAATCAGGCTAGGGAAGGGACTCCAGGTTGTGTACCATCCAAGCTGCTCATGTGGGAACTGCTTTCGTCGCTCAGGGAGAGTCCGCGGATGAGCAAAGCGGATGCCCCATCTATGCTTTTCCCAAAGCGGCGGTGGGGGAGTCGTGAGTAGTCACCGACCGACCATCGACCGTCCTCCACATCGACTGATCGCGCTGACCTCGTTTTCGAAATTGTCACGTGTCCGCGATGCGACCGCTCGCGGCGCAGCGAAGGGAGAATAGCCGCAATCCGGGCAGACTGTCTGGGGAGCGTGGCGTTAGAAGGAACAGCCGCTATTCTGCGGACCGCAAACTTTTGTTTTGCGTGTCAAAGCTTTTTTAACGCAACCGTTAGGCATTTAGCATACCTCCATGTCGCTCTAGCGACTGGTCGCGGCGATACTGTTGTGAGAGTAGCTACGATAGGCATCTGGCATACCTCCGAGTCGCTCCAGCGACTGGTCGCTGTGATAGTGTTGCGCGGGTAACTACGCAGTTCGTAGCTACCCATGCAACATTATCGCAGCGATCAGTCGCTGGAGCGGCTCGGAGGTATGCCCGATGCCATAGCGGCTGTTCTTCCTTCGCTGCGCCGCAAGCGGTCGCGTCGCGGAGACGTGGCAATTTCGAAAACGAGGTCAGCGCGGTCACTCGATGTGGAGGAAGGCCGATGGTCGGTCGTTGGTTGCTCACGGCTCCGCGGACTCTCCCTGAGCGACGAAAGCAGTTCCCACATGGGCAGCTTGGATGGCACACACCCTGGAGTCCCTTACCTAGCCTGATTCTGAGCTCGAAAAGCGCAGAATCCATCCGCGGACTCTCCCTGGGCGACGAAAGCATTTCCCACATGGGCAGTTTGGATGGCACACACCTTGGAGTCCCTTCCCTAGCCTGATTCTGCGAGAATCTCAGCTGCACACTCCCCCTGAGCACGCACAGCTATGAAGGAAAGATTTCGCGCTCTGTCGCAAAGATGCGTTAGAATATTGCGGCGGGTGCGTGCGTGCGATGAGCGCTCGCGGCGTAGCGAAGGAAGAATAACCGCGATCTACGCAGTTCGTAGTTTGCAGCTACCCGCACAACACTATTGCCTCGACCAATCGCTGGAGCGACTCGGAGGTATGCCAGATGCATTAGACTTTCGGTGAAGCTTAGGAGATTGGGGGTGGGTGAGCAAGGGGGATGAGAGGGAGATCGGACGTCCCCTAGCACGGGGTGGGTGTACCTCCTGACTGTCCCCCTCTGCGCTCTAGCCTTTCGATGAGTCATGCTGATCAGCGGCGCCCGCGATCGCCGCTGAGCGAGATGACTCATCGTTTTCGCCGTCCGTCACTCGCCGCAAGTGTGCGGAGGCCTTTAAGCCGCACACACTTCTGCGGCAATGCCGCGGCCGTATCCTTGACCACAAGGCAAAAAAGCAGAGCTCGCCGCTGGCGGCGTCCCTGCCCTATCCTTAACCATAGCGACGAGCAGCGTTACCGCACAACTGTGTGGGAGCCTTTAAGGGGACGTTCAGAGCACCATCACGGAGTGACGCGACGTAGTGATAAAGTCGCAGCTCCTCTAACAGCCCATGGGCTTCGACCGCTTTGAGCGCAACCGTCGGATATGGTGTCGTGAAATTTCCCACACTGTATGCAATCTGACGCGTACCTACCTGGAATGCAAGTTGCAGCGAGAGGGGCCTAGATCAAACGGTATGTCTCGATCGACCTAAACGGGTAAAAACTCGCGCGCAAAGCGTCTCACAGTGTGTCGTCATGTATGAATTATAAAACTCAACCAGAATTTGCTGCCACCGTAATCCAGTGTGATATAGCCATATCATATAGCCACCAATACAAAGTGCGGTTGTCCGGCATTTTCGTATCTTGTCGGCTACAATATGGTTGGTTTTAAAAAATAAAATCCAGTGCACATACTTATCCAAACTAACATTCTACTGGGCAGGTTTGGCATGCAGGCACCAGCAAATTCTAGTTAATTTCTATAATTCAGTGCAGCTCCGCGCCTAACTCTGTAACTCCACATCCTTGGGGCAACAGGTGATACTGGTGATCCTACCCAGAGCCATTTTATGCATGCGTTGCAGAGTTGCTGCCCTTGCTGTCAATTTTTTTGCGTGAAATTGGTTTGTATATGTATGTGCACTGGCCTTTATTTTTTGAAACCAACCATACTGTAGTCGACAACATAGGAAAATGCCCTACAACCGCACTTTTTAAGGGCTCCGCACACTTCTGCGGCGTTGCCGCAGCCCTATCTTTCAACATGGGGCAAGGACGCAGAGGCCGCCGGCAACGGCAGCCGTCATCGTCCCGCACCAGCACACTTTTCCGGCATTGCCGCATCGACGGCAACAATGATTGAAATCATTGTTGCCGTCGGTGCGGCAATGCCGCAGGCAGAGACTCTGCGTTCTAGCCAATCGCGACGGGGAACAGGAAGTGGAAACACATGCGTCCTTTAAATTAGGAGATCGATTATGGCTATCAGCTGATTATTTCTCGAGGATCCCTGTGACGTCTGGGTTGATTTTTTTCGTTCTTGTGTTGGATTTAGCTGTTTCGCTTGTTTAGTTTCCTTGGGGAGAGCTGACGTTGCCGGAGAGCTGATGACGATGGAGATTCTTAGCTGAGTTCTTCATTCGGGCGCGCGTCTCTCATCGGAGCGCGCTTTCCTTCTATGCGAGTAGGTCCCGACTGGAGTTCGCTGCGACGGCGCCGTGCTGCGGCAACGCCGAAGAACGGGCCGTCACAGTGGGGAGGAGCGCCGCAACTTGAAGGCTCCGCCCCACTTTTGCCGGCTGCCGGCTGCGGCAACGCCGCAGAAGTGTGCGGAGCCCTTTAGTGGTGGTTATTGCGAACACATCTTTGGAGGTGATAGTGGCTATATCACACTGGATTACGGTAGCAGCAAATTCACGTTGAGTTTTATAATTCAGTGTCGCCATGTCATGGCAGCCCTACCAAACATTTTCTGCGCACTAAATGAAAAAATTTACACAGCACTGTGCGGTCTACCCTCCTATGAACTGAGCTGGGCTAATTCTGTTGTAATTGAGCGTTTATGTGCATTCTTAAGAAGATGGCTAACCACTGAATACAGCGAACCACTCCGAACCGGTTTGCGCAGAAACTCGTCCTGCACGTGCGAAACGCCACGACATGTCTCACTCTTTGAGTCCCCTACCGTCCTCGCCGATTTTATTAATTCGTTTCTCCTATAAGCGAACGCGCTGCTTAAAATTTTATTTTTAAAAAAATTAAAGAAGAAATGGTGATTTAAAGCTTATTTGGAGCAATACGGGTCGAGGAGTGCCGTCCATGCAAGGTTTCGAAATTTTCGTTCTACAGTCAACAGTACAGATTAGAATGTGCAGAGTGTAGGGTAGAACCACCTCCACTAAGATTGTTCTAGAATAGTGAATACTAGCATGGAAAAAAGACAAGCCGTCGCGCAACTCCCCAACCCATACTGTGCCGCTTTTTTGGAGTGCAAAAGCTGTTGTAGGAAGAGGTGCACTTGTATAGTTCGCTGCGACTGCGTTTCCTAGTTACGCATGAATACATACAACATACAATATAACAGATGAACGACCTTACCTTACCTGATCCCAGTGGCGTGCTTGGGAGCAAAGCGGCTCGGAGGGAGGGATTCATCTTGTACTGAGTGGTTATCCGCCTTGGTAGGAGCACTCGTGAATGCTAAATTACATCAGAAATGGCCTACCTCAGTTCACCACGGGGTAGAACACACCAGTGCTGTGTAAAATTTCTAATTTTGTGCAATACAGAATGGACTACAGGGCTGAATTTCATGGTGCTCACCCCCCCCCCTCCGCCGAGCCGCTTAGCGCCCGCAGCTGTCCCAGCGAATTATCCGATGAGGCTGCTGGTTTAAGTAATACGGGTTGAAACCCTTCCCTTGTTTCACTACAAACACACTAGTGAAAAAAAGGTTTATTACAAACCAGATAAAACGAAGAAACTGTGAGAAGTCTAAAGCAGGTTGAGTGGATAGTAGTGACGTGAGAAATCCAGTCGATGGTGAGAGTGACACCACTAGTACGTTACTGAGGTAAGACGTTAGTGTAGCACCCAGAGACGATGCTGCGTGGTCGCGCGGGACCCACGGCGAGGAATTTCTGGGAGTCAAGCACCACGGGATTCGCGAACTCCTGCCCTAGTCAAATCGCCGGCCCTTCCAGTAGAAAATTTGGGTTTTCCTCCTCTCAAGCCGAGGCAGCAGTAGTAACAGAGAGAACAAACCTAGTGATCACTAGAGCTGGCACAAACAGAGAAAAAAAGCGGTGGCGAGCTCCTCGCAGCGGAGCAATCCTCACAAGTGACACGGAAAGGCCGCCATAAGGTCTCGTGCATACTTCCCGTCCCCGCGATAGAACTACGGCTATGAGTCTTGCAGAGGGACGCGAAAGAATTTGAACTTCTCAGTGCTCGTCGCATCATTCTCGTTCTGCCAGGGAGTGCGACACCGATCCGTCCAGGACCAACGCTACATACCGCGCGCGGCGCGAAAAAATACGCCATGCCTGCGATGGGCGCGGGAAGCCTCGCGCATGCCCACCGCCACTGTTGCGGCGTAGTTTCATTTGACTGTCCGACCGCGTGCGGCGGAATGGCCATGAACTGAGCGCCGCGATGGCATCGCGGCGATAGAAGTATGCCCCGGACTTAGGCTCCGTTGCCGCCACTTCCCGCTCCAATGCAGCCGCATTTTCACTGCATCCCACAGTGGCTAGCGCAACCCATAATAAATGTTATGCCTACTTATCAATACTCTATCAACCTAACATCCCCTCCTTTTCGATCCTGACGATCCTCGACCCACAGCTTAGTTCTATTGAATGGTGTTACACGTCATTGTGAACTGCCCCCACCCCCCCCCCCCGATTGAATTGATTGAACCGGATGTGTGTTTTTCACTGTTGTTTTTCACCCCAAATCACGGTAAGGTCCTGACGTTTCCACCGTGCGCATCGGCTCGTGCACGGGCAAGCCATTAAGAGCGCAGGCGCACTACGGCGTTTAAAAGTTGTGGCGAGGTCGCGGCACAGTGGGAGAACAGGAGATCGAAGTGTTGCAGAGCACTCTACCTACATACACAGTTAACCGATATAAATCCTACCAGGAGCGCCTAGCAAGCGGTATGTACATCTTTGAAAGGAGACTGAAATACGTGTTGTAGATGGGACAGTTGTATTGGTTGGGTTGTTACATGTGGTGCTTATCACAAATTTGACATCCGTATTAGAAATTTCGCCCGATTACAGTAGGTTTCTGAGATTACTTTTTGGGTGCAATCCTAGTTGGTGGTGGTCATTCTTAAACGATTTCATAAGATTACGATCTTTCACGAATTGGAGTTATTTGTAAAATGTACACTGACGATATCAAGGTCCATAAAACCATTGAAAGTGCAGATGATTTATCATCAATTCAAGAAGCACTGAACTATATTGATTCCTGAGCTGATAAATGGGAACTGCATCTAGCAGCAGAAAAACCTAAATGCTTTGTCGTAGGAACCAGTCGCACTGTCGAAACCCCATCTTACAAGCTAAGAGGTGTCATCTTGGAAACAATTGCAGACGTTCGCGATCTTGGCTTTCTAATATCTAAGGATCTATGTTTTGATTTGCACTATAAAGCATTGGTCAAGAAAGCTAACTACCGCATCTACAACCATTTCAAAGCACTGAAGAGCAGAGATCCTCAAATTCTTCTGCGGGCGTGTAAGACATATGTGAGACCCACAATAGAGTGTGGAACAACAGTTTTTAATCCTTCGAAGAAAAAAGACGTTCTCCATTTAGAAAGTGTTCAGAATAGTTTCACTCGTAAGCTGATGATGAGGTGCTATGGGAATAACTATTACCAGATGCCAAATGGTGCTGAGAGAGCTGAGATATTAGGGTTGCCAAGCCTTTTCATTATAAGGAAATGAGCTGACCTACTCATGATGTTTAAAATACTCACTGGTAGGGTTTCTACAAATCCACTCAACCTTTTTGGCACTAGGCTGACAAGAAACATAAAAGGGAGGCTCATATTGTATGTTTCGGCGGCAAAATCGCGAGCCCGAATAAACTTTTTCACCTACAGAAATTTGAGGGAGTTCAATCACATTTTGAGCACAACTGAGGAAGTCTTAGGTCTATCCTTGCATGGTTTCAAGAAGCTGCGTGTACAATGAGTGCCTTCAATTGTATTTTTTGATTGAGTTGTGGTTTTTTAACCCCACATTGTATTTTTACCTGTGGCCTTAGTCCACGTCATGAATAAATAAGTAAATAAATAAGAACTGGATGAGTTCAGTATTGCAATATAGAAAACTACTTATTCTTTAGGAAACAATTGCGCTCACGAAATGAAATTAAATAACACAGAAAACATCTGAATATATGACATATGTGAACTACGACGGGAGGTCTGCAAATGATTAGAACGGGAAGTACACTGCCTGTCCTGTCCAAAACGTTCATTGATGGTGTCTTGGACCACTTTTGATTTATTTTGCTAATGTTATCTGTTTTAGTTCTCGGTGCAAATCTATTGAGGGGTCCTCCCTTACAAGGATGGCACCCAGAAGGTCCTTTTTAGGTTGCCCTCTCTAGAGACTGGGAACTCGGAAACTGGGTGTATCTAGACTACCAGGGGTCGGATTCATCAACGACTTACAACAATTTAACAGAAAAAATAGGCTGAAATCCCTGACAGCGTGGCGAATTTTTCACCACATCGCTTAAAAAGTCGCGCTACCAGAGATTTCGGCTGTATTTTCTCTGTTCAACTGCTGCAAGTCGTTGATGAATCCGGCTCCAGGTTGGCGTGGTTTACTTATTTCTAGATGGTGTTGCCCACTTAATGCTTTTCGCTATGTTCGGAAATCGTTTAAGAGCGGCCGCGGCCAACTAGGATTGCACCATTTTTGAACGGAGTTCCCATGTCAACATAGCAAACACTAACAGGCCGCAACTCATTTATGAGGTGCATTTCCAAGTTAACCCACATTTTGGTAGTCAGCATCCCATACTCCATCCAGCTACCTAGGTCCCTTTTCAAACTTCCAGGGGGAGGCTGAAGCCTTTTCCTAGTAAGCTCCCTGTTATACCTGTGGCGTAACCGCGAAGGACTTCCCCATCCGTGAGAACTGCGTTTGCCGGGAAGTTGGCTATGGGTGGTGCATGATCTTAAATGGTGAGCAAAAATTTTACCACCATTCAAACAGTGACCGCATTTTTTGGCACATCCTACGCCGAACGCTTGCAAAAATAATCATTGTTTCGTCGTGGTTTAGCAGACGAATGCCCGACATGTTCTGTAATATCTAACAGTGGCTGGCTTCTACTTTCATGTAAGCCATGACATATGGAAGCCGTCCTTTTCTCAGGCAAGCATTGTTCACGCCTCGCTTGCTGGTTATGTCGGCTGTACTGATTTTCCTGATAACTATGGACTGGACAGTAACTGTGGCAGCAACGGAAGAGTACGCAGGTGTATCGTCTTCTGCGTGGCTCCCTCTATTCAAGGGGGGATTGTGCGTAAAGGTTGGTGTATTATATTAAGCGTTAATCTTTCAAGTAACGAATCTAACATTTTTAGAAGTACAACAGCAGACTAACCTTCGATGAAGCAGAAGGTTTGTGCGTAAAGGCAGGCGGTCATCTTGCAACAATCTGCGACGAGGAGGACAACGTTCTTTTATCATGTGAGATGAATGCACTGTTCACATCAAGATCTGTCTGATATCCAAACTCCCGGTGCTCTTTTGCATTTTTCTTTATAACTTGTGCTAGAGGAAGCGCTAGAAATAGGTTCTCAAGGGCTGTCCATCTCCCCATCAAGCATACGATTCTTAAAGCGCTATCTACAGCAAAGTGTTGTAGCATAATCTAAGTGCTAAAACATGCGATAACAATACGCGAAAACAAGAATCTTCCAGAATCTTCCAGTATGCATTATGCTGAGATCGCCCAATATGTCGCCATGTTTTGATTGATAGAGTGAAAACTGTATGCATTCGAGATGTTTCAGGAATTGAATAGAGGCCTGAATACTAGGATGTACAAAAACTTTCTCGTCACTCAGTTTGATTTTCATCAAATTTTTGAAACATTTTCTGGAACCCTCTATCGATAACATGTATACAATTTTCACGTCAAATTGGACACACGGGCAGGTGAACTAAAGAAATTTATAGTCATTTTTTAAACAAAATCTATTGTAATCGTCCTGGAGAGTCCCTTGTTTAATGGGAAGAAACTTGCTTTGATTTGAAAGACGTGCACTTTCAGAAATGTCAAGCTGATTTAGAAGAGTGTGCAGTTCGATGCGAAAAGTGTCCAGTTTAACTTGAAGATATTGTCGTGACATTGCGATACGAAGATGACTGATGAAATCATCCATGACGCCGAGCAGGTTCAACTGCTCCTGTTATACGAACTAAGGCATCACGAAAAAAGCGATGCTTCAAGAAAGACTTGTGACACGATAGCTCCTTCTGCCGTGCCATGCGACTGATGGTCAGCACATATTTGGACCCAGAAGTTCTAAACCGGCGACTTTAACCTCGAGAACCACCCTCATTCACTGCAACGGGTCTGAAAGGTCATTTACAGTAGATGAGGAGCGTATACTGGAACTGGTACAGGAGACACCCTGGCGTAGCACCTGTAGGTTGGCAGGGAAATTCGAGTGCCAACACAATGGCCACCAGCAACAGGAGCGCAAGGATGCGTGAGTGAACTTCTTTACATTCCGACGGAATTTTTCTTGCCTCGGGAACTTGGCCACAAAGAGTGGGCCGTCTACGTTAACCGCACGCGAGGGCGTCAGTGGCCCAATTACGCTGAGCCAAGAGTTCCACGCAAAACCGGAACTTTATCCAAGAAGGTAATGCTCAGTGTTTGCTGGAAATGAAGAAGAGTCGTTCATTGGAAGCTGCTACCTGCAGGCACTACTGCCACTGGCGATGTCCAGGGCAGGCAGCTGGATTGCGTCGAAGCAGCTCTTCGGGGGAAACAAGACACGATTCTCCTTCACGACAATGCGCGTCCGTTGCGCAGAAGACTCACAAGGGAAGGATCTGAAGCGAATATCTGAACGGGGGTAGCGAGTGATATAGGGAGAATCCTGACCACTCAGTTAGTATAAAAATGTGTTTATTTTTGGCAAGTCGTTCAACCCAAGGAGTATGTAGGGGGTCGTCGAAGTCACAATGGGATACGGGCATCACGAGTTTTGAGGGCTTTGTACGCCCGCGATGCTTCTACTGTTAAGCGGCTCGGAGCGCAGTGGAAGTGCGGTTGCTTCGTGCAGGTAGGGCCGGGGGTTTGGTTCCTCTGTGCTGCTGCATTTTTGAATTTTAACTGACCGGTTTAGATCTGGGGGATTCTGGCGTCTATACGGTTTCAGACGTTTTCTGCGCATTTTTCAGCTATACGCTGTGGAGAGTACCTTTCTTGCGACTTGTTCGTTACTGACCGGTTTTCTACAAGACAATGAGAAAGCTATTCAGCATAATGATGTATAAACGCTCAACACCAGTGATCGGCAGGCGCAAAGTGCGTGAAACAGAAGAAGTGGTCACAATGCGGACAGTGTATACAACCTAGAGGCTCCGCTGCCCACTGCTGCCCACTGCTTGCTTGCCTCTCCACGTCCATCAGTTTATCTTGCGGATCCCAATCTTCCTCTTCTTCTTCCACCACTTCCAGCTGTTCGTCTTCGTTTCTGTTCGTCAACTTCAAGTTGACGTGCTTCGAAGTCCTTGAGTATGCTGTCCATTCGTTCGGCCAGCTTGATTTCTTCCCTCGAAGATTCCTTGTCTAAGGCCCCTGTTATACTCCCGCGGGAGCTTCCGCAGATGGGCGGAAATCGCGTCGGGACCCGCGCCGGGCCACTCTTCGCGGCCCCCACGCCCGGTGCACTGCTTCGCGGACGGCTGTCGTCCCGCGGAGTTCGGCGCGTGAAACGCGCTCCATGCGACGCTAGCCGCCCCGGGACGACGACGACCGTCCGCGGTGCACCATCCGTCCGCGGACGTCCCGCGGATGCTCCCGCGGGAGTATAACAGGGCCTAAAGGTGGGCCACGCTTCAGCGTGAGCAGGTGGATCCCCAACAATGTCCGTCGGCGGACATTGTTGGTGTTAAGTTCTAGAAAACCTCCAGTACACCTCTGATTTCCAGAAGACAGGCAAAGATAAGGGAAAGAGCGTATCGATGCCGTTTAGGTTAATTTGCGGGATCCACACACCTCGTTTCCCATTTTAACCACCTCCGTCGCCACATCCTGGTCTCTTTTGAATTACGAGCAGAATGGTTTTTTCTGAGGTCACTGGTCCATGCAGGGAAACAAACTGCGGGAGCCTGTTTATACGCTGCCCGTTTTGTGCCCAGTGCTGCTTCATTCACTTTGTACCTGTGTATCACTGGTGTTGAACATTTATACATCACCATGTCGAATACCACAGCGTACAACTGGAAAATGCGCAAAAAACGTCTGAAAATGGTATAGACGTCAGAATCTCCCAAATCTGAACCAGTCAATTGAAATGCGAAAAATGCAGCAGCGCAGAGGAACCAAAGCTCCGACCTTCCCTGCACGGAAAGTTTTTGTAATTTAAAAACATTGTTCCGAAATGAAGGATGTTTTGTATGATTTCAAAACTGTCTGTTTTGACGCGGAATGCCACTAAAAAAGTGACAACATTGTGCAACAATTGAAAGGAGAAGGAGCTTAACAATGGGCATATTAGAGTGCCAATCATGGATGTGCGGAAAATTTTTCGGAACACGGAATACGAAACCGAAGAGCTCAAAATGGGCGGCGACCGGAATAGGAAAATGGGACTGAAATAGCTCAAACTCATTACATTATTTAATTTTTCATAAATGCATATATCCCTAACGGTAGTAATATCAAAGTTGCTCCTAACAAATTCAGGAAATGGGCAAGGCACATGCAACTTTTCCAGCAACACATAACAATAAAAAATGCTTGCGTTCCTATCATTACTAAAATGGATTTTCAAGCACTACTAGTTGACAAATCGACGTTTATGCAAAGTCCTTCTGTAAATAGAAAGTATTTTAAACGCAATGAACACAGGTGAAGAGTAAGATGCCAAAGACGCCTCTCATGACGCTTAACCGGTCCCAGTGAATGTCTCTAATCTGTCCTAATTGGGAGGGGCAGCGCTAGGGTTACAATTGCGTTCAGCGCCCCACGACACGACACCAGCTCGCTGAGTTCGCATGTTAGATGAAGCAATCAGTGAGTCGTGAGTCATCATTTCCGTTCCGTCTTCCGGCCCAAAAGCCGAACACGGAACGAACGGAAGGACTAAAAACAGCCGAAAATCGAAATTCGGAACACGGAAACGGAAATTCCGCACATTGCCGGTGCTATTAATTACATTTTTTATACACATTACAACTACATTGATTATTATTATTAATCGATTGGATGTGTTTTCATTTATTACTATTCCATAATAAATAGATATAGTTAAGCGGATGTATTGATAGCTGAGAGCATCAGGCGTCGTGCCGGTTTAACCATGTGCCATTGTAGCGTTCGCCCATGTGAATTACGACTATAAGCTAGAAGATGATACATGGATCGGATATCGCCGGAAAAAGGATAATAAAAACGAATGGGAATGGACGAGCGGAAGGAAATGCAGTTATACGAGCTGGGCCTATAAACAACCCGACAATTGGCCACCGGGGGAGGACTGCGTGCATGTAACTTGCAGGATTCTTTTTGACATTAAGGAAGAACCAGTGAAATCAACTACTTTCAGTATTTGTCCATGAAGGTTGACAAATATTGGTTATGGAATGACCACGACTGCTCTGTAAAAAAGTTTTATATGTGTGAGGTTCCCTGCAGAAATACCTCAGAAACGTGAAGTGCTCAGCAAATAAAGTTTGCAGTGTTTTGATTTGTGAGACTCATTCGAACGTGAGACCATACAGAGATTAGATCTGCCTCTTCCTTCGCGTTGTGACTGCCATCTGCCTCTCGGCTATCACCTGCTACTCATGGTCAACAATCTGACTCATCATCTGAACTGATGGTTGAAGAGGTGGTTGCGGTACAAAAGTATTTGTCGTTTCAGACGCCTAACTCTCAGCACTACATTCAAGAGATTCCAGGCTCAGAAATTTCTGAGCCACCCACCTCTTGTAGTCGAACTAGTGGAGGGGTCAGCGAAGAGTCCTTTTGCGGCGACCGATGCCGCTAGCGCGAACGTGACGATCATCGCCTCCGACAGCAGATGAGCCGACCCTTCCACTGCTTTCGTCCAGCTGTTCGGGCAGTTGCAGCTCTAAACCATTCTCGTATTCAGGTTTAGAAACCCAAAAAGCCTTCGATGTTAATAGCCGTTCCTCTATATCCCATCCTATAACCACCTATGTATAAAAGAGTTCTCCGTGGAGTGATCTAACCTAAGTGAGGTACGCCGCATCATCCACAGCGAGAGCGGTCAAGTGATCTAACCTAAGTGAGATACGCCGCATTATCCACAGCGAGGGCGGCCGATGATCTAACCTGAATGAGGTACCACTCATCATCTACAGCGCGGGCAAAATTTGCTATTGAACGTGGGATGTTGCTGCAGCAGAGGAAAGGCAGCCCTTTACTGCTTAACACAACAGCACCTACGCGCATTTCTGAGCGTGCAGATTCAGAAGCTGACTTGCCATTAGCATGAGAAGAGCAGTAAAGGGGTAAGGGTAGAAGGAGGACTTTGAGGGTGGAGAACCGACAGCGATCGAGAGGCTGCGACCAGAAGGAGCATCGTGATGGTCGATGGGGAGAGCAATGAAGCAGGCCATGAGGTGGCACCAAGAAGATTTTAGGCAATATGTAGGGATCATTAGGGACTTACCAATCAGGGTAGGGGGGACAGTAAGGAAGATCAGCAAGGGGATCCATTACCATTAAGAGAGACCGGATTTAGAGGATGTGATACCGATGTCACACAATGGGCGTTCGCTCGCCGTCGTCGTGTCGTGAGCGTGGGAGGGCTGCTTAATTAGGGTAGAGTAGTAAGGAGAATCCCGGGGGGGGGGGGGGGAGGGGGAGGAATTTACCTGGAAGAAGGGACCTGGAGGCGAGACCAGGACGGGGACTCAACAAGAAGGGAGCCGTAAGGGAATTCATACGGAGAACAAGGAATCTGCCATATGCATAGCTTCTTCATGCTCGACACAGCGGCGACTGCGCGCGCTTCTGAGCTTTTGGATTCGGGGGTGAGGTCTTCTGAGCTTCTTGATCCAGAAAACTGGCCCCCTACGTCGCGCAGCAAGCATCCTGATTCTGAATATGTATCACCGACCGTGCCGTGAGCATGGGAGGACTACTGAGGGGGTGGTGGAGAAGGGCGGTAAGGGGACCTCTATGGTGGACCAGGAGAGTGACCAGGAAGGAAAGGAATAACCTGGAGGGGCCAGGACGGGGAAACCAGCAAGAAGAGACCAGTAGGTGTCAATAGTGGAAACAAAGAAGTGGGCCAGTAGTTGGGACCAGGAAGGTGGGGGACTAAAGAGGGGGAGGGAAGACCTGTAAAGGCAGACCAACAATTAGATCCTGTAAGAAGAAACGAGAGAGAGGAATCTGGCTTCGTTAGACATGTCAACGACAGCTTGAAATGCTTGCTGTTGAGCATGAGAACGATTGCGGAGGAACAACCTGAGGGACAGAAGTACTGCGCAGCACAAACCAACGACATAACTGACCGGTCAGGAAAGAATGTCTATGATGAAGGTACCGACGTGGTGAAGGACTTGATGCCAATAACGTACACACCAACTCCTATATGCTAGCGAATTTTATGCTTCACAAAAACTACTTTCCATAGGTCAGTGATGCTACAAAGTAGCACGAAGCGCGCAAGTGCGAGACACGCCGTTAGGCGTGTCGGAGCACTTGTCTTAATACAGTTTCCTATTACATATGTAAATACAGGGTGGTCGATAAGTATTGTTGCGATATATGCGCGCACCTGTTTCTTTTATACACTTTTTTGAAATCGTGTGTCTTTGCTTTCATCGTTTACAACATTAAATCCAATTTCTTGCGATATATGAAAATTTTTGTTTGTAGCCTCTACGCGACGGTACCCTCTTGAGAAGCATTAGGCCCTGCGCACACTTTTGCGGTAACGCGGCAGCCCTATCTTTAGGCACAGGGCAGAGAGGCAGAATCGTCGCGCGAGGAAAAACTACCCAGTGCGGACTCCCGCTGATGTGCCGCCTACGCGGCAGGTGCAGTGCCGCCAAAGCAGCAGCAGCTGCCGTCAACAGGGCACTATTGCCGCTGTAGCCGCTTTGCTGCCGACAATTTCTGTCTGGGCTCTAGCTGAACGTGGCGGGATCTAGAATGGAAACTGATAATGATAATGAAACCGCATTTTCGATGGAGTGGGGCTGAGGGTGAGTGCCGCCTAAAGCCCTCCGCACACTTTTGTGGCAACGCGGCAGCCCTATCTTTAAGCATGGGGCAGAGACGCAGAGTCGCCGCGCGAGGCTAGTTTTGCCTTGCGCGGCGACTCTGCGTCTCTGCCCCATGCTTAAAGATAGGGCTGCCGCGTTGCCGCAAAAGTGTGCGGAGGGCTTTACGAATGGTCACCGCGACTGCGACAGCCATCGCCGCGCCGTAATTAGCCCCAGCTGCGGCGCCACTGACCACCGTCGCATGTGTGAAAGCCGCTGCCGCGAATGTGTCGATTACTTCTTGGGACTTTGCTTAAATCTTACAGTGGTTTTTGCTTAGCTATTTAGCCAACGGAGGTTCTCTTTCATCAGAATGGCGGCTGGCAACTTTCTGAGTCGTAAGAGGACGGGTAGACTAACTGAGCATAACTGGCAAGGAAATAGGAAAAGGCACTAAAGACGGTTTCGAACGAGTACCATACACCAATGTGTCGGACATGAAATTATTTTTGGAAAATAAACCCAAACTAATGAGCGAAATTTAAGGAGAAAACTAAGGTGTTGCCAAACTGTTGTAAGCATAAGAACGGGTAAAAATAATGTTGAAGAAAGTAAATGAAGGGAGTTGAACGGGTAGAAGTAAATCAGAAGGACTACAAGGAGACCTAATGAGAGTACTTTTAGATCTTAAAGATTCGCAGGCCCTTAAAATGTGTTGCAGAAAACCCTCCTGGTTCTTCCTCACTCTCATCTGCTCCATAGACCTGAATGTCGACGCGGCCGCTGTGGAGGACGTCGCGGCAACGCGGCAAGTCGGCGGACGTAGCCGCGGACTTGCCGCGTTGCGCCATAGGTCGCCGCAATTAGCGATTACATTCGTAAGTTCAGTCCCTCACCCCGCGTACACGGCTGCCGCAAAAGTGTGCGTAGGCCTTTAGCTTGCCTCCCTAAAAGCGGTGAGTCCACCACCACCGTTGCAAGGAAGCTCAGTATTGCATTGGGAACAGTTCAGCGGATCGTCAAGCAGTGCAAAGAGAAAGGGAACGTCAACATAAAGGTAAAGTCAGGTCGTCCTTGTACTGTGAACACAAGGAAGGATCGTGCGATCATTAAGAAGAGAATCGACAGAAACGACAGCAAATCTCTTACGAAGCCCGCAAACAGCCTCGAAGTTGCTCGTTCTACTGTCCAGTCAATCGTTAAGAATGAACTAGAACTTCGCAGCTATGGTCTGCTCAACGGACAGCATATGACAGACGCAACCAAGGAAAACCGAGAGAAAAAGTGCACGGAGCTGCTACGGCTTTTCTCAGTGCGCCGCGTCGAGGATGTGCTGTGGACAGATGAGAGCATTTTCACTATCGACGTTGCACAGAATGCTTAGAATGATCGCCAGCTCCTCAGACCCGAACAAGGACACACTCGGAGGAGGTAGGCGGTCACAAAATCGCTGTTTCCCGAAGGATGGTGTGGGCTGGTATCGCAGCAAACCAGAAGGTAAACCTGGTTTTCGTGGAAAGAAAGGTGAAAATCAACGCTGGAACATAAAAAGAGGAAGTTCTGAAGGAAGCAGCCTTTTTATTTTATAAAAAGAAATCCAGAGATGATCTTTCAACAGGACTGGGCTTCCGCCCATGGAGCGAAAACGACGATTGCCTATCTGGACGCCAACTTCCCTGGATACCTAACGAAGGATCGGTGGCCGTCTAGCAGCCCGGATTTAAATCTCCTCAACTTTGCTATATAGCATGCCTAGATGCCTGAGGATGCCTAGAGCAGAAGCTGAGAAAGAAACTTGCGTAAAAGCCAAGGAAGATCACTTCGAAGCATACTTGTGAAATCCAATCCAACTTTTATATTGAGGAATAACAAACGTTATATTGAGGAATAATAAATTTTAAAAATCTCGCGTATTTTTGAAAATATGACGTATTTCATAACGACAATACTTATCGGTCACCCTGTTAAAGTGAGTTAGCGGCTGTTCGTCTGTCCCTCTTTCCACCTGGCCTTTCATAGACATCGAGTAACAGGCGTCCAAGTTCAGAAGAGGTGTCACCCACGTCGTGTCGAGGTCGTGTCGAGAGCGTCAGAAGACGTGTCACCGACGTCGTGCGGCTCGTGTCTGGCTTCAGAAGACGTGTGACCCGCGTCAGTAAAGGTGAGACGGGTAATGGGGGCCAGGGTCATTGGGACCGGTAAAGGGGGATCAATAATGGTAGATCAGTAAGGTGGGGAAACCAGTAAAGTGCTACCATGAAGGTGAACCGATAAAGGGGACCAGTACAAGGAGATTAATGAAGCGGATCAGTATATTTCAGTATCGTCCCACGTGTATCGAGGGGCAAAAGATGGGTCATAGTCGTAGCAACATTGGTAAGGTGGTACTATGGGGGAGGGAGGGTTGGTAGGTAGAATGGCTACAGGGTGTAGAAAAACATTTTTATGTTATGAAAGTAAAAAGGTCTAAAGAAAAAAGGAAGACGGGGTGTTCTATATTCGGGCTTGGGGCGATGCCCCGAGTAGATGTATGGGCACTGGGCAGCGGAACGTGTGTTTCGGCATTTTGGGATTCCGGAATCTCGGACGTACAGCCGACCACCAAAAATGCGTCTTTTAAAATCAGCAGACATATATCTACCGCTTCGAGCTCGGTTTCCAGTACCACCCTCCTAAGCCACTCTAATAGAGGTCCTGTCACCATCGGAGACCGAAGGGATTATGAGCAGGAGGCACACTTCCAGAAGCCGATAAAATGAAGAAACCGATGCTCTACATAGAGCAACAGCAAGACACCGGTTCAACTGTCGCGGAACAGCAGTGAAGATAAATGAACTGAATAACGCCCTAGAACCGCCGTGTCGAGGTGCCCGATGGCGAGCTGCGCGCGACAACCCATATCTACAGTACCGGAAATGTTTCTCCGTCCATTCGCCGGAAATCCAGGAAAGGTCACTTGCGGCCTTTTTAAATAACTTTTTTAAAATCAAGTACTTGTAAAAAGAAACATATATTTGAGCTCAGCAGCTCAAGCTCTATCTTATGACCTACAGATCTCAGTAGAGTTGAACAATGCATATAGGCCCAACAGAATCAATCGAGTGGGCGCGAGAACCTGTAGAGCGATCGAGCGACAGCTTGAAGAGTGAGCGTCTGAGGAGTTTTATCACAAATTTGCAGCCGCCCTACTCAGCAATTGCTCTAAGACTGTCCAGCGAGCCTTTGTAGTGCGCCATGCACAATGCATATAGGGTCGAACCTATCAATCGAGGGGAAAGGCCCATCAAAAGGCCGCTTTGGACCGTTCCAAAGCGGCCCATGTTGACCTTTCCGGGATTTCCGGCGAACGGAGGAACATGTCCGGTACTGTACCTTGCCCGACGTTGCTACAACTTCTAAGCGATCACACAATCAATCCATTGAAATATGCCTTCGCGATACCTCGCGTAAGTTAACAAGTCCAGCCTCCATAGAAGCGGACCCAATAGTATCGAAAAGAAGGGCGTAACGGTGCTTAGTGATGAATCTGAATCTGTACTTGTAGCGCTACAGCCGCCGGCTTTCGCAACTGCACTGTCATGTGCCTTTCTGTCCAAACGGAGCAATGTGTACGACCGTGACGCTATAGCTTATAACCTGTGAGCACCTACAGTCGAAAGAGAATGTTTGCCGGGTTTTCCTTCGTCATGGAAAATGGCCAAGCGAACAAATTGTAAAAAATATCTTAATGTTTCCAGGGTAACTATAGATTTGGCATTCTTAATGGAATCTGACTTGTACGGGATATTCCAATGGATAGTTCTTATCCTCTTTTTCTTCAGAATAGCAGGAAAACCGACTGGGTGAGAGGGTGGAAACGTTTCCACTGAACCAATAGTTACCTCTATGGTAACCATTGATGGCAGCAAAACAGCCTAAAAGCTGCCACTTGCTCTAAATTCAAGGATGACAATCAGACGTATATATAAAGAAGAGCTCGTCTATCGATGATGTTTAGGTATTATATGGAAGATGCCACGTATATGAGCCGGTTGTTGGTCTGAGGTTTATCATATGCGATTACCACTAACCTGCTAGGCCTTCACCCAAATTTGAGAAATACTGTGGACGAATTCAGCAACAAGAAAATTATTGCCAGTGAGGCGCTCCATTCCTATTTCCAACACATTTTTGAAGAAAAGCATGGGAACAAACGTCGGTTACGATTATACTTGAAAGCGGAAAGATCAGAATTTTAGATTTACAGGCTAAGCAAGTCACAACCTGACGCCAGACTCGCGATCACCACCCCAAGTAACCTTCGTGCATAAAGTTTAAGCGAAATGTGCGCTTCTGCTTCCCACCATCCTTACTTACACCTCACAGCAGAAAGCCATTTCAAGAAAACTGATGGGTTACATTGCCAGAACTATCGGACATTCTACAGAAGAATTTCAGGGGACGAAGTCGCCAAAACATGACGGCGGCTTATCGCAAATACGATGGAGAAAATGCCCTTCACACCCTTCTGGTGTTAAGGTTGCTGCAGTCCGCATATGTCAACGGATGGCAGCTCTACAGAAGTTCTTGAGAACGGCAGAGGTTAGTCATACGAACTTGAAGTGGCAACCAGTCCGTCCGAAACCGGGTGTACGACAGGATATCCAACGAACCATTCAATGATAAATGAATGAGGCTCCATGGCAGAGGCGTATCTCATTATCTGTAGCCTATGTGGAGTGGGGTGTATAGGGCAATAAATAGATCCCTTTATAATAAGGTAAATAAATGCTTGGAGGGCCCAAAAAATCTGTTTTGGGGTATCACTCCCAAATGGAAAAGTTGGTGTTTCCTTATGCCTTCACACAACATAACACTGGTTTATTAGACAGTCTTTATTTTTTGCAACCTTACAACAAACGCAATAATTTTACTGTGCATCTCGATCACCATAAGCCGATGCATGAAACAGAACAGTTGAAACCTTATTCAGATTCACCTTTGATCCTGTTGGTTTGTGTTGAGATTATCTTGAGGTTGTTGAAGTAAGCTGGGAAAGAGCGCAAGACGCAGTGATCGAGAGCTGCAGCAGCACTCTACGCTACTGCGAAGCTTCCGTCGTTGCGAGATTCCGCGCCATCGTTGTAACCGAAGAGCGAAAAGAGCTAGAGCTGCAAGGCCCTATCAGCCTGGGCTTTAGACTGACCAAAAAAGGCGAGGCTACTGATAAAACGTCATGGCTTCAGGCTCATGACGTATGTCCAAAGTGTCCACTCCTTACAAAGAGTACAGCGTTCATGGCGGCCCAGGATTGAGGTGGTTGTATGATCATACAGTTGGCATGCGAGCAGGTTTTGGGGCATGTCTCCTACGACTAAGCTCAACCATCCATCTGACTAGTGAGTTAGCTCAGCTCCAGCTGAGAGTGACGGGTAGACCAACTCCTCCATCGTTAGGGTTAAAGTTGCTGCTTTGTAAGACCTCACCTCTTCATACCTTGATAGCTCTCGCTAATAAACTTCCAAATTCTGTTGGTATCTTCGGGGGTGGGTGCTGTTGAAGAACAGCACCTTCGTGGAGGACAAGAAGCTTCTACCTCGCCGATACGTTTTACCGCTCTGAAGACGCTCGTTTTTGGCTCGTAGCGTTTCTGCGATGTCCGAGTTCTTCATGCCTCGTCTGTACAACTCCAGAGTTGCCGGGTGTCCCGAATCTTCGTTCATCCTTCTTGCATTGCCTCTTCAAAAGTGAGTGAACTCAGTGAAAAGCGGAATTATAGGAGACAAAGGTCTTTGAGGAATCTGCAATACACTGTAGTTTCACTGAACGATTTCGAGCAGGGAAATTCGAACAATTTAAAAACGTGTAACAGAAAGCGAAGGGACGGACAAGTTTTGGTGCCCCATTTTCGCTCAACGGAACTAACATCTCCGAATGCTCCAGCTACGTGTCTAGGTCGCAAAGTCAACACGACCTAACGTAGGAGCTGAGCAGGAGGAAATGGCGGCTTGGGGAGCTTTCAAGAGCGTCGAAGAAAACGTGAAGAATACGAACAACGCGCCCACCTATTCGACTCTCCTGTAGGCGACAATTTTTCGCCATTGTTGACTACCCAGTGGCCGGCAGCAAAAAAAAAACAGACTTCATCGCTGTGCTCCTTGTTAGGTGCATTACAAGAGCGCATGTGAACTGAACAATACTGTAGACAGGAATTGGATTGAGTGTGCTGTGACAAGTTGCCATGAAATTCGATCACCACTTTCCTCGCGTCCCATAGTGTTTGTTGTAAGTGCCTATGCAGCGAAAACCGACATTTTATACCGTATCCCTCGAAAACGCGAGGGAGAAGCCATGAAAATCGGTACGTTTTTGCTCGTTATGTGGGCGAAGCTCGTCCAGTCTCCACCGCTAGAATTCACTCTGCTTCCTGCTTCCGAAGCGCCCACGATTTCGCTAATCTCATTACGTTTGAGTGACAGCATGGGATGGAATCGTATGGCCTACCCAACGATTTGGAGCTGGGCAGCTAACTGGAAGCCTTTCGGACGCCGTCTTTCTGCGAGATTCCACAGCCTAGACTGGATCAAATGACCGACAAATTAACCTTTTCCAGTAATTGCAGTTTTAGAGAAAGGCACTTCTACATTTCAATAATTAGAGGACAAAAGTCATCGAGAACCAATGCCGGTGCGGAATGCACCGTGCATCTTACTTCGGGATCTCGGAAAGTTTTGAGCGCGAGTCCGTTTTGCATGCTCTGGTGACCATCCGACGGTATTCCACCGATCTACAGGATCAAAGTGCTAGAAAAGAGCCTCAAGTCCAAGCGGGATGAGTGTATAAGCAAGCATCTTCGCCATGGTTCAAGTCCAAAGAAGTCACCCAAAAGCTTAAAACTTGCAGGTCAGGGTGTCTACTATGACCTCTTTTTAATAAACAGCATGCTCAAGCTACAAAGCTCAATCCCTAGCTCATTCAAAAAATACTAAATCAAAAATCTGTTCAATATACCCCTCGCTCAATGCAATCAACACCTCCAAATGCAACGCATGTATCTAGACCGTGAAGACAACACGCCCAGTGACCTATTGCCGGCTTGGGGAGCTTTCAGGAGCGTCGCAGAAGTCGTGAAGAGGAGGAAGAACATCCGGCTCCGTGCCCACCTATTCGACACCACTGTTCCTCCTGCGCTGACCTACACCGCTGAAAGCTGGGTCCTACGAAACCAGGATGAATACGCAGTTAGAGTTGAAAGGAACAGAGAAGACGATGCTTGTAGTTATGACTAACGCAGGTGAGGGAGGGTCTCCGGAGTTCCGACCGTCGTCAATGCTCCAAGATCAGAGACGCTATAGTATGGACCAACAAGTCGTCGAAAATTAGGTGGGCCGGTCAGGTAGTGCGCTTCGCAGACACGCGTTGGACGAGAGCCGTAATCGTCGAGATTTCGTGCGATGTCAAAAGAACACGAATATGCCCTCCAAAACGTTGGCCATACTTCCTTGATACACAGATATAACACAAATCGAAAGCTGGCCTGAGAAGGAGTGCATCGAAATCGAAATCTGGTTCACACTTCAAACACCGAGCTCCTTCACACGGCGAAAGGAAAAGAAAGAACGAAGACAATGCGTTACGCATTTAAGATAAAGGGGTTTCATGATGAAGACACACTTAAGTGATCCTGTCAAAGCAGGTGCCCGGCCCAGCGATATTTGGACTTCTTCATGTACTGCAGCGGATCTGCTAATTGCGACTTCTCCCGTAGCTCCGAGCTTAGCAATGGCCTTTTTGCCATTGCTGACGAAGGCTTGTCCTCAGAAGACATCTCTCCAGTGCACGATGCGTAGTTTGCATCGCTCTGGCGATTGTCTTGTTGTCGGGCCAGGTTTCCGTCGCGTAACACATCGCAGGCAGTACAGAGGCGTTGAATATCGAGGCCCTGAGGCCGGGATCCTTGACCTGATCGGTGACTTCGCGAATCGAACTGAAGGCTACCCATGCTGCGCGTCTCCTGCGGGCGATTTCAGGAGCGAGCTCGTTATCCATGCTCAGCTCTCTTCCCAGATAGACGTAGGAGTCGACCTGTTGTAGAGCGACTCCATTTGACCTTACGAGTCCCGTGTCACACCACTGGTTGACCATAAATTGTGTTTTGGACATATTCATGTCCAATCCAATCTTCATACCTGCCACATTGAGCTCGTTCAGCATTTCCTCTACTTCTGCCGTGCTGGTAGAGATGAGAACAATATTCGTCGGTGAAGCGAAGGTTGCTGATCCGTTTACCGTCCACAAGGTAGCCTTTGTCGTCCCAGTTCAAGTCCTTCATGCCATCCTGGAGTGCCGCTGTGAATAGCTTAGGAGAAATCGTGTCTCCCTGCCGTACTCCTTTCCCGATAGGAATTTTGAGCTTTCGATCAAACAACTGGATGGTAGTCGATGTGTTCGAGAAGCATTCGTCGAGAAGTCGGATGTAGAGCAAGGGTATACCAGCATGCACAGTGCGTATTGAACACATATTGATTGTCTCACAAAATCGAGCAATTTTAGTTTCATTGTCAGTTGGGGTTTGTCCTTTCCAGCTGAAGCTACATCACAACGCGAACAGTGCAGCGAAGTTCATCGGCATTCCATTCTGACTGCAACCTGGGGCGATATCTGAAGCGCGTAAGGAGTCATTTGCTGGGAGAGACGACAAATCTTGGAAACTACTATTAAGTCTGTGGTGATGTCATGCAGATCGAAAATTTTATCCGAAAAAAGAATATATTTCAATTAGTAGGGCATATAGTGATTTGCGTCTCCAATAATTTGTTTGAGTTTCTACGTAAGCTTCCGCTGCTGCTGTTCATGCGAAGACTTTCATTTAAATTAATTAATTCATTCAATTCAGGAAACGTGGATGTGCGGCATGGAATGACATATGAAAATGACAATTAACAGTTGAATCTACCGACAAGGTTACACCACGAAAAAACTGATTCTCCTCACAACCTTGATCGGAACAGAAACATTGACGCAAAAAATCTTAGCGTTCTGCTCAAACACTTTTTCAAGTTGGGGAGCAGGATTTTCCACCTAACTATAATCTCACTCAGTTCTTGTTTGATACATTGTTTGTTGCCCCACATCGAGGTGATCTTTTGGGATTTTTCGCCGTTTAGGGCCGTGCAGTAACGCAGTCGGAGTAGCCGCTGGCCTTCGCAAGTACCAATTCATGGTCTGTTGCTTTCATAACTAAGCCTCCCATCATTCCTGGGTCGATGAGTAGCTGAAATCATACTTGCTCGGGAAGGAAGAATCCCTAACTTGTCCATCGGCTGACCACTGCAAGTCATTGTATATAACAAATAGCATACTTCAAATCACCTCTACCACTTAGAAGTAGAATCTGTCGCACATTCTAGACAACGCGTCTTTTGCCTTTTATCCTTCGTATCTTGAACGGATTTTCGCGGAATGAACTGGCATCTGGGAGAGCTGATTTGTAAATATTACTGCTACCTTTTCTGCATTTGCAACATGGAGACGGTGTCCAACAATGTTCTCTAAAGTTTCTCCCAAGTTCCTCTGAATCATTTATATCCATGTCAACTCCTCTATGTCTTCAGATCGATTGCAAATTCCACACAAGACCTTATCGATCGCTCTCGTGGAGGAAATTATGTCAGAGTGCGCTATTTAGGAAACAGACGTTGCCGTGCTATTGGTGTCAATTGAACGGCATCAGTCTGTTCGTCGTGTCTAGCGAGATTGGCTCAATTTCCGCAATAGGCGCGACCTCAGTAGCGCAGACGATTCACTCTCACGCATCTGAAGCACCATGCAATTCAAGGGAGCGGAAGACCGTATTGTGTGTTCTTTACAGCTTCAAATTGATTTGACACTTATTTATTACAGCAAGCAGCATACGTTGCTCTTGTGACGGCCGGAAGCCACTGCGTAGTGGAAGTTTCATCAAGGCAGAACTCATTTTTGAGCTGTCTCAGAATTAGATCAATACATTTCGAGAAGTAATTATCAAATATCGGAACTATACAATGCCAGCGAGCGTGACAGCTACACCCGCTGTACTTCAGGAGCTTTCAAAAAAGTTCGAAATTCTTTCGTTGAGATTAATACAAATGAAATAAGAAAAGGATTGCATAATCAAAGCTTTTACAACAGCAAAAATAGCAGCAATAATTATGTCTAGAAGTTAGATAAGTCAAAATGCAAGACAGCCTTCAGAAAAAAAGCCCAACAGCTCACCGCATCAAACACTCAGCACAATCATCCTGGGGCCAGATTTGTCGACCGCTTACCGCCCTCTAACGGTGAAAATACCTCTAAACTGATGAATGTCATATTAGGGGTTTCGACGGTATTTTAGCGGTTAAAGGATGGTAAGCGGTTGATGAATCTGAGGCCTGTTTGATGTTAATCGATCTCGTACAAACAGCAGTTGACACAGATTTCAAATGCTTGTGAAGGACCTCTGGAGTGATCAACGCCAACCAGTGAATTTCAGGCAGTAGAGCTACATCGTAGACACATTTCTAAGCTAGAGGGATTAAAGAAGGCCCCTCTATCATCACCTGTTAATTATAGACCAATAAGTATTACTTCAGTGTTCGCCCGTCTTTTCGAGAAATTCTAAGGAAGTTCATCTTGAATCATCTTCAGGAGCACTGTGTAATATCTCCTTACCAGCATGGTTTCCAAAAAGGCAAGTCAACTATCACTGCCATGCTCCAATCTCTGAATGACTGGACCTCCTCTCTTGATAAAGGTCAGTGTGTTGATAGTGTTTATCTCGACTTCTCCAAAGCATTTGATAGAGTCTCGCATTCCAAGCTAATTCAGAAACTTGTCATTGTTGGGATACATCCGCGTATAGTAGCCTGGTTAAAGGAGTTCATCTCTGGTAGGACTATGGTCGTTAGAGTCAACAACTCGTTTTCCAGTCCACGATCCGTTTTAAGTGGCGTTCCCCAGGGCGGTGTATTATCTCCGGTTCTCTTTAACATTTATACATTTGAACTTCCTTCCCTTATCACATCTTCTGGTGTGAAATGCGTTGCTTTCGCTGATGACATCAAGCTTCACCATAACATTAGCTGCACCAGTGATTGCGATGCGTTACAGCGGTCCATCTCGCTAGTCCAAAAATGGTCGGAAGATTGGACTTTGCCCTTATCAAAGGAAAAGACAAAATTACTGCGTGTTGGAGTTAACCGTCCGCCCTTTGATTATTGTATTGACGGCACGGCCATAGAAGCGGTTGATGAAATAAATGACCTTGGTTTCTTGGTCAACAGGAAGCTCTGCTTTGATGACCACTGTGAGCGGATAGTGGCCAGGGCGCATTCAGTGATACATCAACTTTTCAGGGCTCTTTCAACCAAAGACCCCTCCGTTTTCATTAGAGCCTATAAGTCATACATAAGACCTCTAGTTGAGTACGGCACTGTTGTTTTCAATCCCCACAAGAAAAAAATCATTGATAAACTGGAAACACTGCAGAACAATTTCACGAGGAAACTTTTTATAAGAATGGTTGGGTTCTCTTATGATGCCATACCTCGATCAAACGTTAGGAATTTTAATCTTAAGCTTTCCTCCTTGGCACACCGCAGGAAGAAATTTGACCTAATCATGCTGCATAAAATTCTGACTGGGGCCTGCGGTATTCCACCTGAAGGGTTCCTGGCTGTGAAGCCGTCCATTACAAACAAGGGGCGGTGCGTTGAAGTTAGTTGTGCCAAAAGCCAGGCTCAGTTGTAGGGTTCATTTTTTCGTCAATAGGGCAACTTCCTCTTACATCGAAATTAGTAAAAACCATCCTTTTCCACATTCTTTATACTCCTTCAAAAACATTATCGCGAAGCACCTGGATCCGCAATGTTGTGCTTGTTGGTTCTTATTTGATTAGTTTTATATGTTTATAATGTTACGTTCCTCTCATATCATTTCTTCATCGTTTCTGGATTATTTGTTGTTCGCAGGTCCAGAACATGTTAGCTAACATGGATTTCCATGTAATAATTACATATATATATAAAGATAATTCAGTGACATCTTCTGTCTTTAAAAAACCTCATTTCGTAAACACCACTAAGATTTTGACCGGATCTACCGGGAAACTGTTGTAGATAAGCGCTCAGAAGTCCTATTAGGGTGGGCCAAAAGTAATGAGACAAATTCAGCAAATTTCTTTATCTCTTTGTAACTCAACCAGACGTTCAGCGGCCTACTGGCCGCCAAACGTCTGGTTGCCGGCTTCGCCCCCAAACCCGGAGAATAGAACAAGCCGACCGTCTTTTTGTCCTCTTTAGGCCTTTTCTCATTCATTAGTGTAAAAAAAACTGGTTTTGCTATATAGAATAGTATAGCGGGATAAGGTAGGACAGAATCTTAAAAACTGCACCTATGGTGCCTCACCCTTATTGCACGTACGCGATTCATTCTCTGAAGTACTCGCGGCGTACATGGAGAGGAACAGTTAGAAAGCCTTAATCCGTAGTGCTTATTCTGCGGAAACACAAATGAAATCAATTGGTATTGGTAGACCGCTCGATGCAGTTCACAGTGCGACGCGAATAACGTTACTACGATTCCTTTACTCATTCTCCCTACGGCACGGCTTTTGCACCCCGACACACGTGGCACGACGTCTGTAGCACGTCTTTTGACGCCACGTTGGACAACACGTTACTGGGTCCGCTCTTGACTGGTAATTCACTGGTACCCCATTTATTAGTCTCCCTTCACTGGACCTCCCGCATTCACCGCTCCCCATTACTGGTCCCACCTTCACTGGCCTCCCCTTTATTGGTCAACCCTTTCAGGTCCCCCTTCACTGGAACCCTCCCTCCCCCCCCCCTTCTTCACCGCTCCCACCCTCACTGGTCCCCCATTACTGGTCCCTCTTCACTGGTTACCCTTTATTGTCAGCCCTTTTCCAGTTCACCTTCACTGGTCTCCCAGCCCTTCGTGGGTCCCTACTACTACTCCCACCTTCACTGGACCTCCCTTTACTGGTCCCCTCTTCACTAGTCCCCCTTTTATTCATCAACCCTTTTCCGGTCTCCCTTCACTGACCCCTCCCCACCTCACCAGTCCCCATTGCTTGTTCCTTCCTCACCGGTCCCCTTCACCTGGTCCCACTTCACTGGTCAACCTTCTACTGGTCCCCCCCCCCCTCCCCTTCACTGAACCCTTCCCCTCCTTCATCGGTCCTTCCTTGATTGGACCACTCCCCCTTCACCGGTCCCCATTGCTTGTCCCACCTTCACTGGTCCCTCCATTATTGGTCAACCCTTTACCGGTCCCCCTTCACTAGACCCCTCCCCCCTCCTTCACCGGTCCCCCTTCACTGGACCCGGAACCCTGGCGCGACATCGGAGACACTTCTTCTAAACCCGTACGCCTGTTGAACAACGTTGGTGACACGTGTTCTCAACCCGAACGTGCTTTGCGCGACATCGGTGACACGTCGTCTGAGTCCGAACCCCTGGCGCGACGTCGGTGACACGTCGTCTGAATCCGGACCGGACTTTCGCGACATTGGTGACACCTCTTCTGAACCCAGGCGCCTGATGAACGACATCGGTGACGCGTCGTCTGAATCCGGACAGAACTTTCGCGACATTGGTGACACCTCTTCTGAACCCAGGCACCTGATGAACGACGTCGGTGACATGTCTTCTCAAGGACGTGCTTTGCGCAAAAAAGGCGGAGGTGTAGTCGTACTTTACAGGAAAGCTTTCTCTGCTAATCCAGTTTTTCTTGATTCCGTCAAAAATGCGTATGAGGTCCTTGTAGTAGACATTGTGATTGAAGATAGATCTACCAGGTTTATTTTGGCTTACCGAGCGCCCTTTGCTCTTCCTTGGATTTTCTACAGTTATGCAAAGTCATCAGTGACTTTTCCTCCTCGAATATTTCCACAGTTTGTCTTGGCGATTTCAATCTTGCTGATATTTTCTGGAGTAAGGGTTCCGGTTCCGGTTCTGGGTCACAATGCTCGCAATCATCAACAAATTTCATTGATTTATTTTTTTCACATTCTTTTTGTCAGCTGGTTACTGAGCCTACAAGTGGTAGCTCATTCCTGGATTTGGTCTTGTGTAATTATCCTAATCTTGTTAAAAAGACAGTAACCACTACTCCCATAGGTAGCAGCGACCACGCTAGTGCAGTTTTTCACCTAGACATTGGCAAAGTACCTGTTTCAGTAGAATTGAAGAGGGATTATAACAGCGCTGATTTCTCCACAATCGAAAGATACCTAGAAGGTGTTGATTGGATCGGTTCGTTCTCTACTGTTGCATCTGCAGAAGATGCCTATGAACTTTTCCTATCCGTCATTCAGCATACACTGATAGCCTTCGTCCCTCTCCGGAAAGTACATAAAAATTGTGTACAACTTCCGAATTATTTAGAGAGACTCACTCCTAAAAGGGATCGTTTGTGGGCACGAATCCGGTTGAAAAATGATCCTATCTTCGTAGAAAGACTTAGAGTCCTCAATACTAAGGTGGAGAAAGTAACTAAAAAGTTTTATGCTTATCTGGAGCGTAAAATTGTTTTCTCTGGAAAAAGTGCTGACTTATACAGATACTTGAAATCCAGGATAAGAGATCGGCAGGGTATTCCGAGCCTGATTAGTGAAAATGGAGTACCTCTTCACAGAGACCTCGAAAAGGCAGAGGTTCTCGCAAAAACTTTTCTGTGCGCTTATGTTGAATCCGCGGGTCTACCCCAAACCGAGGTAGCTGAACCACCTAGAATTCATCCTATAATGCGTAATTGTATCTGATTTAGTGGTGAAGAAATTTATCAGGAACTACTGAAATTTCCTTCTGCATATACAGTGACTCCTGACTTTATTCCGTTAGCATTTCTGAAGAGAATTCTTCATCTTATAATTTTCCCTCTGGAATATATATTCAATCTGTCTTTCGCTTCAGGTGTGGTGCCCTCCAGGTAGCGGCACTCATTTGTCACTCCTGTTCCTAAAAAACCCCCATATAACCGGCCAGAGAACTGCAGGCCCATAAGCATCACTTCGGTTTTTTCTAGAGCTTTTGAGAAGATCTTGGCAAAACACATACTACCTCACTTGCATGAGCACTCCGTTATTCCCGAATCACAACACGGATTTTGCAAGGGCAGGTCTTGTGAAACAGCACTTTTGTCGTCCCTAAATGATTGGACTTCAGCTTTGGATCAAAATAAGCCTGTTCATGTTATTTATTTCGACTTTACTCGCGCATTCAACAAGGTTCCCCATAATAAGCTGATAAATAAATTGAATTCTGTTGGAATTCACCCGGATATTGTTCGCTGGTTGAACAGTTTCCTATCAAACAGAATGTATCAAGTCCGTGTGAATGACACCTTGTCCCGCTCCTACCCATGTAGTAGCGGTGTAGCGGTGTCCCCCAAGGGGGAGTTCTGTCTCCTATTTTGTTCTTGATATACACCGCTGAACTGCCCTCCCTCGTTTCGTCTAGTGATGTAAGTTGTCAAATGTATGCCGACGACCTAAAGATTTATAGCACTATTGAGAGTTCCCACAGCATCTCATGTCTCCAATCAGAGGTTGATTCCATTCACGCATGGTCAGTTTTGAATGGTTTACCCCTAGCTCCACATAAGACTAAGATGCTTTGTCTCGGCAAAAGAGCTCCTCTAATATCCTATCATATCGGGGAAGCTGAGCTAGAAGTCGTTGACGAAGTTCGCGATTTAGGATTTACTTACGACAACAAGTTACGTTCAGCTCACACTTCAAAAATATATCGACTAAAGCAATCTCTTGTACATTTAATCTCTTCAAGGCTCTCAAAGCTAATCATTCTGCGACATTTCTTAAAGCCTATTCCACATACGGCAGACCCATAGCAGAGTGTGGCACTACAGTTTTCAACCCTCACCTGAAAAAAAGATATACGTTATTTGGAGAGTATACAAAACGGATTTACCAGAAAACTTGTTATGCGCTCTAGCGGGATACCTTATAGATACATCGTGTTGAAAGGAGAAAGCTGTTCAAATTGCCTAGTCTGGAGCATAGAAGACTCAAAAATGATCTGGTCTTGGCCTACAAAATCATTACAGGCAAGTCCGCGCTGGACTTTCGTAAATTTTTCACATTTTCAATGTCTCGCACCAGAAATGGCCCATATAAGCTGATGACGTCTCGGTCAAGAACGAGGCTCCGTTCACAGTTCTTCTCCCAGAGAGCTGCTTCCTACCTTAACCCACTCATTGCTAAGGGCGGACTATTTTTGAATCAGACATCGTTTAAGAAACTGGTTGACCGAGCGACACTATCTAGTTAAATTATTCTACCTGTTGCTTTCCCGTTGAAGTCATAGTACGTTGTTAACCTTGTGTTTCGGCAATCCACATTTTTCTGTTATTTTATAAGTGTTTTTTTCGCATGTTTTGTTTTTTCTTTCTAGATTCTAATGGTCTTGTTCGTTTGTTTTTCTAATTTATGTTTTAGATCCATTCCATTAGTCCCTCTTCACTTTGACTTGAGTTCATATCATTATGGTTACAGTAGTGCGACTGGTAGCTGCATGTGCAGCCTGTTTCAGGTTTCATGTGACACCTTGTTTTACATCAACTGCGCATGTAACATGTGTATATGCGTCAACAAATAAAATGAAATAAAATAAATATCGGTAACACGCCGTCTGAATCCGGACAGGACTTTCGCGACATTGTTGACACCTCTTCTGAACCCGGATGTCCTTTGCGCGGCATTGGTGACATGTCCTCTAAACCCAGACGCCTGTTGAACGAGTCGGTGACACCTTTTCTGAACTCGGGCGTTTGCTTTCACGACGTCGATGATACATGTTCAGAACTCGGGCGCCCTTTGCATGACATCGGCGACACGTCTTCTGACCCCTCTCAACATGACGTAGGTGATACCTCGCCTGAACCAGGATGGCTACTACTTGACGATTACGAAAGGCCAGATGGACAGACGGACGGACAGACACAACCGCTTACTCTTTTCTATATAGTAGGATTACAACTCAACGGTGTTGAAGAATGTATTCGCCATTAAGGTCAATGACCTTGCTGCCATCGGTCAGCCAACTTCCTGATTCCATCCTTCCAGAACTGCTTAGGCCTGGTGCTGATCCACTGCTCGTTATGGTTGTCGAGGTTAGCTTGGGTCCTTCTGCCCCTTCCGACCATGAAGTCCTATAGGCTCAAGAAGTAGTGGTAGTCGCATAGAGAGATATCCGGCGAATACGGTGGATGAAGCATGAACGTAGCCCAGCTGAGAAAGCTTATCCGTGGTCACTTCTGTCCAATTGGGTGCGGCGTTGTCGAAGACGAGGACCTTCTTGAAGCGCTGAGACTGAATAAGTGCGAGTCGCCGGTCCATCTCTTCTATATCGTTCACCATTATCCTTGGAGTCTATCGTCGTGCTTTTGGAAAACAGCTTCTAGTATACCAGTCCATGGGCGCAGACTCAAAAGCTCCGAAGGTGCTTCTCACGTGAACATCCCGCCGAACGAAGGTCGGTAACAGGTCACCAGGCCTCGCCCAGACTCGCTGCTTGGTAGGGTTAACGTAGAAGACGTACTTCTCATCTTGCGTGAGTATTGAGTGCAGGCTGCTCGGGGTTGGGAACTGGGCGAGATTTGCCCGACATACGTCGACTAGTCATACTAGGGTTTTGGCATGAGACAGACTGGGGTTTTGACATGCTTCTGGAAAGGGCGAAAGAGGTCACATCTCAGGGGTCCTTCAGTAATAGCAAACAAGCATACAAATACGAGAAGCCCGAAACGGGACTCCAGTCACGACATATATGGGCATGGCATGGAGGGTCTCATTACTTTTGGCATCCCCCCTAATATTGTTGAAAGCGAGAGGTAGGAGAGGACTTACCTTTTCATCCAACTTTTAGTTCACCAGCAGTCGTAGGATAAAACTGTTTTCAGCGGCGCTTGAAAAAGATCTCCCCTAGTAAGCTCTACGTATGCGATCAACCAGTCAATTTCCTCAGCATTGCCGACAGTCTGTTAAACGTACAGGTCTGCACTCAACCCTGATCGTTTTGTTCAGAAGATGTTGCACTGAGGAGAATTCATACTTCAACGTCTGGCTGGTGTCTGCAACGTCTCCACTCGATCTTGTTGCGTGTCAGAGCGCTCCGATGGATCCTGCTTGCTCGAAGGTCCCAAAGAGCGTCATTCGTTTACGGCTTTCACGAAGAAGTCCGACCAACTCTTTCGTGGATTTTTGACATCCGCAGAAACCAGACGATGACGCTCTCGTCCATAGAGAAGCGCATTGCGGCAGACCTTGTCCGCACACCTAATCTTCCACGAAGTCACCTCGGCATCATGATGAGTGTTCCACGCTTTGCGATATACCACAGCTCGCTATGCGCGACGTAGCCGTTTGATGTCATCGCACTCTGTAAGTAGAGTGCATTACAGTAAGCGAGATCTTCGCAGATATTCAGTCGGCGCACCCGCTCATAAGTCTAAGAAGGTTCAGGAGTGGTGCGCGAGGAATCCTCCCAACTTCATCCCTGCTTCTGAATGGCCAACAAACTCATAAGATTTGAATGTTATGGATTACTGCGTTGGTCTATTCTGGAAGCCTGCGCTAGAAGGCGCACTACGATTCGAGGATTGAAATCTTCACTGGAAAAAGCATGGAAGGAAATTCCGCAAGCAACCTTGCGCGCCGCCGTTGAGTCCTGCTGCAGACTGCCGCTCGTGCCAGCAGGGATCACATTGAATTATATCCATTTTACGCGTGAAATAGATTGTTAGTAAATTGTTGCGGAAGTTTCGCTGGTCCCTGATAAATTCCGCGTGAATAATTCGCTTTTTATTGAGTGACCATATTTATGGCGCACCCTGTAGCAGCGGCATTCATATCCAAAGCTGAGGCTCTAGTATTGTACTGTGAGCCAACCTTCTACAGTCGGTATATAGACGAGTACGTGGTGGCTGAAATGTTCGGGCAATTTTTCAAAGTATTTCAGCAGTTTAAAAAATACATAAACAAAACAGATTTGTAGACAAAAACAACAGCAACTACATCAGATCAATAACAACAGAACACAATAGAAAAATTTGAAGTAATTTTTCAAAATTGTCTCCTTTTGCTTCAATACATTTTCGCAGTTGCTTTGGAAGGTCGACGATGGTCGCGCACTGATCCGCTGTAATCACGTCCCAGGATCGCATCAACGCCGCTTTCAGTTGTTCCACAATGGCGTATCTTGTAGTAGAGATCTGCTCCATGGCTGACCAACACTGAATATTCATCGGGTTGAGATAAGGCAAGTTAGATGGTCAGATGTCCTTGCTCCAAAAGCCTGGGAAGAGCTCCTCGCAAGTAGCAGTCGTGGATTTCGCGGAATGCGCAGGTGCCCAGTCCTGCCGAAGAGAAAATCCAGATTTGCCAAGATGACACGTCGCCCGCGGTTCCAGTACGTCACGCGGGACATACTGCTGGTAGCTGGTGGCGCCGATTTCAACGTTGTGCTCCATGACGACCAGTGGCGTCTTTTCGGCAGCGCATATCCCAACCCACACCATCACCGAGACTGGAAAATGACTGCGGCTGATGGTCCTTTCGGCCATCGTCTTCTGCTGACCCTTCTTGAGCAGTTGCCGGCGATGTGACGGTTGCGAACCGACTGGACCTTGAAGATCTTCTCGACGGTGAACAGCGGATCAGTGTGCGACCATCGTCGGCGATCTCTCAAAGCGATTGCGAAATGTATTGAAGGCAAAGGAGGCAATTTTGAGCACCTGTTGTGAATTTTTCTGTTGTATTCTGTTGAGCAACACTTCTGAAAGTACCACGCGTAGATGGTTTGAGAAATTCCGAACTGGAGACTTCAGTCTCAATGATTAGGAGGGACACGGTCGGCTCTCTGAGGTTAACAACAATGAGTTGAAGGCAGCGGTAGATGCCAAACCAAGAACATCCACAAGAGAAAATGCTGAAGAACTAAAAGTTGGTCACGCAACCGTAGTGCGGCATTTGAAGAAAATTGGAAAGGTAAAAACTCGTTAAATGGGCGCCAATCGCATGGATCGAACATAAGCAATCACGTCGTCTCACACTGTGGTCGCCTCTTCTTTGCCCAACTAAAGCGATCCTTTTCTAGAACTGTCGTGACGCGAGGCAAAAATGGATTCTCTACTTCTCTATGAACAATAGACGACGTTCTGACGCTGGTTGAACTACAGCGAAGCCCTGGAGCATTTCCCAAAGCCGACATTGCACCAGTGGAAGGTCATGGTGACCGCTTGAAATTGAAGCAGCCGGCTTCCTAGCTCTGGGAAGACCTTCACAGCGGGAATAACTGTGAGGAACTCGGCAAAATGAACGAAAAATTGCATCGAAATTACCCGACATTGATCAATAGAAAAAGTGCTCCATAACAAAGCCCCACCGTACATTTCATCCATCACAATGAAAACCGTAATTGAACTGGGATATGAAACTCTAGACAATTCTCCATTCTCGCCAGACGCCAGACTCACGATCTTATAACTCGCCAAAAAAGAGACAAACAGTTAACATCAGCCGCGTAAAGTTATTTGCACCACGTTCTGGGTCTTATACTTCTATGCCAAACCGCTCATACTCCTACACATGCTCCTTCACTGGGAAAATTAAGTGAAGTGAAGCATCGGTCTGCTGAAAAACACCTTTGCGACCATCTCGCCTATTATAAGACAATTATATTTTGCACGACGTTCCACTGCAATAACGAGTATTCTACAACTAATGAAATTGAAAGATGTCATTTAAGTTTGGATTTACTGGTATGCCAATTCGAAGGATAATGGATATGGACACGGGAACTCCAAAGCAACGAGTCGCAGTGGCAGTATAGGGGAGTCTGCGACTAACGATCAGAAGTGTCAGTCTAGCCCTACAAGAACCGCCTGATAAAGATTACCCTAGTGATCAATGAATGATGATCAGAAGGTTCACCTCGTCCTCGTATGCACCACAGACAGCATAATATACGGCAACAGGGCGCGACTTCTGGAGCTTATTGGTCAAGATGTCTAAAGTGTCCAGCGTTCTGATTACCGCCGAAGAAAGCACACAAGTCATTTTATGACTTATTACAGTGGAGGGAATTCGTCTCAGGTCGACAAAGACTGCTTCTTCGACGGTTGCAACATAAATTGGTGCTGGACGCCAAGATGACGCAGTACTGCATCCCGACATGGTCTCCTAACTGTGCACGTTCAGATTCGACCACTGAAGGCAAGCCACGATATGATACAACGATTACAAGGACAAACTGGTCCTTGTAATTTCAAGGAGAACTCGAATTAGAAGAAGAATTCGGGTGCCAAATATCACCACTATGCAAGAAGGCTAGAAACAGGCAAAGGGCTCAATTCTCCAAGCTTCCCAATCTGAGCTTGGCTGCACAAAGCCTTGTAAGAAGATGGTAGACAAGCAAACATAGCTCTGGACAGACGAACTTAAGGCGAAGATTCGATTGGAGAGGTCTAAAATTGTAAATTTTCATAAATGCCGTTGCGTACACGTCCTTTTCCTCGCATACACCTCCAGTCTTCCAGCCATTTTAGTCACTCATCCTCAAGTGAAGGTACAAATGTACGCTGATGATATAAAAATTTACGGAACCTACAACAGTGGCAATAACACGCAAGTCTGCCAAGCTTTATCTCAATCCATAAATGTGATGATGGACTGGTCTGAAGCTTGGGAGATACTATAGTTGTGCTTTTTCGAAATTTTATCGAACGAATGAACGATCGAATTTATTCGATGTCGAAAATTTCCGAACGAATGAAACTCGATGTCGAAAATTTCCAAACGAACGAACGATCGAATTTATTCGACGTCGAAAATCTTCGAACGAATGAACGATCGAATTTATTCGATGTCGAAAATTTTCGAATGATCGAATAGTCGAATTTATTCGATGTCGAAAATTTTCGAATGATCGAATAGTCGAATAATTTGTTCGAATGAACGAATCCTACTATATACAAAAGAGTAGAGCGCGTGTGTTTCCGTACTTCAGTCCGTGCGTCACACTGGCGTATTGGCGATACTCAACAATTGATGGCGATCGACAGCGGCCCAAAGCTTTAGCCCTGGGGCAATCGAGGTCGCTGAACACGAATCTGAAGTTCGTTTTCGGAGTATGGATCGCCATCAATCGATATGGATCAAATTATCGATTTTTTGTTGATGTCGTTCAAGGGGCCCGAAGCATCAGCCCTGGGACAATCCAGGTCGCTGAACACGAATCTGAAGTTCGTTTTTGGGGTATGGATCGCCATCAATCGATATGGATCTAATTATCGATTTTTTGTTGATGTCGTTCAAGGGGCCCGAAGCATCAGCCCTGGGGCAATCGAGGTCGCTGAACACGAATCTGAAGTTCGTTTTTCGAGTGTGAATCGTCACCAATCGATATGGATCAAATTCCACTAAATTGATGTCCACGGGGACCACCAGCCACACCATCCCAACGTGTGTCTCTTGGAACGCTCCCGCTGGCTTACACCACAGTCTGTTGTAGCCCATCGGCTGAAGGTCGTGCTTATGCTTAAGGCATTGGTGCATAATGGAACAGAAGAGTAACAGTCACCTTGAGAGGCCCATCGGAACGCAGTCTAGAATGGCCGAAGTCCTAGAATGTCATGTTGAGCACATAGTATGCCCTATAATCGCCGAATGTCCCGTTCCGCAGTTGAGCAAACTCAAGCGATCCATCGTGATTCCGAAAAAGTTGTTTGGTTCAGCCAATAAGATTCTGTGCGGCTGTCAATGTTGTCCACATTTTTCTTCAGAATGCTGAGGATTGCTTGCCTCGTTGGTGGTTTGTATCTAGGATTCAACGACGTAACAAACTTTTCAAAGCCTGCGGTTGATGCAACTCGCAACGAAAGGGAGCAATCCGCTATTAGTACGGCGAGGTTGCCATTACCGATCTTTTTGATTGCGAGTTCATTATTCGGTGGATGGATCGCGTCATGGTCGTTTGAACTTTCGTAGCCTCGGAGGCTTCGTCTTTTCAGAATACCGTGCGCTCTTCAGGACAGAACTGTGGTGTTTTTCCAAGTGATACAAAGATTCGTAGTTGTCCTCGACAACGGTATCTTCATCCGCCTTTTGCATATGTTGCACAGAGCAACACGGAATCCATTCTCATCGACATCCTTACTGAAGAATTCCTATACAACACTCGATCCTCGCATTTTTTGAACTCTGAAATGCGAAGGAATACACTTTATTCCAACATCTTTGTCTTTACGATGTTACAACGAAGTGAAACAAGAAAATATATCTGAATCAGCAACTCACGCGAGCTTTGCTGCTCAGCTAGCAGTAGTTACTGAATTCCTGGCGGTGGAAAGTTCCCTAAATTTGATCCAACCGGCCCCGTAAACGAGACCTGGAGGAGGGTGACCCAAACGATCCTGCGATGTGCCAAGGAAACCCTCGGCGAAACAAAGGGAGGAACCAGAGGAGATAAGGCTGTATGGTTCTGGAATGAAGAGGTGCAGGCTGCGGTGAGGAAAAAGAAGGAGGCCTATAGGCAGTGGCAGAAGACAAGGGCACCCGAGAATTTTACAGCTTACAGGAAGCTGAAGAGGCTGGCAAAAGCAGCGGTAGCAAGGACAAAGAGCGCGGAGATGGATGCCCTATACGAGAAGCTGGACGAGCCACAGGGAGAGAAGTTCGCCATCCGTCTGGCCAAGGCACGTCATAGAGCTATCCTCGACATTCGAGTAGTGAAGACTGTGAAGAGTGCTGACGGTAGGGTACTACGGAAGCCGTTTGAGGTAAAAAAAAAGATGGGAGGAGTACTTCAAGGAACTGCTGAATGAGGAATTCCCGCGTCGGGAAGTCCAAGAAGAACAGCCAACGGAAGGACCCCGTCATGGACGCAGGAAGAGGTTCGCCGTGCCATAGGGAAGATGAAGCTCGGGAAGGCAGCTGGCCCTGATGGGCTGCCAGTAGAGGCCTGGAAGGTGCTTGGGAACTGCGGAGTCAATTGGCTGACACAGTTCTTCAACAGAGTCACGATAGAGGGTAAGATGCCAGATGACTGGAGGAACAGCATCATAGTCCCCCTCTTTAAGCAGAAGGGGGACGCGTCCGAGTGCTCCAATTACCGCGGGATCAAACTAATTTCACATACGATGAAGGACTACGAACGACTGGTCGACTCGAGGCTAAGGGAAATGGTCACCATATCCCAAGAGCAGTGGAGCTTCATGCCTGAGAGGTTCACCACGGATGCGATCTTTATCGCTCGCCAGGTGATGGAGAAGTATCGGGAGAAACGAAAGCCCTGTTACCTGGCATTCCTGGACATGGAGAAAGCATACGACAGGCTACTCCGGGCCATGCTCTGGAAATCCCTTCGAGGTAGGGGTGTGCCGAAACGTCTCATCTCGGTCATAAAGGACATGTACGAGGGCTCGAAAACGGCGGTACCAACTCCACACGGAATGACAAAGAATATGGATATCATAGTGGGGGTGCACCAAGGGTCTGCTCTGAGTCCGTTTCTCTTCGTGCTGACGCTTGATTTCATAGTGAACCACCTTGGGGAAGGTCCCCTCAGGACCATCCTCTACGCTGACGATATCGCCCTAGTAGCCGACAGCCGTGAGGAGTTGGAAAAGAAGGTGCAGTTGTGGCAAGGAGCCCTCGCAAACAACGGTCTGCGGCTCAACGTGAGGAAGACGAAGTTCATCAGCTCCGAGCAGTGCACCGAACCGATCCTAGAATGCCATGGAGAGAAGATCGAAAAGGTGGAAGAATTCCGCTACCTCGGAAGCGACCTATCCGAGGAAGGAAGCGTGGATCAGGCGGGCAGGGGACGGATTAATGCAGCATGGCTCAAATGGAGGGAGTCCACAGGAATCCTCTGCAGGAACCCTCTGCGACCGTAGGTGCTTCAGGACACTCAAGGGCAAGCTATATAGAACAGTAGTGAGGCCTGCCCTCCTCTATGGCTGTGAGTGCTGGGCCCTGGGTAGAGCGCAGGAGCGGCAACTGCACGCCACGGAAATGAGGATGCTCAGATGGGCATGTGGATGGACCCGTCAGGACAGAGTGCGAAATGAGGATGTTAGGACAGTGATGAAGACAGCTCCGATCCGGCTGAAGATGAGGGAGCAGCGCCTTAGATGGTACGGACACATCCTCAGAAGACAAGATGCCCATCCCACGAAGCTGGCCCTGAATTTCGAGGCACCCGGAAAGCGTCCGAGAGGAGCCCCAAGGAAAAGGTGGAGGGACGTGATCAAGAGAGATCTCGCCGAAATCGGCGCTGCGCCAGATGAAGCCCTTCATAGAATGAGGTGGCGACGGATCACAAAAGCAGCGGACCCTGCGACTGCGCGGGACTAAAAGACAGGAGAAGACGAAGAAGAAGAAGAAGAAGAAGAAGAAGAAGGAAAGTTTCCTAAAATTGTTCTTTGTCCTAGGAAACAGCAAAATAACAATAATGTGTACTGGGTAATAAATAAGCAACACAGAAAAGGGTGCAAAGTTGCTTAGGGAGGGGTCACCATGTGAGGTAGGGCGCAAATAGGGTCCGGGAAGTGGGCCACCAGGCAGTACGGTCCCATTTGCTTTTTGAAACCTAAGTTTTCTGCAGCAATAGTGTGTTTTATCCCTACAATGATCTGAGGTAGGCCATTTATGATGTAACTGTACATACACATATTACAAAGGCGTACAACCACTGACTAGGGTGTGACCCACCTGGACCCTATTTGCGCTTGAGGTAGTCCTAAAACACATTTGATGTTGCACAACTTAAGATTTTTACACCGCACTGGTGTGGTCAACCCCTTTGCTGAACTGATTTCTGATGTAATTAAGCATTCCGTTTTACGAAGGTGGAAACCACTGAATGTAATGTGACGATAAGATGCGGTCACCTCAAGCTAGGACTGCACTGAAGCGTGTGCAATCTCGATTAGTGATGTCATTTGGCCAGACATTTTCTCTTCGTCCTCATTGGCAGATTTTGTCACTGAACGACGTTAGTATCCCATTTTCCTGTTTTAAAAGCAGCGCCAGATCCATTTGGATGCGTTTTCCGCATCAAATAGCTATTATGAAAAAGAAAAATTGTGTGATGGAGACTAATAAAAATCTGACAGCCTTGTAAAGTAAAAAGAGAGATGTAATATATTACAAAGGCATTGCAAAAGGATGTGCCAGTCGAAGATGAGGAGAAGATGTTGGTCTGGCTAGATAACCTCATTCAATCTGGATGTAGGCAAAAGTCCACTCAGAGCCGTTTCTTGATGTTCACAAAAGGACATGCAGTGTTCCTTGTCATCAACGGTTGTATCGATTTCAGCTCATTGGCCTCATAACCCGAAACGGAAAATAAGCAGAAAATGGAAAACAGCTATGTCTCCTAAAAGCAGGAGCACCCGCAGGCTGGGTTCGCGCCTTCGCGGTCGAGTGGTACCACCGCGAAACTATTTGAATCGGGCGATTTTCAGGTAATCTGTCAAGTGCTCGACCTCTAGAGGTTACGGGTCTTTTGTCAAGTGGCGCAAATCCATCCTTCCGGCTGCAGGTTTATGGCGAGCAAGCTGAACATACAAAAGCGCGCGGCGGCCGCGGGGACTGCTGCGACAAGCGCGACGTCTACATAGTGTGTGTTGCTGCACTCACGGATTCTAAAGCTCTTGTAACTGCATAAACCTCTTTTGCTGCCCCTGCTCAGCTATTTGAGAGTCCTACGGTGCACTTATTCAAAGAAAATCGATATTTCGAGAAGGAATTGGATGACCTAATCGAAGAAATGTTGTTGTTTGTTGTTTTCAGTTGTTTCCATTGTGAAAAGATTTAGGGTCCCTTTGTGACAAGAAGCTCCATTTCCTAAAGCCGCATATCTAGATACAATACAGCATACCTCGGGAGTTTGTTAGAGCTCCATTTCCCCCCTTGACAGCACACCCAGAGAGCCCTGCGTCAGTGACGGTTCGCCGCACGTGCGACAGAGGCCGCCGCGCGCGCGACCAAAATCTGTATGTTTGTACTACCAGCCCAGGTTTATTCGAATAAAATTATTCGATCGAATAGAGTTTGACTATTCGATTCGAATAATATTCGAATATGGCTCCCTTCGATGTTCGAACTCGAACGAATATTCGACTTTTCAAAATCATCGATAATCGAATTCGAACGAATATTCGATTTTTCAAAATTATCGATAATCGAATTCGAACGAATATTCGACTTTTGAAAATTATCGATAATCGAATTCGAACGAATATTCGAAAATTAAGAAAACCGAATGATCGAATAATTCGAATGAATATTTCAAATATATTCGTTCGGGCACAACTATAGGAGATACCTGTTCACCTTTCGAAAACCATGGTTTTTCATCTTGGAAGCTTACCAGCTACAGAATTCAAATTTGACAGTAGATTGCTACCATCTATAACGGAACCTCATGACCTCGGTGTTTTCCTGGACAAGGAGTTGAAATTCTCGAATCGCATTGATATCACGGTGCGATAAGCATTTTCTGCCCTATTTTTCATTTTCAGGAATCTGAAATATAAAAATAGCCCACTTCTTATTACCTTGTATAAGACATATTACCTGGACTACTGCTCTCAGGTTTGGAGCCCCTACATAAAAAAGTGTCGGGAAAAAATTGAAAAGGTTCAGAAGACATTCACGAAAATCCTGTTCTATAGGTGCTTCCCAAATTCCACAAGTTCTAGAATTATTCCAGGATATGGAGAAGGACTCAAAAATTTTTAACTTCAAAAGTCTTCTTTATAGGCGTGTCTTCAACGATTTAATTTTCTGTTTCAAAATCCTCAAGGGTCAATCAAGGCTGAGAGCTAGCAAGTATTGAGTTTTCGTGCCATCGCAAGGTCGTCATAAGCAACGACAAGATGAAGAAGAAAAATAAGGATAAGGTTTTCCATTCACTTTTCTACCGTGGAGCTCGTTGGCTGCAAATGCTGCCTCCCACTTTACTTGAAGCGCCCAACCACAAGGTTTTCCGAAGTCAGCCGAAAAAAAATTGACTTGCTTTCTACACTCCGCATCCCTGATCTCAGCTAGAGTGGGGCACTTATTTTTATATTTTTAAAATATTACGCGTTCTTTTTTATTCATCATTATCCCTAGGTTTTTTCTCCATTATACACATACATATTTTCCTATCAATATTGCTAGCTTTTTAGTTGCCCTCCTATCAGTTAGTGTTTCCTAGTTGCTATTGTTCCAGTTCACTTCTCTTAGTTTCCTAATTGCTCCTTTTTCGTTTGTTTACTGTTTGAGAGCTTCAAGTATTTCATGTTGTTCTATCACTTGTTACCGGTCTTGCACTTGTTGGTCAGACTGAGTGTACATACAAGTTTGTCTTCTGCTGCTTTCCCAACAGCCTAAGGTATGACATTTGTTGGAGTTGACGGACCAACTAAGTTGGTATCCGGAGCCGATCTTACGACTTGCAGAGTTGGCGTCCCACTGCTCTTCTCCTTCAAATTTTCGGCCTCCCTCAGTTCCCTCCCACTTAACTCTTTCTAGTTGATATTTACAGAATTTGCCGTTGAAGAAATATAGTTCAGTCAGTTAACTGACTTCAGTTCGTGTCGCTGATGGCTTTTAATTTTTTTGTTTCTCACATTGTGCTTTCTTCGATTTACCGTGTCCATTTTGTGTTATTTTTGTGCGCACTATACTGTGCAAATAAATAAATAAATAAATGCGATCTTTGGTGTGCAAACAACAGGCGTCCAAATGAGACAGTGCAGATCGGGTTCTGAAGTTTTTATGTGCCCTACTTTAAGAGTTCCCTCTTATATGTAGCTCACTCCCACTTCGTTTTAGCTCTGTCTGATGTGGAAGCAAGGCAGAAGATGCCCTACTGTGCACTGCCTTTCAAGTTCGTCTTACCTCTTTGCCTTCTCTGACTTTCAAAGTGTAAGAAAGCGAAGACCTTTTGGGGCGCTGTGCAATAGAGTTACGTCATGCATTCGCTTTGTGCGCGATGTCCGTTGAACCACATACGCAGTTGCTGCCCTTGCCGAGTATGTCAGCGTTGAAATTTTTAAAAAATTCTAAGCCTTGACGGTGAAATTCCGCTACTGTTTTTGCTAAAATCGTAGATTTATAGGAATTTTAAAGAGCTTAGGAAAATTATTAATCACCCAAGCGATAAAGGTCTTTTTGATGAAACAGGGCATAGACAAAAAAGTCTTCGAATCAACAATTTAAGGACATTCTTAAGGCGTGTAAGGTTTCATTTGGAAAGCGTCCGACTAGAAAAGGAAAGGATTTGGTAGGAAAACTGTCCATCTTCAGCTGAAAATACCATCATAAATAATATACATTTCGCTAATGATTGTTTACTTCTTGCTTCCTACCTCTTTGCTCCTTCCCGTTACTGTTATGAGTTTTGTTTCGTTCAATTAGAGAACACCTAAGAATGCAATAAATTAATAAATTAATGTTCATCAAAGGTGAACCAATATAATTTTTAATTAATTCTTGATCAACTTTGTCTAGCGTTTGCAGAAAAACCAAAAATTAAGCTGCACTGCACGCCAGGTAATTCTTATGATTTACGATTTGAAACGAATTTTTCGGAATTACGATTTACGTACTCCAATGGATCCTCCTCGCTCGAGGAACACGAAGAGCGTCATACCGGTCGTTCAGGGCTTTCACGAAGAAGTCCGACCAACGCGTTGGTGGGCGTGTTCTCTTGACATCCCGCGGAATCCAGTCGGTGACGGCTCTCGTCCAACGGGTGTCTGCAAAACGCATTACGTGGCCGGCCCACCTAGTTTTCGACAACTTGGCCCACGCGACAGGGACGAATGGAGACGCTGCTGGCGCCCGCTCGAGCAAGTCGATGATCAACGGGACGACAGGTGATACAGGTGATACGATTTACAAAATTTCCGATTTCATTTACGCACAACCCTGATCCGCGACGATAGGATACCACGCTTTCAACTCAAGATACGATGGTTTGGTGGCGTTCTGCGTAACGGCAGTGAGTCCCTTCAGAATCATCCTCGTCACCGCTGTGCTCCATCATCCTACACGAGTGCTGCTCTTCGAACCTCTTCGCTTTCTGCATCAACTCGACTGATACTCAGCACTGATGCCACTGTTCAAAAACTGGAGCTCATTCATCGCGTGTTTTCCTCTGATTTCCAATATTCTCTCAAAAACTACGTTATTTCATATATTTATTCCATAGCAACATAGGTTAAAAACACCATGGTACATGCAAAAATGTTTACTTTCCAGTTAATAAATCTCAAGTACACAAGAAAGCAGCAACAAAAGCGGGTCATCAAACTGAAAAACCGGGGACTATCAATATATATTATACAGAAGCTGTCGATCGGTTGGGTAAAATGCCCTAGAGAGATTCCGATCTATCTGGGACTTGACTGGGGGTTTTGGTTACTTGGCTACGCAACAATAGATAGACATCGTTCTATAATAAACAGGAATCACACAACTCATCGATCACTTATGTACAACCAAGATAGACGTCGTGGCGAAGACATTCATCAGAACCTTAACTGAAGCGATACATAGGAAAATCCCTTAGACTGAGTAGAAACGCAGAGCGGTTCTTTGGCAAAAGAACTCCTTACGATAATCTGAGAAAGAAAGGAGCTATCACACTAGAGACGAACTGAAAATTGCACACTCGTACTATCCATCTCTCGATATCAAACAAACGTAAATGACTAAATGGCGGAAAGAGACACCTCTTCTATCTATCACAAAGCGACGGTGCTGAGAAAGTTCCCGCACGGAGGGAACGCTGTACATGGTTCTATATGATCACGACAACCACATCAGTACGAAGAGTAAGCTCATCTGAGGCACCCATACGGTAGAAGTTCAGGGCGTAAAACCTGAAGGCAAAATAAAATCATTCGCATTTCGTATTAATCCAAGAATGACACCTTTGGAAATTGTAGCTGAACAAAATGCTGAAGGGGACCGTGTCAGGCGTATGTATGAGAGGCCAAGATAAGTAGTACTGCAGAAAACTTCGTAGAAGTAGAAAAGCTTCCATTTTTGGGTCAAAGTACTTGAACCTATTGAGTTAGCTCCATAAACCCTACCATCGCTCGGCATGGTATAACATAGGCCTATCAATAGGCTTCGCTCGGAGCCATGCTATAACGTAGGCTTAACAGCTACTACAGAATCACTCAGTTTCACATGGCGACCTTCCAAACAACAGATATGCAGAAAAATGCAAAATTACTGCAGGGCAAGGAATCGAACACCTGACCCCGCGCATATAAAGCAGTAATTTTGCATTTTTAATACATATTCGACGCTTGGAAGGTGTTGTGTTGCGAGACTGTACGACTCCATAATACACTTTTAGCCTCGCGAATTGGTTCAACGACTTTGGAACAATGGGAATAATTGTATTCGACCTGGAGATATTCAGGGTGCGTCAAAAGTCCTTGGACTCGTCTATTTCAGGCTCCTAGTATAGGACCAGTGCTGGACGAGCGGGCCACGCCAGGAACGTAGCCAGCAACTACCTAGGGATGCTTCCTCAGCCAGCGACCGTCGCCGGATTCGCCGTTTGTACAACGTCTTCCGCAGGTCTTCATGATAAGATGTGCATAGATTGAAACAGATTAAAATGGGTGAGGAAAAGGTCAGCGGCAGTGTGAAATTATAGAAATGCAGACGAAAATGCAGTAAGGGACCTGGACTTAACATCAAAATTCTGCGCCCGCTCATAAAGCTAAAGTGGTACAGAAGTTTTGCGCAAACAACTTTCCGGATTTCATCTCAGCCGAAGAGTGGCCCCCACACAGCCCAGACCTCAATCCAATGGACTACACAATCTGGTCCATATTGAAGAGTAAGGCCTATGCAACATCCCACACAAACACTGCTTCACTTCAAGGAGCCCTGAAAAAAGCCTGGGGAGAGGCTGATGAAGGCCCCCTGCGTGCCGCCGTGGATGCGTTCCCCGAGCGATTGAAGGCGTGTATTCGTGCTAAAGGAGGCCGTTTCGAAATTTAACCGCTCCTTCATGTGTGCCCGGTCCGTAGTAATAAACTTTATGAATATCTTCTGATTTGCTTTAAAACAGCCTTTTGGGCGGTCAATTACATGTGTCCAAGAACTTTTGCCGCACCCAATAATTACAAGGGTAAAAAATTTAATTGAAAATCCAACATTCCTTCAAAACACGTGCACCAGGGTTTCTCCAAGCTACACGTGCGCTCGTTGTGGAAAGTTTACGAGAAGTTAGATAGCGCCTAATTTCAGTGTGGACCTATAATAATGATTGCTTTGCAGAGACGCAGCAAGAGTAGGTCTGTTATGACAGGATACATCTATCCTAAGCAACGCAGCGGTTTATCATAAAACCGACTCCGCTCTACAGCTGTGAAACAAATGGCTAGAAACTAAACTTCGAATCGATGTCGTTTAACAATTGTGAAGGATCATGGAGGAGCAGTCTTACAAGCAGCCTATCTCAACGGTAGGCGGAACGGCGCAAGTGTTGTATATGAGCAGAACCGCCTCTCCTAGGGAAGTAACAAACTGCAGGTATCTCGACCCCATTACAACTCTGCGCAGAGTTCGCGGCGATGGAAGCCGCGTGTTGGCGCCTTGTTGATTCACGTGCTCCACAGCTGACGGGCGCGCGCGGGATGAGGGCTCGTATCGCGACTCAGCGCAGTGCACAGGTGGCGTAGTAGGGAAGCGCTCGAGCTCGTGAGCCAGGGGTCGGGGGTTCGGATCCCTCACACTGCGTTTGTTTTGCACTTTTGCAAAATCCATGTTTATCATATAGGTAATCTACCTAGGGGTATTATAGTGTGTTATAGAGCATGTTTACATGCAACATACCACCCATACCGTTAACAAGAGTGGTCCAGGCAGGGTTACCGATTTCACTGAAACTTCGTCTATGGGGGTATTTGGGGTGCTGATCACGAATCTGATATCCGTTCTTCAGGATTCGGCTGGATAATATAGATACAGGAAGAGACAGGACAACATTCTTAAAGTTTCTGCCGGTGACGGCAGGTAGAGAGAGAATCGTGAAAAACGAATGTCAGATTCGTGATCAGCACTCCAAATAACCCCCTAGACGACGTTTCAGCGAAATCGGTGACCCTGCCTGGACCACCCTTGTTAACGGTATAGGTGGTATGTTGTATGTAAACATGCTATATAACACACTATAATACCCCTAGGTGGATTACCTATATGATAAACATGGATTTTGCAAAAGTGCAAAACAAATGCAGTCTGCGGGATCTAAACCCCCGACCCCTCGCTCACGAGCCCGAGCGCTTCCCAACTACGCCACCTGTGCATTGCATTGAGTCGCGACACGAGCCCTCATCCCGCGCGCGCCCGTCAACTGTGGAGCACGTGAATCAACAGTGCGCTAACACGCGACTTCCGTCGCCCCTAACTCTGCGCAGAGTTGCACTGGGGTCGAGATACCTGCAGTTTGTTACTTCCCTGGGAGAGGCGGTTGTGCCCATATACAACGCTTCGGCCGTTCCGAGCTACCGTTGAGATAGTATGCTGGTTAGACTACAGGTAAGTATGAGTGATGCCATGCAATTCACGGTGTGTTTATAACGATTCTTCGAAAGAAAAGAAAAACGTCCTCGCGTAACGACAACAACATAATAGACTTCTACGGCTGCTTATTTCAATACAAAATCCCTTTTTAGTCTGCAATGTCTGACTTTCTATGAACTCGGCACGATGATGGATTCGTTGTTGTTGTTGTTCCTTGAACTCTAGGCGAGGTTGGTAACAGCGTTTATTAGGCTCACGTTTCGGCGCGATCGCCTTCTTCGGAGCCTGAAAGGAAGCAAACCTAAGTGTGACCACTCGACCAAACGTCTCCTCAATCCTACTGGATTTTGAGACCAATTGGACGTATACAAGATGAGAAGAAGACAGTAGTCGACCTCACCTAACCACGGATCGACAGGCGATCAGGGCAGTTGCGCTCGTGAGGGCACCAAAGGAGACCGTACCCTGATTAGAATGCTAGTCGGAGGTACGGCTTGAGCTCCCGAGTTATATATATATAGGTACTCCCCCCTCCGGTTGATTTTTTGGGTCCAAAAATGCCTCAAGTACTTTCCGCCCTGACGTCTGGGCTCACGCGCTAAAATTTTGAATGTGACCCCAAAATCCTCTCCGTTGTGGGCGTTGACTCTGTGGCCACCTAGCGCAGTGGAACCCCGTGACCTTTGCTTGCCCTCCAGATGTTCTTTGGCGCGTACATGGAGTGGGCGAGAAGTTTCTCCGATATAGTTCCCTCCACAGCTTTGACAGGTGATCCTGTAAACGGTACCTGAGACGGCGCAGCCTCCTTCCCTGCCAGCTGGACAGACCACACAGTTTGGAGTAATGCAAAGGCGGTCGTAAATGTGGTTTCTTACCAGCCGGTGTTTCAGACTACAGGGTGGTAATTCCGTAAGAGTTACCGAATCGTCTTATCCCGTTCTCCTCGGGCACTTTCTGATGGAAGAGTGCTGACCTCGTCAGAGATAAACGGCATTAGGAAAGGGATCTTGCTAGAGAGAGCTTCCGACGTACCTTCTCTATTTTGTCGGTTGTGACCACTTCTTTGTAAAGGCCCTGAGCTTATGTATCCATTTCTCATCGCAATTTCACGCGCCAGCTTTATATAATAGATTCCCTGCCTTCTTGCTCCCCACTGCAGACCTCCGCTGCTGTGTGCAATATATTCCTTATCGCAGCTTTTTTAGTCCGAGTAGGATGGGCCGAACGATAGTGTACAATTATGTTTTTGTCACTGGGCTTGCGATACCACTTCGGGGTGAGTCTACCTCCTAGAAGCTGCACTTGTACATTGAGAAACGGCAGCTGGTTTTGGCTAGGCTTCTTCCCAGTCAGTTTTATGCGGTGAGATCGGTTATTTATTAGATGACAACACTCATCCATCTCTTGCTGATCGGTACATATGACGAAGCAATCGTCAATATACCTGCAGCAAAAGATGGGGAGTTGGTTGAGGATGGGAGTTTCGATATATAACCCGGGGAGCTCAAGCCGTACCTCCGACTAGCACTCTAATCAGGATACGGTCTCGTTTGGTACCCTCACGAGCGCTACTACCCTGATCGCCCGTCGATCCGTGGTTAGGTGAGGTCGATTACTGTCTTCTTCTCATCTTGTATACGTCCAATTGGTCTCAAAATCTAGCAGGATTGAGGAGACGTTTGGTCGAGTGGTCACAGTTAGGTTTGCTTCCTTTCAGGCTCTGAAGAAGTTGATCCCGCCGAGACGTAAGCTTTTTAGTCTGTCTCTAGAACAAGATATTCTAGAATCTCTAATTCTAAGGGTTATAATTACTCCCAGCGCCCACTGTGTTGGATAGCATAGCGGTTGAGCGCCCGGTGTTACTACTTGTTAATCCGTCTATTTTATACAGTATAACTTTAGATTACAGAATGCGTAGTTCTCTCATTACTTTATCATAGGATATATTTACAGGCATAAATATTATATACGACGGCATTACAAATAAAGAAGGAAGGGGTCAGCCTAACGGCCGAGCACCATGGAGCCCACACACCACTGTCAACCCGAGAGGGCGGTTTTTAGTGCTCCCTGGTTGTGGGGCCTCTAAGTGGTGTCTTAATGAGGGTCCCGATAGCCAATGGGCAAACTCCCGCAGGGGTATGTTTAATGGGGCCCAATGGCGTCGGGTAAGACAAGGTGAGGCGTTATTGGATGCCCTAATCAATCTCCCGTGGATTGGTTATCCTTCTCTTCTACCGTAGTCTATATCACATCTCCCTACAGGATTTCATCCACTTACAACTTCCTTACACGCTCGGAGTTGTTATAGGGTTCTCAAATTAGAAAGTCCAAAAGCAAGAACAAATAAACGAAACAAATATGTAAAAAAACCTTAGCTGTAACGAAGAACTACCTTGAAAAACGAAAGAAGCGTTGCTGAACGAGGCAGCTAACGGATGGATTCCTATTGACTCATCAGAAACATTCATCATCGTCGGCTGACTGCGGGATGGCCGAAGCACAGCGTGCAGCAGCTCCAACTCTAGAAACACTGCAGTAAGTACATCAATAAGGCGCCGATGTCTCGTAGCAAATCACATTATACAATAGCTGATGCGAACGATGAATAGGCCACGATGCGTTTGAACAGATCAAAGGCATCTAGTGCAATGCACAAGTGGAAAAAGCAATGTGCTGAAAAATATGACGCCAAAGGAACTGAAATGCAACGTCTTTCAGCTGCAACTGGAATGCTTTCCACCTTACCAGTCTGAGTAGCTTGCGTTCTAGAAAAATCGGCGTTTAGTTCACGGAATATGTCACTTTTACGAAAAACTGATTGCTCCCACTTATATAGAAAGGCAACCATCGGTCGACGATTACACGTCAACAACTATTTGAAGCGACAGTAACCACAGCCACCGGTCCTTCACGTAGCTACATCCACATCGAGTTTCTTTATTAATCTCGCCTTTAGCAAGCTGAAGTTCCACCCTATTACAACCAACCTTTTTGGGGCTTGTCACGTCTTCTAAATTGAGCGTCGAGCTAATCTGTAGACAGCTCTCTAAATTTTTGAGAAACCTAGCTTCAATTCATAAAGAGGTTTAGGCGCAGGTAGGCACGGGGATGCGGTGTCATCATGTGCTCAGTGAGTAATCTCCTTGGTAGAAAGGCACGTCTATGTCCAATTACATCAGAAATGACCTAGCTGAGTTCACCATAGGGTTAGAACACTCCACTACTGCACAAAATCTTTAGATGAATATAAAACGTTGGGCAGGGCTGTTTTACATGGTGACCCTCAGACCCTATTTGAATCGAGGTTTGTAATGGCTGTGTGATAGCGGACTCGAACCTGACTGAGGAACGCGTAGGTAACCGGCAATTCCACTAATATGCCAAAGCATTTAGAGACTTGTTGCGTTATTTTGACTGAGCTCCACACGAGGCTATATAGATCTTTATTGGCTAACGTTTCGGCCGTTTCGCCTTCCTCAGAGCCTTACATGAAGCGAAACGGACCAATCGGTCGGTAGCAGGGCCGTAGTAGAGATAGAGACACAGGCGCCCCAATCAGAATGCCATCCGCATTTAGAGACTGTGAAGATTCCCGCAATACGCAAAAGGTCGGTGCAAGCCTGACAACGACGCAGAACGGAGCACATCCGGCAGGTCTGACCGTACGACATAGCGTTCCACTAAAGCAGTACAGGTTCCCATATGTGTGTTTCAGCTAACCTGCTCCTTATACACGATCGTTCAACCCAACCTGAACTGCACCATTAGACTGCAGATTGCCGCCATGACCAGAAGTTACTGGACTAGCGCCACCATCTTTACGAATCTGACTTAGCCCATGAGGACATCTATTCTCTGACCTTAAAGCATGTGGCCATCTACTCCTTGCCGTGACGATAACCTTCGGGTGCACGCCAATATCCGATTTAGGGACGTCAAGGTTCCAAACCGGGTGCTCAACAAACAACGAAAAACGAAATTTCCTCAAACGAAAAGGCGGTTGACATGGGATATCTCTCTAAAGAAGAAATAATTTGTCCCACGCGCAGCCTCGCAACAGCCTTTCAACGGGAAATTTCAAATTATCGAAACAACCTTTTAGCGGGTGCTGGGATTCCGGTTTTTCTTGGCACTCGAGTCGGTCCAGGTATTTTCTGAAAGAATCAATCATTACACAGATAGACGTTTTATTAATGGAAACACAATCGTTTCAATTGCAGCTTTCCCCACTCTATCAGTTTAAGTGACATTTCTAAAAACGATACCACTGTAGTTCAGTCTAGATTGAATACGAACAAACCCAAAGTACTTACTGATGCATGATTTGCGTTCGTGCGGTGTAACGTAGACATATCCACGGATCTGCTGCTGACAAGAGATCCAACCGATGAGTGAAGACTTCTCTAAAGAAATGCTGCATTAAAAACGGCTTCCGCATCCATAACGTAACAATTTCGTCAATGCCGTAATGCTGTCAGGTTCCAGGCCCCGAACCGTGAAACTGAGAGGTCTAAGGGCAAATTTAATAAATTCGTCTAACCAGGAAGCTATCTCAACGGTAGGTCGGAACGGCCCAAGTGTTGTATATGGACAGAGTCGCCTCTCTCCGGGAAACAACAAAATGCAATTATCTCGACCCCAATACGACTCTGCGCGGAGTTAGGGACAACGGAAGCTGGGCCGTTGAATGTGTTAACTCTCTGCCCGCGCGCGAAGGGCGGGCTCAAGCTGGCTGGAAACAGCGATCATGGGGATAACGCCGCCCTCTAGCCACTGCGCCACCACAGCTTGCTCGTCACCGATGTTTATGGGATTTTTCCCCTCATATAGTACATGCATATACCATTGTTTCGAATTTTCCTGTAGCTGTGCCCATAGTCCTATAATTATTGCAACAAGAAGTTTTTGTCCGTTTCTCGCTGTTATTACCGTCATTTTTAGCAACTTTAGCAACTAGCAAAATACGCAATAAACGCCCAAATGTCATCATCATCATTCATCATTTATTACACAGGGAGGTATCCCCATGTGGATGGGAGTAATGAAAGTAGTAAAACAAAAGATACACACACTACCAGTCTAAATGTCACCCAGAAGCAGATATTCCGGGAGACATTTAGGCCTTTATTGCTTATCTTTTCTAACGAACCTGCTCAAACAAAATTCCGTTAATATTGATTACAAAGGTACCCGGAAATCAGAACTTCCATAAAAAGCTGTGTTGCAGAATATTACGGAAACATTTTGCCAGCCCAAATGAGAAATGCAATGAAAGAGCAGTGAAATTCTCAACACAACAGTTCCAGCATTCCCAAAGTGTTGAAGAATCGTTACGAAACGTACGAAACCAAGCAAATACGCGAAAGCAAAACAATTTTCTCACCGAACCACTGTCGTTCTGCCAGGAATGCTTGCGCTCGATATTGCCATGCTGTTGTTGTTCCACAGCTTGACGTAAAGCTAAATAGTGGTTTTTATTTCATAATGTCTAACCTTGAAAGCAAAACCACATCAGAGATAGCAGAAATGTTGTTTTTTCTCACAAATGCAGATAATTTCAAGAAAAAGGAAATAAAAGAGGAAAAGCACACCTTCTTCTTGTTGCCTGGCGATTTCCCGTAAAGCAGCCAAATCAGGAATGTCTTCTGACTGCGTCTGAGGAGACGGTCGAGGTGCTGACGTGGGGCGAGAATTTATTTGATCATGCTGAAAGCATTACATTAGCTGATAGATATGCTCCAACCGATTCGCAATGCTATATGCATGACTAAATTCAGAGACTTCGCCACCTCTAATTAAGGCTTACATGTGATACACACAAACACTCTCAAATAGAAACCATCTAGCGGGAAAAAATGTCATTGGATTTATGCACCGATGTCGACAAAGAAAGGTGTGGTAGCGCAGTTCGAGGGGCCGACTGTAAACAACACATCGAATTAAGGCACGTGGTTCGAGACTCGTCTAGGTCAACCAGGCCTTCTATGCCACCGCGATCGGCGACCGGTACTGGACTTATCTAGGAAGCTAAAACACTAAATGGCGCATTGGCTAGCCACCGTGAGTTACTATACAGACATATGTGCGTTCAGACTGCCTCCACGATATCCCGTAGAAGTAGAATGACTGAAGCATTCTAAACAGGGATTTATTAGCGCCTTTATCCTTCTATCAGCAACACATGCTGGTTTTATCCGAATGTTTCGTTTTCAAAACTCTGTCCAGCGCAGTGCACAAGTTCCGCCTTAACCAACTCAGAAACAAGATCCGTTTCGGCATTGACAGTTCAGGTTGGAGGATAAGGTCCCTGCTTGCCTGTTTCTTTGAGGAATGCTTCACACATTCCACTTCTACGGGATGTCGTTGAGCCGGATTCAACCCGTATTTCTCCTTCTGTGCCCTGTAGTGGAAAGACGATGGAAAATCCAGTTTAATCAAACCCAGTCGGGTTCAGTACCAATTAACCTAGCCTGGAGAGATGGGAGGCCTGTTGGCCTGCGCGGCAACCGAACCAAAAACCTCGATTCCCCGTCCCGTTGAGTGGTGTTCATGTTTATTCCTTTATTGGCTCTCGGAATTGAAGTTTTATGTTACTCAAGCTGAGGAATTACTATGCGAGGTTAAAGAATTGCAATAGAGCTGAATAATGACTATATCCTTGCGATAGGCCATACTTGAACTAGCACCCCCTCCATACTGATCCTCAGATTAAGACGCTCTCTTCAATATTTCGAGTAGATAACTCCTTCAGTTCACCTATCTTAATGCTCACAACAGCAGCCTTAGTATCCCAGTAAGACAGGGAGAATGATATTTGTTGTAATGGAAAGCAACAGAAAGTAGTTCAGGCTCTTCTTGACAGATGAACCTTCACCACAACGTAGCATTCTAGCGATGACTGAGCTCAGTCACTATTAGTGAGCGATATCATTCAAGTTTGCCTTGAGCTACCGTATTTGTTGCGACGAAATCTCTAGCCATCAAATGAGAACATCGTGTGCACCTACCGAAGGATTCAGGTTGCAGTTCCGATCCCTCTCCTTGTTATTGGTCGCAGGAGTGGATATTAATGCTTGCAGCAGCTAAAACACTCATATAACTTTAGTGTAACGTCAAACACCGTTTTTATAGGTGAATAGATCTATTCATTCTACTCATTCCACAAATCAATTTCTCAGCACCATTTCGCCTTCGCCGCTCTATCTGCTAAGAAGTGTAAACCAATGATTGATGGAGCTAGGTCAGAAACCTCAACTTCTTTCTTCATCAATCCAACCAGAATTGCCGAGGAAGGCCAAATGATGTCGCATGTGATTAATTTTTCGGAAAAGCGTGATGAATTTCTACGTAGTTCTATTATAGTCGCGCTCACTCTGTATTCGCCTATGTCTAAAAACCGTATACACATTTTGAAGGTTCCTAAAATTCTGGCTCGTTTAGTTATGGCAAAATCCTGGAGCTTATTTTCTAAAGAAGGCGGATAACCTTTAAGTGCGTTGCATGTTAAGCCCAGGACATGCGTTTGTTCAACGCAACGCAATGTTTTTTTTTTCAATCGAGAATGACAATTACATAGCATTTTGAAATGGGAAAGGTCCACACTCTGCGCATAGCATTCTAAACTTCACCTTCAGCGGTCGTTATGATGATACAGCGCGACGTACAAAATGCTGGAGAGAAGGTTAGTGCTTCGTGATGAGCCTGACAATCTCCTAGCCACGTCAGTTCTCAAACAAGAGTTTTTCTGTTTGAAACAGACTACAAATTTTCGTAACAACAGGGTGAAATCTCGCCAGAACCGGTCAGTCACCTAGATTCCATAGTGTCGCCGATCTCATCGCCACCACGGCGGAACTGGTTACTGTTACGACGATGACTGAGCGATTATGGAGTAAGTGATTTTCTCTGTTACTACAAAAATTTCGGGACCGTTTCAATCCTTTCCTTTTGCTCTCCCCAAAGAAGGGTGTCAGGAGTAGGTATTGGGTTGGGAACTAAATTCGTGGACTCATTCGTAGTCACTTTTTCCAGCAGAGATTATCAGGGTAATTGTCTCTAATTCTTTAGCTCTTTCCACTATTCGAAAACAATTAGTCTGCACTTCCCGAAGCTACTTTTGTTGTGCTGCCATTCTGATTTAGTGGGAAGTGTTTCAGTCTGAAATGAAAGGACACAGAGTCACTATTCGCGAACGCCTTTTTGCGGAGTACCAGCTTGGCGGTTCTGCAACTGAAGCCCGACAGAACATATGTGCAGCTGTAGGAGATGAAGTTTTCCAACGATCGACAATGTTCAAATGGTTTAAGAGGTTCCGGGAGAGCAACGTTGAAAGTTTAGACAAGCGACGCACCGGACGACCGATTTCCCTTGATCATCGAGCGTAATTAGCGCCATCGAAGGAAATCCGAGCTTGACAACGCGTATGTTGGCACTCGACTTTAGATGCTCACATACCTCTATTGAGAAGGTTCTGCACAACGTTGGTTTCTCCGTAAAGCTCGGTAATGGGTGCCTCACGAATTCACCCCATTGCAGGGGAAGAAGCGTGGGGATAACGTGAAAGAATTATTGGATCGTCGCTAACAGGAGACATTTCTCCACCGAATGGTAACATCTTATGAAAGGTGGATTCCTCTGAATAATCGTCAGCGTTCTAACCAGCGGCTTAGAGCGAAACAGAAGAAGCTGTCAACGCATATGCCTGACTCCCACCAGAAGAAGGTGATGCTCCCCGTTTCGTGGTGTCGGGAAGCTGTTATCATTCGAAACTCATCGATAGCGGTTTCAGCAATGATACAGAGGTCTACTCCTTTTAACTTGACCCCGTGCAGGCTGAATTGCGCCAGAATCGGTTCCAACAGCTCTTCAGGAGTGGCATTGTCCTTCAGCAGGATGATGCTAGACCACACGTCGCAAACTATGCTTTTCAAAAAATCGAAGACTTTGGCTGGGAGCGTCTAACTCATCCACCTTACAGCCCAGACTGTGCGACGAGTGACTACCACTTCTTTCGTTCGCTGCAGCACTTCCTGGCTTTAAGAAGACTTCCCAATGTGGACCAGGTCCAAATGCACCTCCAAGACTTTTTCGCCTCAAAACCACAAGAATTCTACAGCCGTGGGATAGATCAGCTACCTGATAAATGGGAAGCGGTTCCACGTTCCAACGGATCTTACTTCATTAAAGATTGCTATTAGTTATTTGTTAATAAACACTTTTGTTGTAGATGCTTGAGAGTTCACGAATTTAGTTGCCAACCTAATATAAACGGCGAAAATGTAACCGCTCCGAGAGTTACACAGATCAAATAGTAGAAAAATATGTTACGTTTTTTCAAAGTTCTTGAACCTTCCGCGTTAGCAAGGGGAGTTCACTCTAACTCGGGAGGTTCAAGACTCAAACCAAAGTTAACGATGGAATTGCACAACCGTAAATCGCAATAGTTCTAAATATCGAATATGCGAAGAAGCAAAGAGACAGCTTCACAGGCGCGTGGTTAGGCGTCCGGTTCTTTGACTTGAAGTATTTTGTACTTTTCTGCGTATTCGATGTTTAGAGGGCAATGTCTTGTGTCTTGACAATGCGATTCTAGACTCGCCCCTAACTCGGTGAATTCAAGGACTTCGAAAAATGAAACCTATTTTTCTGCCATTCCGAGGGTGGAGATTCACGCTATGGTATCCAATTTCGTCGTTAAGATATACGCCTAGGCCCTTCTTCGGCTAGTACTGTATATCTAAACAGCTGCTGACGGAAAATCTTAAAAAGCTAAACGGAAAGCATGGAACATTTGTATTTCAAAACACCACTTCACTTGCATTGTCAATCGAGAAAAAAATAACAATACGCTGAATAAGTTCATACAGTAACCCAACAGGTAACACGCCTAAAAATTCCCGCCTTTTCCTATTTATGACGACTTTACCGTAACAAAGCAGCACGAATTTTATTAACAATAATGAATGCTTCTTTGAAACGCCGTGTCGATAAACTTACAGGGTCAGCTGATGGACAGGCTAATGCCTCCACCCTTTCAAACAACTTTTACATTGATTACTCAGCCCACAAGTATACTCGAAGCGGCGATATCACTTAGGGTTAGAGGAGTAATGCATGACGCAACCAAAGAGGAATTCACTAACCTAACGCAGAGCTCTATACTCGATCAATATCACTAAGCAAAGCGGTTAGTAAGCAGGAGCAGGTGATTCAAACGTTAAAACTGAAGGAAATCATACCACACCTGAGCCTTCGGATTAGGCACACGGACCACCGACGTGACGTGCTTCTGAGTCAGAGTCAGCGGCGACGGATTATACTCCGTCGGGCCTCGCGGAGTGGCCAGTGGCCGCAGTGCTGTCGTCGGCCGGGAGAGTCTCGTGTGCTGCTGTTTCGGCGCAGAGTTCCGAGATCGGGACGACAGCGGTGTTACCGTCGAAGTGTGAGAACGGGACTACAATTAGGCGATCTCTAGAGAGTTAGCGAAAACTAAAGGCTTTGCAACTGATCATCGTGAAGCACATTTTTAAGGGAAGGGAATGAAGTGCACGTCTGAGAGGTGGAAACAAGTCATACAGTAAGAAGTTACTCCCTTCAATTAGTATAAATGCTTCTTTTTTGCCGAGTCGCCCAACAAATGAACGAGAATTTTTTCAAATTTACTATGGAATCGTGACGGCAACGCCTGGCACGCAGGCACTCGTATATGTTGGCATGAATAGTCAGTGCATACTGCACCTTGGCGACGCAGCGGATAGTGTCCCCACTTCATGAAAGGGTCGCAGGAGGGTTGGTTCCCTCGAACGAGTCTCTTTTTGCATTTTCACCGGTCGACTGATGCTTGAGGGCGTCTAGCTTCTACACATGTTTCTCGCGTTACCACTCTGAAGGCTATGAAATACAAGTTTACCAAGAGTTGTTTATCACAAACCTTTCTTATTTACAAGCTGTGAAAAAGACCTCTGACATAATACCGTAAAAACTTGCAAGCATAGTAGCACAGGATACAGAGGTATCAAATGCAGCAAAAACTGAACGCCCCTATCGTTCTTAGAGAGTGCGAATAGTGGAAAAAATTTCGCACAGCCTCCGCCTGGGGTGGGGAGGGAATTATTTAGGATAACGATTACAAAGTCGACCGTTTTTGATAATCTGAGGTTTCTTCGATGGATTACCAACCTCATCTGGGAGGAATGGCTTGTTATTAGTACCCTCCCGGTAGTTACTCGTAGTTGGGTCAAACTGTTGATGCTGACACTACGACCGTCATTTACTTGGATCTACCGTAATGGGTCGAAAGGTCAAAAAGGAATGCTAGACTCGTGGTTCGCACTATTCATTGGATCCGATCGAAAACCTTCCGATAAATTGATGGTTCGGACAACGCTAATTTCGCGGACCCCGAAACTTTGGATGACTCGAACCGGGTATACCCAATCAGATATCAGAAAACGATATCCAATGTATAGTCCGCACCCTAAAAATGCTTCTTCCCCTAAACACTCCCTCGTTATTCAAAGGCAGAGATAAAAGGATAAAAGGATAAAGGGCGGCGTTACTCAATCCCTTCTGGGATGCGCCAGCGCATTCTACTTCTACGGGATGTCGTGGGGGCGAGTTGAATGCGTATTTGGCCATACAATGACTTGCGGTGGCCAGCCGATGAACAGTCAGCGCTCTATCCTTCCCAGACAAGTCTGGTACCAATTCACCGACCCCGGAGGGATGGAAGGCTTGGCTGGCCTGGGCGGGAAATCCGAACCAGGAACCTGGTATCGGGTGCATGCGACAGTCGCGTCTCCTCCGACTGCGCTACACGCGCCCCAAAGGCAGAGATGCGGGGAGTATTTCTTCAACATTCACAGCCCATTAGTAAAGATACGGCGACGGTCGACCAATTTTATGGTTCCTGCACTTTCTTCCTGTGAACCACTACGTTTGAAGATCTGTACATTATTACGCCAAAAGGCTCTTCACCGCTAGTAGACAAAAAGGGGTTAGGGATAAACAATTCATGGTAAACTGTTATTTGATAGCCTTCGGCGCCAGACGCTGAAGACTTGCAGAAGCAAGGCGCCCTCAGACTTTAGTCGAACAGTGAAAACACAAAACGTGACCCGTACACGGGAACCAAATCTCCCACTCAAGAAGCGAGTGCACTACCTGTTGTGCTACAAATCCGCGGTGCGCGCTGGTTATGGATACCGACACGATGTAGTGCCGGCTTGCCAGGCATTGGCACCGTGAATCAATATTAGCTTTGATATCATCATACTAGTTTTTTAGCAACTTGTCATAAACGAAACGTATTTTTATATTAATCAAAAGGAGGAGATTTTCGTAAATCGTCCGCATCCGACTTACGCTCTCATACTTACGCTTCAGACCGTTCCCTTGTTAGACTCATCGCTAGAAGAGTCTAGCTAGGTGTTAGAAAGTAGATTCGGGTTAGAAGAAAAAATACGGTTAGGCACAGAACACAAATCTCCTTCCTTTTCAGAACAATGCTGAAGGTAGAGCTAAGGCTAACCTGATCGACGCTATCCAGGGAGGTTCTCGACGACGGCGAATTTGTTTGCACTGTTCTATTGTCTGACGTTACGGTGGACACTGACCGCGGACTGACAGAACTCGCCCTAAATAATGTCAAAACTCTATATGTCGATAGGAACAGCTCAGCTCAGTGTCCAAAATAGCTAATAAAAATCATTTAGTCATTCAAAGGAACCCATGACTCCAGACCTGATTTAGACCCACCGTAGTAATGTCTTCAAACAAAGCCTACCCTACTGTCACTCCTGTCTTAACTAAACGAACAAAATACGATCATGTCCAGGAACAGCGATAGAAATATAATCCTTCCTGCGTTTCTAGAACAGCCCCTCCCCTTGCTGTTTTCATCGTCAGAGACAGTTTAGCCAGTGATGGGTGGGGAAAAAAGTCACTTCGACTTCAATGAGCAACCCATTTGTTAAAACGACTCTGTCTACACCTCAACGGAGGATAAGGAAGACGGTGCTATCAGTAGCACTGTTCGAGCTGTGAACCCAAGATCGCTACCCTATTATATAAAGCAGAGTCCACACTATATTCGGCTGACGTTTCACCGCAACCACCTTCTTCAGAGAGTAGAAAAGTGAAGCGATGTTTGAAAGGTTATTCGTCCCAGAGCTATTTCAAGCCACAGGAAAGCCGTTTCACGAACTAGTAGAACAATGGGACGAGAGGGGATGAGACAGCACAACCAACCTTACGGAAGCAGCCAAGAGGCTGGTGAGCCATCCTTGGATCTTGGAGAGATGCAGTTTGGGTGCTTGACCTCTCCTGGCCCTGAGAAGGGCGGTTACGCCGAAACGGCAGCCGATTAGAGTGTGAATAACAATCTTGACTCCACAGCTCTACTGATATCAACGTCATGCCAAGATTTAGCTACAGTCGATCATGGAATATAATGCGTGATGAACCACGACGGCCTTCTTTTGCTATGAACCGAACAGCTGACCACATAAACTCACGTTCATTAGTCATTTAGGCGACAGCCGTCTCTGCGTTGGCTTCCCCATTGAGAAGCCAAAAACGATATACGTCCTCGGTACACGCACTTCTCTAGCCTATCCCCAGATATTTCCACTCTACACCTCCGCATCACAGGGGCTGCAACTTTTTAGCGAAGCACGAATCAACACGGCTTCTTTCACCAACAGCCGCATCATTTTCTTCACACGTCATTACACGCGTAGAATGACAGCCCTTGCTGGACTGGATCTCAGGCGATAGCAGTGAGTGTACAATGGCAGTATGATCTGACGCCAAGATGCAGCTCAAGTTCCCATCCTTCCGAGTAGGAAAAGCCTTTTCTTTTCTTCCTTCTCTTTGAATTCTTGGAGGCCATGTTGCTTACCATAAGGAAGTAGTCATTGTCTCAACTGATCAAAGCCGTATGCGGCCATCATTCTCTATGAGATCGTACAACGCCATGAATCGTCTATTGTTGCTAACAAATCTGCGCAACTAGGACCTCGTCTCCGAATTTCAGGTTCGCCGTTGACATTAGCGCCTCCAATCGAGCCCTTTCTCTCGACGATTAACCACATCTATACGACCTAACGCTTAAGAAGACGAACTATGACATTCTCCAAAGGACTGCTCCACTTTGAGGTCCTTGTCGCGCACGTGAGACCACAGCGAGGCCACACTCAACTTCGGAGGCTGCCCGACGTTGTTCACTTGAAAAATCCGAAGCTCGACAAAGTCTGCCTACTTTACGACAAGTGCTCACGTCGCGAAGCTGAACCATTAGGTTGCCGAACTTCGATGGGAAGTCCCAATTCATCCTCCTCGTTCTACAGACCGATGTCCTACCGTCAGATACGTGCCTTGAAGCATCAGCTGTGCGACGAAAGAAATCCAATGATCAGTCGGGACTCGAAACTGAGATGCCCACTTTTGGACCACCACCTGCCAGAGTAGGCCAAGAGAACCGAAGAACTACCAAATCGTTGGACCAGTTTAAAACAACGACGGGGACTAGTTGATTGATTTCGTATTTCTATAGAGGTGGTTTTTAAAATGAACAAGGAATTCCGGTTAATACTTTTTCCTCAACCCAATAAATTGGTGCTACGATGAAACTGAAGTGTTCCTCATAGCAGTGGTCTCAGCTCACTTCTACTTTGTCTTCCTCAAATATCAAACTTGACGCCGATCGGCGAAACTGCAATGTGGAACCTACTAATACAACGCTTAGAAATTGTTAAATAGGCGTCTAGTAAGCTATACCTATGAATATTCTTGAAAAATCACTTCGCCAAAAAACTCCTCTACACTTTAAAGCCGTCGCATCAACTTACCTCTTCGGTTTGGCTCCATCGGCATGCACAACCAGCTGCGACATGGGTGCCTCCTCTTCCACCTTCATCAGCGACTGCGTCATGCAATTTCGAACAACGGAGATACCTGCGAACAAAAGACGATACTCCAGGAAGGAACATATTGGTGAACAGACCACGGTAGCAATTCTTCAATATAGTTTAAGACGTCCAGCACCACCACGACCGTTCATTTGCGAACGTTTTGAAACTTTCTTCTCTACGGAACAAATTTTTACATTTTCAAAGGACTTCTCAATGCAATCCAAGCTATGAACAGACTAGAACCTCTGTCTCACGGCGAAGATGTTGGTAAACTCTGCGCCGGATATGCGAAATGAACTAAGAGGGTACAAGTCGTTAAAGTGGCCTGCGCGCCAAACGTTGAGCAATGTATGTCGTCTATCTCACCGCCACCGTTATTCAATTTTTGTAACGTAACTTCCTTCGAGCCATAGCGCTGAGACGTGCTCCGTACCATCTATACGGCACGCACAGCGACATATTCCCAGAACCACCCCATACTGTTTCTTCGGCTAAAGCCCAATCTAACCGCAAAGCAAGTTTTGCACAACGCTGCTAAAGGACGATGGTTTAATACTTCTCTCCGCTCACTTTACCAATAGCGAAGCTGGACAAGGGTTCAAATTTACACGAGTTTTGAACAACCCTGAATAACCCCTCGATCACATTTCCCCTTGTAGTCAATCTCATTTTAATTAAATAAAAGTTAACAGCCCTCCCCTGGGTGCAATCTAATGCCCCATTGGGCCCAGAAGTAGAAAATGCGGCGGGTTCTTCGGAATATGGACCAAATTCCCATTATCACGTTTGCGCCCTTACGCAATACATTCTCGGGTATAGTTGTGAGCTACATCTCGTGATCATCTATGGTAACATTGTGTGACCTCTTATTACACGCCAAGAACTGCGCCTTACTTCGTCGCCATCTACACTGAAAAACGTATTAGGGTGCCCCACACGGAATGTCGCATACATTGCGGCCTTCTTTTCACAGTCTTTCACGTTGTGAGCTCACTTAAGGTTAGTTTTTCCCAGCGTTTCATCCTTTACATTTCCTGTTTTCACTACATTATTCCCTCACCGGTTTCTAAGATTATAGCCCTCAAACAATAATGGACCAGAAAATGATGGGGCGTGCGTGCCTGCTGTACGATTTCAAATTGGAGAAATCCGCCACAGAACCGCATCGTTCCTTGGTAGCTGTATTTGGCGAAGATATCGTCCTCAAAATACACGCGAGCGGTGGTTTACAAGTTTTGCCGCCTGCGACGAATGTCTTTAACCTATCCTGAATATCAACTTTTACGGGCTGCTGGTGAAGCTGATCCGACAAAATGGACTCGGGAGCTTGCAGTAGATTCAGCTGCAGCTAAATCCATTATCCAGAAGCATTTGCGCGAATTCGGGAAATCGAAGCGCTGCGGTAGATGAGTACCGCACTGCTGCTTGACGCGGACGAAGCCACGCGTGTATCAAGGCCGGAATTCGTCTTCTCCGAGTCGAAAATTCTGAATTTTTCGATTCCATCGTTACGTCGGACGAAAAGATGGATTCACAACAATTCCACCTGGAGGGGACAGTGGTTAACACCAGGGGAGGAGGCTAAACCTGCGCAATGCTTGAATTACACGGAAAGAAAGTAATGCTTTGCTTTGGTGGAATAGCAGGGGAGTCGTCCACATAGAGGTGCTGAAATCAGGCCAGATTGTCAAGACGGAGGTGTACTCGGAGCAGCTTACACAAGTACAAGATGCGTTTCGCCGTCAAGAAGTTGTCACCCCTCTACCAACTTGTTGCACGATAATGCGATGCCTCATATTGCAGGTCATTCAACAGAAAATCGAGGAACCTGGTTGGACCGTATTGCCTCATCCGCTATATAGCCCTGACAGGACCGTTTTGTCTCATCCGCTATATAGCCCTGACAGGACCGTTTTGCCTCATCCGCTATATAGCCCTCACATTGCCCCATCCGACTAACACATATTCCGCTAGACGCAGCAAGCCGTGGCCGGGAAAAAGTTCGCCGACTACGACGAAATCCGGATTTGGGTGTCCAATTCCTTCGCGGGCACCTCATTTCCTTCAATACGGGTACATTGGAGAAAGGTTGTTAATAATTGTGGAAAATATATTACCGAACAAACTTTGCTTTATATTGCTTTATATGTGAGCTTAATTTTTGGTCTGATGCGACATTCCGTGTGCGGCACCCTAATACATAATTGATACAATGAATGAATGAATGAATGATTTCAAAACACGAACTCTGCTCCAATGCAACCCGAGATAACAACCTTACACCCTAAATATAAAGACAAGGGGCCATGACGTGAACAACATTATAGATACATACCATGAAAGTCAATGGCGAAGTAGCTCAAATTGAGCGAAACAGGCACAAAAGCTGGATCGTGGTAAGCAGTTTGAGGAGGAGCCGCATGTCCCATGCGCCCGAATGCAGGCTCTTGGCTCGGATTTTCCGACCAGGCCAGTCAACCCTTCCACTTCTCTGGAGCCGGTGAATTCCACCAAGCTTGCCTAGGAAGGACATAGCGCTGACTTGTTCATCGACTGGCCACGCTAGTCATTGTATGGCCAAATACACATTCAAATCCCTCCACAACATCCCGTAGAAGTAGAATGCGTGGTGCATCCCAAAGGGGATTGAATAACGCCGTCCTTTATCATAATATACATGTGTTGCAGCTAGCCGATGTTCTTGAACACAATCGACTTCATCTAGTGAGCACATACGCTGAGCACAAACTCAGTAGTAGCTCGTCCTTCTCAGAGTTCTCCTCACCTCTTAAATTTTCTGGGAAACTCAGTCGAGTCACTTTTTGGACAGACAATGAATAATGACCCGACACGCGCCAAAAAGCAACGACGAAATAGATTTATGAGGTCGGTGCTGATCTTCTAAATGGGTCAGCGTGAGTTGCGAACCAGAACCCGATAGAGCAAAAAAAGAAAACGACGTGAAGGTAATTAACGGCCCAATTCGATAACTTTTCTAGAATCCATCATAGTCGGACCGTACGTCGCTAGAAAGGCGAAACAAATGTGGTGCGGCGCTCTGGCTAGGAAACTGCAAAGAAAGGTCCTATTGTAGGCTAGCTCGAATGTCTTCTTCGTAAAACAGTTTTCCAATTTAGCCCTAAGGATGGAGTGCCCCCATAAGGACGGACTCATTTCTAAACAATAAGGGTAAAGGATAAAGGACGGCGATAGTCAATTCCTTCTCAGACACGCCATTACGCCATGCATTCTACCTCAACGGGATGTCGCAGAGGCAATTTGCGTACTTGGATGTACACGACTTGAAATAGCCAGCCGATGGTCAAATCCAGGTATTATCCTTTCCGGACAAGAACGACACCAATTCATAGACTCCGGAGGGATGGGAGGTTTGGTTGGCCTCGGTGGGAACTCGAACCAGAAACCAGTCATCTGGCACACGCAGCAGCCGGCATCTCCGAGTGCGCTACAAAGCGGTTTACGAGAATTATCCTACACGAATCCCTCTTTATTGGCGCGATAAAGGCTTTGGAGAAGCGAGTTCAGCAAGCACGCTTCATCCTTAATCTGACAGACGAGCGGCGAGTAGACTTTCCAATAACGTGGAACCACTAGAGGTGCTCCCATGTGAAAGCACTGCGATCGCCTCACTCTGCCAAGTGGAGGCAAGCAACAATTTCCGCTCGTCAAGGCCAGAGTAGTTCAATCCAAACAAAGCCAGTCAAAGCTGAGGACAGACTGAGCCGCGCAGTCAAACAGTGAAGCCGACGCGGGACAAGGCGACCGGCGCGTTTAGATCGTCCGCTGCTGGACAGCGTTTCTAAAAATTTCTGAACGTCGGGATTCAGAAGACGCGCCGTCGATGTCGTCCAACTTTCCTGCGGATAGGGAAGGGACTTCAGGGTGGGTGCCATCCAAGCTGATCGTGTGGAAACTGCTTCTGTCGCTCAGGAGGAGTACGCGGCTGGGTTCTGGGCTACAGATGGAAAAATGCGCAGAAAACGCCAGCAAATTGTGTAGACGTCAAAAACTCTCAAACCTCAAACAGTCACCTGAAATGTAAAAATGCCACAACGCGGTAGAACCGAACCCCCGGACCCCACTCGCCGAAACGCCGCCACTACCCACTGCGCCCCAGCTGCTTGCCTGCGATGCCATCGCGGTCGTACAAGAGCGTACGGCCTTTGTCATACCATCGCTCCCCCCGAGCGACGCCTAGTGATAGGCTCCCATATCGATCGGGCGGCGCGATGGGATCGATATGGATGCATATCATTGCGCGTCGCTCGGGGTGAGCGATGGTATGACAAAGGCCTACGAGAGAGCCAGCGCGCAGTTTCCGTGCCCCACCGCGAACACCTGACCGAATCGATTGCAGGGAGGGGTATTTTTAAACGCGATATTATTAGGCGTCCATCAGTACACAGAAACTCGAATTCCTTCACTCTAAAGCAGTCTAATGGCGGAAAGGAATTGAATGGACAAGGTTGCAGTGTTACCGTGACAGATCAGGGGCCGTATGCTCGTCTACCCCGAGTCTCCCCCAATGGGGGATTGGGGCGTGGCATAATATGCTGATATTGATTGATTTTTCCCCAACGGGGGAACACGAGCATACGGCCCCAGAACAAGATTAAACACGAAATTCGAGACATTGTTTTGTTTCGACCTGTGCATTTGTCACAGGCTACATTCACCATTTTCAATTGTTTCACCCACTCTGCTTACGACGGTTGACTGTTGTTAATTCGGTTGCAATTTAGCTATTGACCGTCGCAATATTTACCATTTGCACGTCAGACCGAACACACTGCAACTCAAACTGAACACTCTTCTAAACAAGCTTGAAGCTGTTGAAATCAAACTTAACATTCACCGTATCAAAGCGATGTGGTGCAAATAGGGGGTCACCACAGCATGGCGCGGTGGGCCGGCGTGGCGAGTAGCTACATACAGCGAATGTAAATGCAGTCTTATCTCTTCGTTTCGATTATAGATCCGCGTCTTATGTGCTTCCTAATTGGACAAGGGAAGGAACTCCAGGATGTAGGCAATTTTAACACGGATGCGTCACTTGAGCCACACTCTGGAGTCACTTCCCCTACCTAAATCTGTGGAACAGAGTTGTCTTGTTTTTTTTTTCGTGTTGGTGACACTTTTATAAGGTGACCCCCCCCCCCGGACCCATTTTGCGCCAGCGATGTTTCTCCCCATTACCATAGGGTCTCTTCAAGATGGAGAGAACAATCTTATTTCAGGGAAAATTTAGTGTAGGTTTGTTTTGAACACTTAATTCAGCTGCCCCTAAAAGTGAACGCACTGTTTGAAGTCTTATAAAAAAAAACTTCATTAAGGAAAAACAACAGTAGAGAAAAAATTTTCTTGAAGAGCAGGAAGGTTGCAATCAGATAAACTAGCACGATCCTGACGAACATACTCCCGAATGGTTACCGTATCATTTAGGCGCGCGTTGGTGATGAAGCGCGAAATCCTTCATTCCTAGCATTACACACGCGAACCTCTCGTCGCCCAGGGAATGCGGATCTTGGTTCTGCGCTCGAAGAGTGCAAGGGAGGGAAGGGACTCCAGGGTGGGTGCCATAAAAGTTGCTCGCGTTGAAACTGCTTTCGTCGCTCAGAGGAAGTGCGCAGCAGGATTCTGCGCTCGAAGAGGGAAGGACTCCAGAGTTCTGCGCTCTTCGAGCGGTGAAACGCATACGGCTGGAAAAAGGCGCAAAAAAAAAAACGCCTCTAAGTTCCGTGCACGTCGAAGCTCCTAAAATCCCAAGCAGTCAGCTGAAATGCATGTATCCCACAACGCTTTGGAACCGAACCCCCATCTCCCTCGCATCAAGTGACCCCACTACCCACTGCACCATGACCCGCTTGCCGGGAGAGCCATCGCGGGCGCACAAGAGATCGATCGAATGTCAACGTGGATGCCGACGCGCGATCTCTAAGCTAGGAGGGCACAGACAGCTTTCTATCACAGTATCCGCGCTCCATCGCTATACGGTAACCACTCGGGGATGCATTCGTCAGAATCGTTTTACAATCAGTTAGTGTATGGAAGGAAGAGATCGCGCCACGCCCTTGACCGGATCGTCATCGAATTTTCAATTTTCGCGACATTCATTTGATTGCTAGCAAAAATTTGCGTGGGGTAGCGACGTAGACGGCACAGGAAGAAAAGACATAGAAAACACGTATTCTCACATCGCTGTTTCAAGGAAGAAGCATGTACACTATGATTCAAATAGAAGTTGCAAAAGTCAAGTCGAGTGCATGAGCAAATTCTTATTTTAATGCACAAAATAATTGCTACCTTTTTGAGCTTTACAACAAAATTTAATTCCTTTTTTATAAAAAAATATATAAACTTCTGAAAGAGTATTCACCTATTAGGACAGGTGATTTAAGAAAAAATAAAACTTCAGCCAAGTTTTACTAAATTTTTCTTGAACAAAGAATTATTCTAACTTTCTCGGAGTCTTTATTTTTAAATGGCAAGAAGCTCGAACGATTTGAATAATGTTCAGGCAGACTTCAAAAAGGTCAAGCTTGCTTAGAAGGGTGTCCAGATCTATTTGGGTGTCCAGTTTAACTTCAAAAGTGTCGTCGTATATGAAAACTGTGACACATTCGTACTTTCGGATCTTCACAAGTCTGCTGGTTTAGTGTTCTCCCTTTAATTGCTCAGTTACTCTCACTTTCTTTTGCATTCAAGACTTATTAAAAACCTTCTTATTAGGGTTATTAAAAACCAGTCTGCAATGCACTAGAATAGTTCCAGGTGCTGCACAGTCGATCCCCGAAGACCCTTCACTGTCAATCGCGTTTCTATCCATCTTCAGGACAGAGATAAGGTGTGCTGCGGGACTTCTTAAACTAACGATGCACTTGATTCCAGTGTAAAAAGTGTGCACCGGCTGTTTAATTTTACAGCGTCGCAATGAAAGAAGAGCAGAGCAAGTAACCAAATTCACGCGAAACGAAGACCACGACCCCCCTCCACTTCCCCTGGAACAATGCGGATACGAAAAGAAAAAAGCCAAGGAATCACCAGCACTGTGCAGATTTACAAAGCGTTTCACTACAAACAACCACCAAACAACACTGACCCGAATCATTCGGCAGCATGCCATTGCCGTTGAGCTGATCTTCATGCAGCGAAGACGTCAGCTGCAGCTCCTGCACGTTCTCGTTGAAATCCGAATTCGCATCGAAGAACTCGTCGTCCGAATCTGATGGCATCGCTCTCGCGCTCACTGGAGACGATGGAATCGGTGACAGTGCTGGGTGGATCTCCTCCTTGGGAGCCGCCGAAGTGATGAGCGGAGTGGACGTGACAGGAGGCTTCGAGATGGCTTGGGGAGCAGGGGAAGGTGTCGACGCCTTGGCCTCGGCCTCTGGCGTCTTAGTGGCTATGCCGGAGTCATCTGCCTCCGTCCGAGGTGGGCTGGGATTTTTTGTCGTGACGGCAGGCGCCGCTGTTTTTGCAGCTGCTCCAGTGTCGCAGGGATAGCCGCCGTGATTACTAGCAGGTGGAACTGGCTCCGGGCTTCCGTCTCCTTCGTCGACCACATCCAGAGAAGACGAGGCGCTGAATCGCGATGATCGCTCTGTACGCGCTGCTGAAATCAAAGGCGCACTAAATCACTCATGCGTCACATGCGCTGATACGAGAAAGCCTAGTCGGCTGGCCGTCTAATCTAGGCATGCGACTGATCACGAACACAGTGCAAAGAGTGAGTGCGGGGTGAAGGAAAGCTTTGGGTGCACATAGGCTGCTTCTGACTAAAGAAGAAATAGATAAAGGTCACCTGGAACCGATAAAAAGATTGATCTAGAGAATAAGCTACAAACAAATGCATCTAAAATCTCTACACCACAACGTAAAGACTACGATCCGCAGCTAAAACACTAACAATGGCGCCATAACTGTTACCATCAAAGGCGCTCTTCGGAAAAAAACAGAGTTATGTTAGCGAGCGTTGAAGAGCAACATTATACACAGTTATGTTAGTCTGGTTAAGTTAACACATCACTTTAGCGAGTAGTTCATATGCTACGTCGTTCATAACCGCTGCAATACCCAAAGAAGCAGCACAAATAAGGAACCTAGGAAGAATACCTTAACAAGATGTGGTACAAGTCAAATACGTGGCCGATATGGAGGGGAAGAATGCGCCAGAACATCAACGCACCGACTTACACCCCACCCCTAAGTGGGCCCCTCTGGCATGGCCGGGGAGGATACGCACGGACGAGCGTGAACGCAGAGCCAACAATATGAACCGCATTTGCTTTTAGATTGGTGGACTAGTGAGCTTTCAAGCGACTTCTGAATCATGTGCACAGTTAGATAGCCGTGGCTTTCTACCGTTGCTGGGTTTTGTGCTTTTCTCTGTGAACAGGAATAAGGGCGGGGAGCTGGATAATGGAAAGAACTCCAGGGATACGCTCTACCTAAGTTACCGTGTATAAGTAGACCACATCCCAGAGTTCCTTCCCTTGCCCAGTTATGTTAGAATTCGTCCATAACGGAAGAAAGCACCTGCAAACTTTCTACATGGCTGATTTCAGAACCTCGGTATAAAAGCCATCCCCCTAACCACTCTAACCACTAGCTGATACGGTCCACACTGATGGCTAGTACAGGTGCCCTCTGTTGTGCGCATGTTCCCCGGCGGCTTCGAAAGGAGCGTATGTGTGGTGGGGCGTGTACAGTCGATGCGTTGTTTGGCCGGCACCTTCCTCCGTCTCTATGTTAGTCACATAGCCGACTTGAATCCAAAATGTTTCCATCAGGCGCTGAAATAAACCTAAACCTTTGAAGGAATCTTTGGCACTGCAGAGAACCCATCGACTGCGTCACAGAGTAAGCTTAAATGTAACGCAGCCTTCTGAAATCACATAAGAACAGATATGAGTGAGTAAACTGGTCATAGGGTGCCATTTTGATACGACAACGGAAAATGCAGGACAAGACCAAAAACTTGAGCTGGAAGCTATAAGCAGGGATCGCCTACATATCTGTAACGAAGCTTTAAACGCGACCTCTCTGCTACAAGTTCAACCCACCTTAAATTAATGTGGAAGGCAAGATTTCGGACAACCTCAGAAACCACACCTCTGCTTGTCTTAAGAATCTCGTACAGAGCCTGCGGTTGTTTCCCTGTTCTATTTGAGAAAATTACAAATTTCCCTGTGTTGATGCTTGCCCCTTCTAGCACAAGACCATTTCACCTAACCAAATAAGGCTTGAAAAACTTGCACATTCTCCATTTCAAACCTATCTGCAAAACAGTTCCAAATCCTTACTACAATACGAAAAGATAGATGGAACCTGGTTAGAGATAAGATATAAGCTGAAATCGAGCGCAATCCGAAGCTCCATATCGCCGTGCATGTGGCTATGTGGTCAACACTCGAAATATGCCAAAGTTATTTGAAACCACAAGTATCGGATGTGGAAAAGCGACATCGCCCTAACAGCTAGCGGTGAAGCGAATTCTCATTGCGAAACTCTTATAACCACCTGTGGAGGTTGAAACGTTGACAAAGCCAGTTGAACAAATACGGAATGCAGCGGAAAAGGATGCCAGCAACTCCACACCCTCTCACGTATACAGGGCGAGAATCCCTGTCCACATTCCGACACTACTGCTGGTCAGCATAAATTAGACTGATTCATTAGAGCGATATGGAAGATTAGTCAAGCTGGCAAAGCTTGTTACGAACCACCAATGCTCTGGAAGGATAGTAAAAACGGTACACAATAGCAAGGCACAGTAGCCGATAAAGCCAAAAAATACCGCAGAAACCAAAACGGTTAATGACATGGCATGCGCAAGTAAATGTTATAAAGCCAGCAAATGTAGAGGAAAACTGTAAACCTCGCTTCTGAGCGTATTTCTGCAATTTCTTGCTCAGCAAAGACGCTCGATCAGACGTCTGGATCTGTCCGAACCACTCCTTCAAATCCACCGGCTTCGACTGTGTTCCTACCTGAAAAACACACGATAATAAATCTACAACCTTACAGCGTACACACGCGTCTTCGAGGAATTTAACAATCATTACAGTGCTTCATTTGTTCTTCCTTTTTCCTTGTAAAATAACACAATCTTGACCATCATCAATCAACGGACAAGCGGATTCCTTCCCACTGCTGTAGCACGGAGGTATTCAAAGCACGTTTTAGCATTTCACCTTTCTACACTGCTTTCGAGTTACTGTCGTTTCTTTTTTAGTTATCTTTTTTAGAAAGATATTCCTTTTGTGTTGATTTCTCGCAAGCAGCAATATTTATTATCTGTCCCTCAAAAGTTTACTACAGTCCTTTGTTAGGGGAAAAGCTGAGAGTAGACTGCCCCGTACAATGGGTGCGCATCACGCACATTTGGGCCAAACTGGTTTGTCCAGAACACGACGAGCACGGGAGGAAAATAAGCTATATTCACTGCCACGGCTCCATTACAGTAGTCCAACAGTATAGAGATTCAGCCTTTTGTTAAATGACAAATAATTAATATGACTTGCCCTTGCTCAAAGCTTGATATGCTGTCTACAAGGCAACATTAATAAATCATGGCACTATAGTACTTTACGGACTCCAGAGAACGAGGAGAGATCGAAAAAAAAATTCTCCCAAACTTCGCCCCGGGGGGGGGTATTTAGGGTGCTGATCACGAATCTGACATTCATTTTTGAAATTTTGGCCGATTACGGTAGGTTACGGTAGGTACCGGTGACTAAGGCTGTCGAGGCATAATCACCGATTTCGCTCAAACTTCGCCTAGGGGGGTTATTTGGGGTGCTGATCACAAATCTGACATCCATTTTTCGTTCTACGCTGGAGTACGGTAGGCTACAGTAGCTGCGGGTGACTGAGGCAGCCAAGGTCATGATCACCGATTTCGTCCAAACTTCGGCTGTAGTGGTTATTTGTGGTGCTACGGGTGAGCACAGCATGCAGGCGGTCCCGCACCGATTGCCTGAAAATTCGCAAATCTGCGGAAGACCCGTTTTGCGGGAAACTCTTCGATAGGCGAAGGCTTAATCGAGAGATAGCAATCAATCTAAGCATCATGGCCCTCCAGGCACTGTTCCACAACCGTCGCCCAGGAAGAACTGCGCGACTTCTAGCTGAAGGACGTCTTTGACAAGCTAAACATGAACGCAGCCGATTGCCAGGAATGGCTTATAAGGATGGGATTGCTCGCAATTGGTGACGATGACCTTGGCAGCCTTAGTCACCCGCACCTACCGTAAGCTACCGTACTTCAGCGTAAAACGAAAAACGGATGTCATATTCGTGATCAGCACTCCAAGTAACCCCCCTAGCCGAAGTTTGGGCGAGATCGGTGATTATGACCTCGACAGCCTTAGTCACCGGTACGTACCGTAACCTACCGTAATCGGCCGAAACTTCAAAAACTGATGTCAGATTCGTGATCAGCACCCCAAATAACCCCCCTAGGCGAAGATTGGGCGAAAATTTTTTTTTCGACCCCTCCTCGTCATCTGGAGTCCGTAAAGTACAATAGTGCCAAATCACTAATAAGTATAAACACTACCGTTGCTTATAACTCCACACCACGGCATATTACACCGGCGAACGTGTTATCCACTGCATCTTGGAAATAACCCACCGAACCTCATAGAAGCAAGGGCAACGCAGAATTACCAGCACATCGACGGCTTCCACAATATCAGTTGGATTTTGATATTCCCGTTAAACTAATTCTCTTCGCAATTTTTGAAGAAAAAAGACTAACCAAACTAGACGTGATAAAGATGACTATCGGACGAGCAACTTCTACAACTCCCCATCTTTTCCAGGCCTTAAAAAGGGAAACATCCTGGAACACTAGCTAAGTAAACTGTCAACAATAATGCTGGTGCGACATGCTTGAAGAAGGCGGACACCGCAGATTTTAATCAGCTCGCCGATGACGTGTGGAGGCACATCTCACAGTTATTGTAATGCAGATCAGAAAGCAATATTTTCAGATCAATCATTAAAATAATAACGAGCGTTTTCTCTGTAAATTAGACTCACAAAACTATCAATACCAAAAGGTCCAGCGAAACCAAGTCAATGTGACATTCTGCTGCCGCCATGGACAACGAAAAAACATTTGTCACTGATAAACACTGATCGAATGGTATTCCTATCACGTTAAAATGAGCTAGCTGCAGAAAAATCGGTTATCGACACTCATTTGGGCAAAGATATATATCAGTCTGTGTTAGCCTTGCTTCCTTTGCTTTGGTCATGTTTCATGTCTTTTCCATGAAAAATCCTTTTCCATCGATCTGCACTTCATCTCGTACTACATGCTTCCACCCAACTTCCATTATAATTCCTTCAAAATATTCACTTCATGCTATCCTAATCAGTTTCTAATGTACTCCATCACAGTTAATTGTAAAACGGAAAGAGGGTCAAATAGGTGCGGTATTAAATGAACAATCATTCCTATCAACAACACAAAATTGCAGTTTCCCGATCATAAATTGCTGTACGTTCTTAGTAATGCGGCTTAGTAAAAGGGAATGTGGGCTGAAAGCAATGGTTATATCGCACCGAAAGCAGGAAATATTACTTCGCAAGCCTCAAACCAAGGCAGCACTGAGACTGGTGGCAGCATCCAGAAATTAGTTCTGTAACGACGAAAAGTTTTCTCACGTGTTACATGTTTAGCTTTCACCCTGCTCTACGAATCAACAAATATCCACAGATACCAGGTTCCTGGTTCGGATTTGCCGTCCAAGCTAAACAAGCCTTCTACCCCTCGAGGGTCAGCGGTTTGGTACCTTGTCTGGGAAGGATACAGCGCTGACTTGTTCATCTTATGGCCACCGCAAGTTAATCTATGGCCAAATACGCATTCAAATCTACTCCACGACATCCCGTAGAAGTAGCATGCGTGGCGTATCTCTAAAAGGGATTGAATGACGTCTTCCTTTCTCCGTATCATTTTACGGATATTCAAACTCTACCCAAATCTTATGACTCATCAATTCCCAAAAATCGGGAAACTAAGTTGTTCAAGACGGGAGCCGAACCTCAAATCGGATCTGTAACAGGCGCTTCCGCCTCAGCTGTGCTACACATCTCATCCCTCCCTAAAAACAAAAAACTAAAACTAAATAAAACTAAAGGCGGTGATCATTTTCAATGACCATGAGAAAACCTTTAGATTTAGTAGTAGAAATTGTCTTAGACAAAGTAAATAACCACTAATTATTGTGAGAGACAGATTAACGATTTTAAAACCTCCATCCTTAAGGTCTAATGCGGCCATCCTTTGACTTTTTTCACTTTCATTTGAAAAAGGAGCTATCTCCTAGTAGTAAGGGAGGGCATGTGCTGTTTTATTTCTCCATCTCCACGATTTGTCCCAAAGCTCAAGCTATCCCATTGCCATATAATACGATGGAGGATATGACATAAAAGGTTCAAACTTCTAGACGTAGGAACAAGAATAAATGAAAGGCTAAGAAACAGTAGAGCGTACCGATCTCTCCGAAAGCTGCGGCGTCAGCCATGTTTCTTCGTCTTCGTCAAGATCGAACTGGAACTCAAACCTCTTCGCCATACGATAAGCTGCTTGCAGCTGAAATGAATCTGATGGAACGACGACCGCAAAGTGAGTGCGACGACGAAGGGGAAATTCGATAAATTCGCGCAACAGAACCGGTTTTGGAGGAATCGCTGACAACGGAGTGAATCCGTTCTGACATTTCCACACTTTTCGACCGTGAAAACAAGGACGTTTGCTGTGAAACTGTTGCGAAAGACAAAAAAGCGAGAACGGAAAGGAAGATAAGTGAGAGTTCCTTTCAGCACGCCGTTTTTGAGGAAGATCGACGAGAAAAAGGATAAGACTAAATGAAACGAATGTCAATGAGCTCACCGAACGATCAGCTGCATCGAAACTCACGAACATTTTCGGACTTTTCTACCCGAGGATGTGAATCAGAAACAGCTTGTGAATCAGGAACTCCGAATATCTCATCAATGTGATCGTCAAGCAGAGGCAAAGTGTTATAATGCTTCATCAGCTATGTTTCAGCAAAATTAAGGTTAGGGTAATGCATAGAACGCAGATTGGTATTACTCGATACGAAATACCAACCAGCCCTCTCAAATTGTTGTAGATAATGATCGACTCTGAACTGCATTCGATAGACATGAGCAGAAAGTATTGGTGTCCAATTCTGACAGGAAAAGACGGTTGGATTAAAGCAGAAAACCAAGATAACAAGGAATGTACTATTTCTCATATCGCCAGACTTCTCAGAAAAAACCTAACCTTTCTAATACACTTCCCATGCTCTCGTCAATAACAGAAGGAAAACAGTAGGATATACAAAACAAAAAGCTAGAAAAAAATTTCTAAAGTCACATTGTAAACAACTTCGCGAACGTTATCGTGCCTGTGTTTGTAAACAAAACGTTATGCTTGCAGACATCATCTGTTATGACAGAGCCGTAGCTGACCTTTAAGTTATTGACCTCTTTCCTCACTGTTTCGTTTTCGACTGTTTCGAACAGCGCTTAGTTCTCTGTTCAATGAAGTAATCATTTCTTTTTGTAATACCTAAGAAAGGGCCACCGTAACGACGGCGGTATCATTTTTCTTCAATTTTCTCTAGGTTCTTTTTTGAACGAATAGAATACAGACAACAAAGATAACACACAAAACCTTCAAAAGTAGAAAGAGAAAGCTGAAGCTGAAATAAAAAGAAGGTGCGTCAATACTTTTTACGCACCCAGTATTATCTAAGAAATAGGAGACTTCATATGAAAGGCCTAAAGTTTCCATATATCGATTCCAGAAACGAGGAATAACACCCCACGCTCAAACGAGTATGCGATGTGGTGAAACAACGAAGAATGGCGCTCCAATCCGTTTAGGGTGTGCGCCGCGTCCAAAGCGAATGGGACTTTATATGGCGGAGGCACTTAGACTGCAGACTTGGCCTATACAATAATTGGGCGACCACCTAACTAATAGTGAAGTCAGTGTTCCTTTGTCCTAGGGAAGCTAAAACCCTAATCCACAGGTCTCGTAGGTATGAAATGCGATACATGTCGCGAAAGTGCACAGCATTGGGAGGGCACGACGCGCCAGCCATTACTCCACATAGGATGGGCGTTTCATTCAGGGAAGGCGTGCCGGTTACCTGGCGTTGGTACGGTCAGTGCTGTGCCCGATTATGATTGGCCGGTGCGTTCCCACCACCCTATGTGCGTCTTCGTGACATATGTTCACTAGGCCGCGGCGCGAACTGAACGCGATACGTGGTGTCCGCAAAACACACATCTCCTAACTGTACTCGTATGGTGCGGTTAGGAAATGAAACAATGAGAAGGAGAAACACAATCAGGAAAGGAAGTGTGTGACAGTGTTCCTCGTTTGTTTGTTCATTTTTCGCAAAAAGTAAAATCGATGTGAACTGAACATGCGTAACAAAAAAACACAAAATCGTGAAAAGTAAATGCAGATGGAAAGCGTTATTTCCCCTTTTCGTTACATCCAACCACAAGCAGCTAAAGAAAATGAACTGAAAAGGTGCTTTGGGCTAAGTGTGTGTTCAAAGTAAGAGAGAGGGATGTTAGCAACATTTCCAATTATATCTATGAAAAGACTGAGCTCATTGAGATTCCGGATACGTAAGGATGTTGAACTTAACCTGATATTCGAACCCTAGTAGACAACCTTAGCATTCCTCCTCTATCCCTCCAACCCAAAAGGCTTAAATTTATCACTAGGAAACCTTACGTAATTTTCGTCGCGATTTTTTTTACGTTAGCCATCCAGGATAGAAGAGAAAACGAAGGAAACATGTCCGCCCTCCAAAATACCAGGTTAGGTCCAACATCCGCATTATAAGAACAACACTAAGCTCATACACTCGTAGATGAAACCGGATACTTTGAAAACATCTCTTTGCACAGTTCTAGGCGCTATGTGACAACGGAGGGGTTAGCAAAATTCAACAAAAAATATATGCCTAGGTAGACATTTATGTAAGCAATACAAAACCACTTACCATTTAACCGGAATGGTCCTCCATGTTGCTTGGGGGGGGGGTCCTCCGAGTGACCTAAGTAACCTAAGCCTGAGGGTTAGAAATTACCTTAAAAATCATGCCCAAATCTGTGATTTCGTTGATGCGGAGGAGAGCACAGAACAGATATTCCTCTCCTTAAATTTGCTTCCAGATTTTAGGCAAGGGAAGGGACTCCGGGGTGTAGGCAATTTAAACACGGGCGCGTAACTCGGCCACACCCCGGAGTCCCTTCCCTTGCCGAAATCTGGATCCCCCCTCACTCCCATCCCTCTCGGCGCGCCTCCCCCTCCTCCCTCCCTCCCACATCATACACAAGTAAAAAAAAGCGCTATGGTAGTTGGGGGGGTCACCTTGCAAAAAGGGTCACAGACAAAAAAAAAAGAAACGGTAACACACTGATAGTAAAGGAAACAACCAAACAATGCTATAGCTCTGTTCTGTGCTCTCCTCCGCTGACGCGGAGGAGAGCACAGATTTAGGCAGGGGAAGAGACTCCAGGGTGTGGCCCGAGTGGCGCACCCGTGCTAGAATTGCCTACATCCTGGAGTTCCCTCCCTTGCCAAATTCGGAACCACGTAAAACACGGATCTGTAATCGAAAAGCGGAGATAAGACTGCATTCACATTCGCTATATGCAGCTGCCCGCCGCGGCAGGCCATGGTGACCCCCCCCCCCAACCACCATAGCGCCAAAAAAAGCTCTAAAAGAACTCTAAACAATAAAACCGCTTGGGATGGTTTTTCGTCGCGCCGTCTCGCGCACTCCACGCCTCCGTTCTCTCTCCTCGTGCAATATCATCCTCGCTCCAGGGCCCACGTCCGATAGTAGGAGCACGCCCTTTAAATTGCCCGCCGAAGTTCACGGCCGCGGTGTTTTTATGGTTTTTTTGTTAAGAGTTTTTTTTCTTGTGTATGGTGTGGGAACGAGGGAGGAGGGGTAGGCGTGCCGAGGGAGGTTGGAGCGAGGGGGGGGGGTGGATTCGGGAGGAAGGGGAGGCGCGCCGAGGGGGATTCAGATTTGGGCAAGGGAAGGGACTCCGGGGTGTAGGCTATGTAAACACGGGTGCGTAACTCGGCCACACCCCGGAGTCCCTTCCCTTGCCCAAATCTGTGCTCTCCTCCGCGTCAGCGGAGGAGAGCACAGAACAGATACTCGGACGACCCCCCCCCCCAAGCAACATAGAGGACCATACCGGTTAAATGGTAAGTGGTTTTGTATTGCTTACATAAATGCCTACCTAGGCATATATATTTTGTTGAATTTTGCTAACCCCTCCGTTGTCACATAGCGCCCAGTTCTACCATGTTTACCAGCAATTAACTGCGAGAAACTTTTGCCTCTTTAATTGCACTGTTCATCGATTTGTAACCGTTCACGCCGTTTTTGATTCTACTCAAGCGGATGATCGTATCATTACTGGTTTATTTATTTATTTATTCATGACGTGAACCAAGGCCAAAAGTTTAAAAAAATGTTAGAATAAAACAGCAACGAACTCAATGAAAAACGGCACTAGTGATCTTAGTGTACCGCACTAAATTTTGTTCAAAATAAGTATACTATGGGTAGTTTGCCACGGGGAAAACGAATATCACAGTCGTTTTTTTTTGCGGAAATACCTTATAAGCGCGTTATATTAAGTTCGGATCGCCCAAGGCCTTTCGAATTAGCGCTGCTGGTACCGCGCGCCCTACCAGCAAACATTCGCGAACGTCTCCAAGGGGGGGGGGGGGGGAGAGCATGCCGTGGCGCACAAGCATGGCGACTAGCTATACACACAGCGAATGTAAATACGGTCTTATCTTCTCGTTTCGATTACAGATCCGAGTCTTACTTGCTTCCGTATTGGACAACGGAGGGAACTCCAGGAGGAACACAATTTTAAAACGGGTGCGTTAATTGAGCCACACCCCGGGTCCCTTTCCCTGCTTTCTGTCTCTCCTCCGCGTCAGCGGAGGAGAGCACAGAACAGAGCTTTCAAGGCTTATGCTCTGTCTTAGGGACGGTGAAATAGTGCGCATCGGTAGGAGACACACACTCTGCGTCTCTTACCACCGCGCGCTATTTCGATTGCCTTGGGCGATTCGAACTTAATATAATGCGCTTATACGGCATTTCCGCAAAAAACGACTATGATATTCGTTCTTCCCATGGCAGATTACACCTAGTAGACCCATTTTGAACAAGATTTAGTGCTTTACACTAAACACTTGTACTTGAAAAACAAATAAAAACAACTGAACGACTCGTACACGTCAAAGTAGGAGCAATGCCAAAAGATTGGCCTAAACCTTCCTGATTTGCACTCAAAATTGGTTGAGCTCCCTTAAACATCTGTAGGTGAAGAAGCTTGCTCGGGCTCGCGATTTTGCCACGAAACATAACGCCTGAACGTTAACAATGTTCAGCACGAAAGTATGAACATGGACAGCAAAAAAGACGAACGGTTCACCATCAACGTCTGAGTGCTTTAGCTCTATCTTAAACACCCTCAGAAAGAAAAAGATGCGGGTGAACCAGCGTTGTCCCCTTGGACCACCCGCATAAACAACCAGCTGTGCGCAGCTTGGGTCAACCCACAAACAGTGACAGCTTGCGGGTCACGCCTTCTATTTCCTAGGGTTGCGGTGATTTTTAACGTGATGAAAAGGACGACCATGCCCACAAATGAATTGTGTCAAGAATAATGAATAAAAATATCGAATAGTGACATAGCAAAACGAATGCACTTTTATTTTATGCATTGACGAGTTGGAGTGCGTGGAGTGCAGTCAGAGAAAGCATCAGCCGTCGCGCCCACTCCGGTTCAAGGTTCTTGGTTCCACCGAGGCGAAACAACCTTTTCATCCCTCCTAAGTCGGTGAGTCGGTCGGTACCAGGCATCTCCGGGGAAGATAAAACAGATCTGCCCATTGGCTGGCCCGCTCAGATCGTTCCCGAAGCCAAATACGCACTCAAACTATCTTCACGATTTCGCACACGTGTAGAATGCGTGGCGCATCCCGCAATGGGATTAACCAAACGACCTTTATTCTCTACTCTTCTATCCATGAGTTCAGCATCCGATGTAGGATGCTCAGCTGCAAGATTAGAAGTGTCTCGAATTTCTCCATCCGAGCGCAATCAGCAGCTTCCATAATGTTGATCGGATTGCCTTTCATTTTCTCATTAAGTTTCGAGGCTCATGTAGCTTGAAATCATCCTTGGACGGGTTAATATCTCAGCCTCCTTTTGTCTTTCTCAGATCTGAAGACGGTTAACGTAAGGCGAAACAAGAAATATACCGATCTTGGTTCAAGAGCTTCAAAACATCCTGCAACGGTGTCTCCAAAATTTCGTAGGCAGCCACGAGACAAGTCCATGGCGATGACAGGAAGGGGGGTAGGACGAGGAGGGAGAACGCACGCCTCTGGGAGTTCACAGCTGCCCCAGAATTCGTAAATTTTGGATTATTTGCTCGGTTTCTATTAGTCGGCCAGAATGAGGATGGAGGATCTAGTCAAAATGGAACCAATTCGCTAGCTCACTTCAGCACCTCTAATTTGATAGCACCCTAAAATCCTAGACTTTCGCTGCAATGCCAGCGAAAAAGCGCAAAAAGGGTGCAAGACGACGAATCTAGACAGGTTGAACCTTCGCTAGTTAAAATATGATCAGAAGAAGGTGCAAGAATGGAAGGAAGACCTCAAGACCTCATTTTCCTCCATAAAATGCTAGGAATTTACTCGAATGGAGACGGGCTTGAACACATAAACGGCTGCAATCCTAGCTGTTGGTGGCCGCCCCAAAACGATTTCAGCGGCACTTTCAGAATTGCCAAACATCGGACTTACTCATTCCACGGGAAACAGCTGCATTAACGAAACCAAAATAAACAGCACAGAAAGTGTGAGAATATAGCCCTTGTGAACTAGGCTGGTGTTTGAAATAATGAGGAAGTGAAGTATATTGTCTTGTCTGTGTAAATGCATCTGATGCTGTATTCGAAACGTTAATTGATTGATGTGTGTTGGCCCATTTCTTCTTATTGCACTGATGTTATCCGTTCAACTGCTAGAAAAAGATCCGTTCTCAGTGGAAATCTATGCAGTAAGGGCCATCCTTTACTAGATTTGTTCCGAGAACGGGCCCCTTTAGGTCTTCCTCCCGACTACGAACTCAGAAACTGTATCTATCTGGGCAACCAATTTGGTGTAGCTTAGTTATTTCTGTGGTGTTGTTTACTTATTGTGTTTCGTTACATCGGAAAATCGTTTAAGAGCGGCCACCACTAGCTAGGATTGCTATAAACGTTATAGCTGTTGAAGGTCATCGAAGCCTATTCCGGATAGGGCAAATGGCGCAATCCTAGTTGGTGGTGGCCGCTCTCAAATGTTTTCATAAGAACTGAAAGTGTTCAGTATTGAAATATATTGAACTTACTCATTCCTTGGAAAACAACTGCACTAACGAAATCAAAATAAATGACACAGAAAACATGAGGATATATAACATTTGTGAGCCAGGTCGGGACGTTCGCAAACGATTAGGATGTGAAAATGTTGTATTACCCGTGTCCAAAACGATGACTGATGGTGTCTTGGCCTCTTTTTATGCTACTTTACTGATGCTATCAGTTTTAATGCTTGAATATGACAAGTTGTCGACGCAAAGTAGGTGGCCCCTCCCTTACTGAATTTGCACCGAGAATGGTCCTTTTTAGGCTCCCCATCCCAACTAGAAACGAATCTATCTGAGCAACTAGGTCGGCGTAGCTTACTTATTTCTACATGTCGTCCACTTATTGTTTCCTTATGTCGGGAAACTGCTTAAGAGCGCCCACCACCAACTAGGATTGCACCGGGCAAACTTGCCAGGTGTTGAAGTGATACAGGGCATACCCTCCGTTCTACATTTGCAGCTTGGAAGAATTCGGGATTTAAGGTATAAGACCATATCGGACATCTTTCAAGCAATACCGGCAGCAAGGTTTAGACAATGGGCAGCATTACCGCCGCAGATGACCATAACGAACATCACTGAGGTAGCTACATGCTAGGAGAGTTGCTAACAAACATTCCACGAAAATGAATCAAAATTCGCGTTTAACAACGAAAACGTGTCCTTCCGACCATTAACCGTTCCCATGCGTAAGACCCAAAATAGAGGAAGTACCCATCTTAAGACAGGACCATAGAAGCCCTATCCACTGCCGCATACCTCATGCATAAGAACACCGCAGGCCACAGCAGTTATAAGTGAAATCGTCGTCGAATTCCGAGCAGAACTCGGTCTCGAGCTCGCAGCCAAGGCCGATGCGCGCGCGGTCGCGTCGCGTGCTGCAATTAGCGCAGTCTTGCCGGCCTGCGGGGCCCAGCAAACGAGCACGCAGCGCTATTGTTCGCCGTTCTTACACCTTTTCACCAGGTCCGGCTCAAACGGCGCTTCTTACGTGCTGCTGTCGGGGACGGTACCAGTTTGGGATCGATTGCTGGCGGAAGAACGGCTGGCCATGGCCACAACATTGTGGGAAAACAAGCAATTATTGGAGACGAGCGGCGGTGATTCCCACGGGAAGGCTGTAGTCGGACAGCGGCAGCCAATTGACGCCTTGTCCTTCATTCATTCATCTGAGATGATAGGGACCGATTGGACAGATTGGGGGAAGAAAAACGGGTGAAGAGTGCCACCTGTCGGCAATGGAAGCCGTGCGGTGTACGGTACTCTAAACGTCACAGGGCGGATGCACCAACCCTGGGTGAGAGGGAAGAAACCCCATCGGTACCTACCGATAACAGATACCTACGAGGATAGTCGAAAATCCTTCACCCAGCTATATACCAGCAATTTAGTGGGTAAGTTCTATGGTGAGTGCCTCATAGTAGGTATGTCCCTTCGGACTCCGGTCCATGTTATCTCACTCAGTGCTCATTTAGCGATTACAAATTAACGGATTAACGGCATTTTCCGTTAAAATCGGACTTAACGGCTTAACGGAAATTTTTAGAAATTTAATGGAATTTTTAACGGACATTTTTCTCGATAAGTTGCTGCCTATAAAATGGACTCCTGCAAACTCAAACTGAACCAGTTTCAACTTTTTCCAACTCACAACTTAAATGGGATTGCTTTCAAATCAAGCTAGACAACTTCTAAATCAAAGTTGTGTCGTCTATGGAATCAAACTCAAGATGGCTCACGAAAGTAATACGTTGACCTTCCCAGTTTAAAAAGACTATAAAAGATGTCCAAGAAATGCGATCATACTATTTCGGCAGCCAAAAGCTTTTTATTCGTCTGCTATGGGAATGTTTCAACACTTCAAAATGTTGGAAAGCGTAGATCTTTCGGTTCGACACACGATGGGATTGCGCCATGCATTCGCTCAGAACGCAACTCTATCGTTTGACCGAGATTACTACAAGCGCATTTGCTGTTTTCGCCGCATTGATGATAAGTGAAATGATTTCTTTTAATTTAAGTTTTGACAGCGACTTTTTGGCTGCTGTTTCTGCTAAACTCTAGATTAATCCGCAAGTTAAAAATTGATGGCAAGTTGGGAATTAAATAAATATTCGAACGATGCAAGCTTTTTGTTGGAATACTATGCATAGGCTAAAGTTTTTAAATCAACAGCTCTCTCGACTTTTTTGAAACGTGAAAAGCTTGATATGCTAGGTGTTCAACAAGAAAACGTGAAAAAAGAAAATAGTTTGGTGAGAAAACTGTTCAGATTGAGCAGAAAATAACATGATAAATAAATAAATACTGAATCACATCTGATCAGTGGAAAAAAGTGGAAAAAGCCTCGGAAAACCTATTTGTACTACACTACACGTCAGGTGACTCTTACGATTTACGATTAACGACAGTTGTTCATAATTACGATTTACGAAATTTCAAATTTCGTTTACGCACACCCCTGACCGCCGTCAATCGCTGAGTATCTCCAATGCGCTCAGCCTCCACTCCAGTGGCGACGGACGGAATCACGCACGCACACGCTGCTCTTTTATATATGGTAGGACACTCCTCGAAGAGTCATCTGGTAAGAAAGACTTGCTTCTATTTTTAAAAGGGTATTGGCTTTCATGAAGTTCAAGAAACCACCGAGTTACATATGATAATTTCTTGCGCACGTCCAATTTTGTCGCTCCAGTAAGGCCGGTGCCAGATCGAGCAGAGGTCGATCAAACCGGCTTGATTCGGAAAATCATATTTTTCGACTGTGCATTGGTCAAGACCTGAAGTTTTTCTGGAAGAATTTCCATTCATTGGTGTAGCATGTCCGAGTAGTGCAGTGGTCATGACGCGAACGTAGAAGAGACGCATTCATAGCCGTTCCGACGAAGAGGTGGAACAGAATTTTAGCCGTTTTCTGGTTGCTGTGGTGCACTGATCATCCGACGTCTGTTACCTTGGGGACTATCCCCTTCCCTTTGGGGAGTGTCCCCATTCCAGGCATCGTATGACCCCGTGTGCCATTGAGTGATATTTCGAGTGTCGGATGTCCTTTTGTCCTTTTGTCGCATGACTCCACTCCTCCAAGCTTCGAAGAATTTCGGTATGGCGAGAAATTTGAATCTAAATCTGTCCGGATTTAAGCGTCTCACCCTGTACACTTAAGTGAATTAATCCTATGCTGGGTCAAGACCTGATGCTATGAAGGCAAGTACGTGGTCTTTCGACACTGCACGAAATCCAGACAATGACAGCTCTGAACGTGAAGGCTTGGCGTCTACTATTCTCGATCTCAGAGGCCATCAGAGGTGCTCCCGACACGGTCCGTTGTACTCCTTGTCGTTGGACACTGATATTGTCTTCAGCCTGATGTTCGCGTAGGACCAGTGCAGGTTTCCGAGGCACACACCTACAGCACATACAGTATCGAATAGTTTATTTCTGGTGCATATCTCTAAGAAACCAGTTTGTGGCAGAAATATTCATAAATACGTATTTACAGCCAGCGAGCTACCATTTGGACGTAACCGTCCAACGAATTTCTTCACAAGCATAACGGTGGAAGTGAATGGGATGACAAATCACAGTCGAGGTAAGGCAGATAGAACAGCATGCAAGACGAGCATTCCAGAAGGAAAGAGGAAAGAGAATTCAGAGTGAGCTTAAAAGTCTGAACGACATTGGTTGTCGGTATCAGGTTCACTTCCTTGCACCAGCCGCTCGACGACCGCCGTTCACTTGAGGCAGCGAGAACGTCACTCCGAGCCGATCGAGAATGTTGGCCAACGCCTTCTTCGGAATCCCGCACACCGCTGAGTCGGCTCGTGACATTCTCAGATGTAACTCGTCCTGCAAAAACATCACCCATCATGGTTGAAGCATTTGATTCAAAGCATTTTCAATGAAAAGTCGCATGAACTACTGCTCAAGTGTTGAAAAATACAGCCGAGAGAATTCGCACCGCTCTCTAATAGATAAATTTTGTATTACATACCACTTTCAAGTCGAATTGGACACTTCAAACCAAACTGAGCACTTTTCAAACCAAATTGTTGGACACTTTGGAACTGGACACTTTTTACGGCAAGTTGAGTCCTCTAAGCTATCATAAAATTCTTGAAATCAAACCGAACGTCTTCCAAATCTAAGTGAGATTCTTAGTGGTTAAGGTACAGACTCTCCAAGATGGTATAGAAAAAAATTTTGTTCAAGGAAAAATTTGGTACAACTTTCCATGACATTTTTTCGTTCAGCTGTTCGAATGAGTGTAATAATTTTAATTTTTTTCCGAGAATATATAAATAAATAAAAATTTGTTGTAAAGCGCAACAAGGTAGCAATCATTTTGTGCATTAAAAAATTAGACTGCGCCATGCACTCGAAAAGCTCGTCGCGATTTTTATTTGACTGGTAGAGTAAATTCTGAATACATGACGCACCAAAGTGAGAATGTGAGCATGTGAGTACGCCGAATGAGTATACTCTTTGCAGTATATGAGTGAGAGTGAGCATGCTTCTTACAACTGTTTTTGTTGTATTCCTTACAGGTGTGAAACGCCATGCAAACAGCAATTTTGCTATCAGTCGAATAAAAATCGCGGCGTTTTGGACGACTGCATAGCGCAACTTCTTATTTTGGCACTAAAGAATTGTCGCCTCATGCCCTATAAAACAAGCTATAAACCTTTTTTGCAAAAAAGAGAATTTTATAAAATTTTAAACAAGGTGTTCACTTATTGGGTGGATGAATTATTTATAATTTCAAAGAAAGTCACACTAAACCTTTCCTTGAGCAAAAAAATATTCTAACATCCTCGGAGAGTCTTTATTTCAATGTATTAAGGGGGGGGGGGGGGCAAAAGTAAATAAACACCCCATGCCGTTCCATATATCTCGTGGCTGGAATCTGGTTTCGTGCTTACCGTATTTGTATGTTTGTATGCTACTTACTGAAGACCACCTGAGAAGTTACCCCTTCCGCCTTTCCAGAAGCATGCCGAAACCCCGGTCTAACGAGTCGACCTGTGTCGCGCAAATCTCCCCCAATTCCCAATCCCGAGCAGCCTGGGCTCAATATTCACGCAAGATGAGAAGTACGTCTTCTACCTTAACCCTGCCAAGCAGCGAGTCTGGGTGAGGCCTGGTGAAATGTTACCGACCTTCGTTCGGCGAGATGTTCACGGCGAGAAGCATCTTTGGAGCTTTTGGGTCTGCGCCCATGGATCGCTTTACCGGAGGCTGTTTCCCAAGAGCACCGCGATAAACTCCAAGGCCATGGTAAACGAAATAGAAGAGATGGACCTGCGACTCGAACTTATTCAGTCGCAGCGCGTCAAGAAGGTCCTCCTCTTCGACAACGCCGCACCCCATCGGGAACAAGTGACCACGGATATGCTTGCTCAGTTGGGCTACGTTCACATGCCTCACCCACCGTATTCGCCGGACATCTCTCCATGCAACTACCACTACTTCTTGAGCCTACGGGACTTCAAGGTCGGAAGGGACACAAGAACCCAAACAGTCCTTGACAACCATATCGAGCAGTTGATCAACACCAGGCCCAAGCAGTTCTGGAAGGATGGGATCAGGAAGTTGGCTGAGCGATGGCAGCAAGGTCACTGCCCTTAATGACGAATACATTCCTCAGCACCGTTGAGTTGTAATTGAGTTATAAAGAGATAAAGATTTTTTCAATTTGTCTCATTACTTTTGCCCCCCCCCCCCCCTAATAGAGAAAGCTCATTTCCACTTGTTAGAGTTCGCTTTGTTTACAAAAGTCATAGGCTTAGGCTTGGAAGAGTGTCCAATTCGATGTGAAGATGATGTAGAATAAAGGTCATAGCGAACCGCCGCGGTGCGTCACACACTGTCCTCGACGGGAAATCACACAGGCCTTTTGAATGCGTAGTTGACGCACACAATGAGTAGTGGTGGGCATCCGATGAGCAAACCAGTGCTTTAATCTTAACTAATTAATCTTTATTTAATTTGTTTATTAATTAATCTAATTAATCTTAATCCAGGGCGCATGTAGCGCAGTCGGAGGAGGCGCCGACTGTCGCCTGCACCCGATACCAGGTTTCTGGTTCGGATTTCCCGCCCAGGCCAACCAAGCCTTCCATCCCTCCGGGGTCGGACAATTGGTAACAGACTTGTCTGGGAAGGATAAAGCCCTGATTTCCTCATCGGCTGGCCACAGCAAGTCACTGTAGGCAGATACGCATTCAAATCGCCTCTACGACATCCCGTAGAAGTAGAATGCGTGACGCATCCCAAAAGGGATTGAATAACCCGTCCTTTATTCTTTATCCTTATCTAATCTTAGTCCAAGACGAGTTCATTTCCACTCCACCGGGCACCGGAAGGTTGGAAGGTCCCCGCTGGTGTTGGACTGGACCAAGAACTTCGATTTGGGGTGCACACGTATGGTACCGTCTCCTATACCTGCACTTCACGCCGTAGTGTAGCAGATACTCTCCTTTGATCTCGGTATCTCGTTAGCTCCAGATCCGCTACGATTATAGTCAATCAGTAGAAATATCGTCATTAACTTGCGAAAAAGAGATACAGTCACTCGATGCTGCCCTGAAATTTCACGGAACGGATGGCAGAGCTAACAGATTGTACGATGACGTGGATTTTCCATAACCAATTGGTTTGCAACCAGTTTCATTAGCAACAAATGCACCTTAAGTGCAATATCTCATTAAAAAGCTTGACTTTTGCAGATTTTACTCATTTTCAGAAAAACTCATGGAAGAAGGAAAAAACAACCGAATGATAAACTATCTATCCACCGCTATATAATAATTGAGCCTGCCTGTAACTAACGGATAAGTATTGTTTGAAAGCTACGGCGCATGATAGCAGGTTGGTCGCTTCAGGTTTATCAGGGGGAGCTATCATGATCTGATAAACCATCACCCATGTTTGAGATATCGCGAAAGGTTCATGGATAAGAACTACCGAGATTTTCCACGAAAAGCTTTCGAGATGTAGTTTTGAGCAGTCAAGTCGAAGCACGTGGAAAGACATGGACTTTTTAGCAATTAACAACGGACGGAGCTGAGGATAGGAGTTGCTGGCAAACATTTTTAAGGAACAGCCCGTGCCGGCCAAGCTCAGGACCACTTTTGCGGTAAGCACCTTCTTTGTGGTAAGGAATTCATGAATGATCTATGGGAGCACAAAACTGAGTTTCACCTTTCCAATCATTTTTACTCCTTCAATTTTATCAAATTTTAGTTTTCTTATGTTAGGTTTATTTTAAAGTACAGGTAAGCAGCGAGTTTTGAGTTTCTTTAACGTAAAGACTGCGCCATCCTCTCGCCTAGGACGTTGCGATTTTGCGTTGATTGATACTTTACGAAATTGTTTGCGTCAGGTTACACACTAGTCTGCGTAAACAAGACAATGGGAAAAAAGATAACAGACGAAACGAAACATCCTCACTTCGCGATTTCATGTAAGCAATGGACACTATCATTCAATGGGTAACTGCGACGTTCTGCGCCACCGTATGATTATATCTCTTCTTTAACAATCGAATTCACCCGTCGTTCCGTTGATCATCGAGTCTCTCGACAGGGCGCCAGCAGCGTCTCCATTTCGTCCCTGTCGCGTGCCACAGTGCTGCAATGGATCCTCGAGAGACACGAAGAGCGTCATATCGTTCGTTCCGGGCCTTCACGAAGGTGGGCGTCTTGGTGTTCTCTTGACATCCCCCGGAATCCAGTCGATGACGGCTTTGTCCAGCAGGTGTCTGCGAAGTGCATTACGTGCCGACCCGGCTAATCTTTGACAGCTTCGCTCATGCGGCAACGTTTCTGATCTTCGAAAGTCAACGAAGCTCGGAACTTCGGATGCGTTCTCTCACTTGCGTGAGTCGTGTCACTCCGAGCCTCGTTCTCTCGATTCCACGCTGCGCGACACTAATCGCGTCTTCATCTTGTGTCTAGGTCTCTGACGGTATAGGCCCATGCACACTTCTGCGACACCGCGACGCGACAACAGGAGCGACGGCCAGCTCCGCAAAATCCGGTGGTCGCGGCGCAGTCGCGTTAGAGCATTGTTATAGGCAACGGGTGTCAGTGCATGTCGCGCCGCTAGGAATGATTTGAACCATTCCAGCCTGCGGCACTCAGCGCGGCATCGCCGGCGATAGCCGCCGCGATAGCCGCAAAAGTGTGCATGCCCCCCTCTGCAGCACGTGTCGCTATGTCGCCCCGCGCCCGTCGCGGCCCTATCCCTCATCATGGCCGTGCCGCGCTGTCGCAGAAGTGTGCATGGGCCTTTATGTCAGAGCAAGAAAAAGCGGAATCGAATGGGTGGGCACGGAGTCGGACATTCTTCGTCTTCTTCACAACTTCTTCGATGCTCTTGAAAACTCCACAAGCCGCTCGTTTCCTCCTGCTCAGCTCTGATGCTAGGTCGTTGGCCATGTTGACTTCGCTACCAAATACACATATCTGGACATTTGGAGATGTTCGTTCCGTTGAGCGAGAATGGGGCATCAGAAACTCGTCTGTTCCTCATGACCATCGTCTCCACAAGATTCAGCTGCATCCCAATGTTCCCATATACATAATCGAAGTCGGCCAGCACAACGTTCAGTCAGGAGAAAACCTTGTAGTGCTATCTTTGAGCGAAAAGTTTTATGTATCCAGAGGAGTAAAGATGCCCAGGAACCCTCTGAATGCCATCTACCAGCTTCACGGGTTATGCGCCATCCCCCTCCCCCTCCACCCTTCGGCCCATGGCAAGCAACAACCCGGTAATTTGACTACAGGTCTAATGGCTGTCCACGAAATCATGGAGACGTAGGCATTGTAAAATTTGGGGTGAGAACACCACTCCGACAACAGATTTCCCTGCGTGGGCACGTCCCTGTCCACCAGCAGGCCGTTGTTACCGTAAGTGAAGCAGTGGAAACAGCGGCACCCGTTTTCAAGCATTTGGAGCCAGTCATGCAGTGCTCGCAGGAGAAATAACTTACGATAAGAACCGGCTGTAAGGACAGCATATGGTTATACAGCTCGGCGTTATTTGGCTGACGTAACCACGCCAAGAAGACTACTATCATGCCATCCAGGTCCTGAAATAGACGACACAATAAACGGAGAAGAGTTACACTTTCAATGTTCAAAGACAGAGAAGACATCTCAAACAGACCTTTGGTGGAAGCCCTGTGTCGTCAATCATGGTCTCCTCCAGGGGCTCATCACGTGGCTCGTTCAACGTCTTCTCTCCGATGTCGATAAAGTCTTCTGCAACAAGAGTATACGCCTAGTATCGCCATATCACCTGCTTAAACAACCCACCATCCTCATTCTCCTCCAAATTCTCTAACGGTACTTGAGTAGTCAGTGGCGGATTAACGGTCTTCTCTGTCGTGTCTTTCGGCATAACGATGGCCTTGCTACGACTTAACGGCTTCCCCGCTTTTGCCGGACGAGACGAGATCGGTGAACTTCCAGCGGCATTGTCGACCAACAGCGGTCGCACGGTTGGTGTGAAAGGATCAATCTCTGAAAAACGACATCCAGTGTCCATTAAGGTTTCTCCAGATGGCTACGACAGAAGGATGCTTGCAATCGTACCTGGATGCACCTCCGTATAAATCTGCTTCAAAAGTGAGACTGCACGTCTTCGACCCATAGGCTTCAAGCCAAATTTGGCTAACTCCCGCTGCAATACGCCATGTTACATATGAAGTATGATGACCTATCGAGGACGCCTGCGCAACCGTGTAGAAGAGCTATTGTCTGCTAACCTTGTTTGCTTTGACTATACGTCTAGGTATTGTCTCCGAAAAAAGCAGCACTAATTCTCTAACAAGGGAAGGATCTGAAGCGAATGTCTGAACGGGGGTAGCGAATGGAATAGGGGAATCCTCACCCCTCAATTAGTATGCAAATGTGTTTATTTTTTGCTAAGTCGCTAAACCCAAGGAGTAGGGGGTCACAATGAGATACGGCGCAGCACCCGTCTGAGGTCTTGTACGCCCGCGATGCGTCTGCAGCCAGTGGCTCGGAGCGCAGGTAGAGGGTTAACTCGTGCGAAGGAGGTCAGGGGTTTGGTTCCTATGCGCTGCTGCATTTTTGCATTTCAACTGATTGGTTGAGATTTGGGGGATTCTGATGCCTATACCATTTTCAGACGTTTTCTGCGCATTTTTCCAGCTGTACGCTGTGGTATTCAACATGGTGATAAATGTTCAGCACCAGTGATACACAGGTACAAAGTGCCTGTGTAGTGCATCGCGGTGTCTTCCTCCATGGTTATAAACACGCAACCGAAATCCAGTTGAAGACGTACCCTTTCCTCCGAAACAAGAGTTCCACCCGAAAACGTTATCATATGCCCACTGCCTACTTGCCTCTCCACGTCCATCAGTTCACCTTGCGGCTCCCAATCTTCTTCTTCCACCACTTCCAGCTGTTCGTCTTCGTCAACTCCAAGTTGACGTGCTTCGAACTCCTTGAGTATGCTGGCCATCCTTTCGGCCAGCTTGATTTCTTCCCTCGAAGATTCCTTGTCTGGGCCACACTTCAGCGTGAGCAGGTGCATCACCACTCGGCCGTCGGCGGACATTGTTGGTGTTCGGTTCTAGCAAACCTCCAGCACACCTCTGATTTCCATGTGACAGGCAGGCACGAGGGAAAGAGTGTATCGATGCCGTTTAGCTTAATTTGCGGGATCCGCACATCTCTTTCTCACTTGAACCACCTCCGACGTCACAACGTGGTCTCCTTTGAAAATTCGAGCAGGATGATTTTTCCCGAGGCCTTTGGTCCATGTATGGAAACAGACTATGAGGAGCCTGTAGCCTTTATACGCTACCCGTAACGTGCCCAGTGGTGCTTCATGCGCACTTTGTACCTGTGTATCACTGGTGTTGAACATTTATACATCACCATGTTGAATACCACAGCGTACAGCTGGAAAAATGTGCAGAAAACGTCTGAAAATGGTATAGATGTCAGAATCCCCAACATCTCTACCAATCAGTTGAAATGCAAAAGTGCAGCAGCGCTAAGGAGCTAAACCCCCGACCTTCCCTGCACGAAGCAACCGTACTTCCACTGCGCTCCGAGCCGCTTAACGGTAGGAATATCGCGGGCGTACAAGACCCCCAAACGCGTGCTGCGCCGTATCCCATTGTGACCCCCTACTCTTTGGGTTTAACGACTTGACAAAAAATAAACACATTTTCAAACCAATTGAGGGGTGAGGATTCTCCCTATTTGACTCGCTCCCCCGTTCAGACATACGCTTCAGACCCTTCCCTTGTAAGAGCTTGCTCTACTTGAACCTATGATCGATTCGGGGAGCGTGGTAGCGCAGTCGGAGGGGCGCTGGCTGTCCCGCGCAGCTGAGGTCTTAGTTTCCTGGTTCGGATTCCCCACCCAGGCCAACCAAGCGTTCTGTTCCTTCGGGGTAGGTGAATCAGTAGCAGACTCTGAGAAGGATAAAACACTAACTTGTCTATCTACAGGCCACTGTGATTCACTGTATAGTCCAAATACACATTTAAATCGCCTCCACGACATCCCGCAGGAGTAACGCCGTTCATTATCCTTTTATTAAACCCGTCTGAAAGTGTTTCGCGCATAATTAAGTGCCGCTGGATAGATTTCTACCGCGGGTAAAGAAAAGCTACCAATCAATTCTGTTAAGGTGGAACAGATGGAAGTGGGTGACGTAATCAGCAGAAGTCCTACGTCGCGTCATAATTGATTGTGGGTTCGATTCGTGCCGGAATCACAAACGCTGCTGTCATTTCAGGGCCAGTGGATTGATATTAGACATGCCCACAAGGAATAAATATAGATAGATTAACCCTTCTGATTCATCCTTTCAACAACTCCATAGGGAATATGTCACAGCCAGTGAATGGGGTTCATATCACGAAAACAGAATCAAGCCGCTGATCAGTACCGATGAATGCAGTCCCTTGTTGCCTACACGCAGCTGGACCGAGCGAACACTATGAAAACTGGAGCGCTTCAAAAAAAATGATAAGGCTAAAGATGAAGATGATAAAATAAGGGGTTAATCAATCTCTGTTTGGCATGCGCCACATAAATATTTCACTTCAACTGGGTATCGTGGAGACAGTGTGAATGCGTATCTGAGACCTAAATGAGTTACGAGAAGCGGTGATCAGTCGATGAATAGAGCAGTGCTGCGTTCTTTCCAAATAAGTCTGGAATTAAGCTAATCTCGATGAAATTGAAGGCTTGGCTGACACGGACGAGATCCGAACCAGGAGTCTTTATCCGTGCTACACGGAAAACCCTTAATCTCTTGCTGGCCCAAAGCCAAAATCTCAAAATTCAAAGCACCATAGCCGTGATAAGGACCGTAAAGAAAGGATGACAGTCCCAACGGTAGCTCCGAGAGGCGGAAGAAGTGTATACGGACAGAAGGGCCTCTGCTTCAGAAACACGAAAATGCATGGTCTTGACCCGAGCCCTGCAAAGAACAGTGTTTCAGCGGACTAAATGCCGGCGCAGTATACTCTCACAGTTGGCCGTTTGACTCATACTCAGCGACGGGGATCGGTGCCCTACGAGTAATGTGACGGATTCATATGGAATACGCCGAGGGCTTGAATTCGTCTTCCGATTCTGTTCAGCATGCTTGAAAAAGTAGAGGATTGGATTCGATAATAAAATCATTGGATTTTGGTCACCATGTTGGATTGGTTGATTGGTTACAGTTCGCTGTATCTATTGAGTCGTAAAGGAAAGAACCTTACTAATAATTATCTGATAAGTCATACGCGGATTTTAAGAAACGTTGAGATACGAAACTTGGAGCTTCTATCATGGAAGGATATATGTTGAGTTAGCGCAGTACCTCCAAAGAAAAAAAAAACGGACTTCAAAATACAAATGACTGCAACCAACCGATTGGAGTGCTGCAGCTACCAACAGTTGACACTGTTTCTGTTTCGTTTTTATGTTTCTGTGACTTGTTTTCATGACCCTGTCGTGTTGTTTTCTTTGACTGCTTAATATGTTTTATACTACTGTTATGTTCCTCCTTTAGAGACCGCCACACTAAGCCAGGTTACCGATCGCCAGCGCCGAGAAATCACTAACTATCAGAGATTGCTGCACACAATTTTTAAGTGGCGGGAACTCTATTCTTGCACGATTGGGCCGGAAGAACTAAACTTTCGTATTTTTAGGCTGCATCTCTCGACATATATTTACAATTTCCACCACTCACAATCAGGTCTACCGTTGGAGTAATCTCCTAAAGCCGCACACTACTAAACCATGGTCTCTTTTGATCACAGTGCGCCTCTCCGTTTCACCAAAGGGCAGAGCTATGAACAAAACGTAGTCTCTCACCTTCAGCTCATCATCAGTCATTCCCTCATAGTTGGGCATTGGCGTTATCCCTGACGTCTTAAGAACCTTCACATTTGAGCCGAATCTGAAAACAGTGCAGAACGGTGCAGAAATCTGTGAAAGATGATCCAATAATGAGCAAAAGATGCAAAAAATCACTTCGCTTTTTTCTTGGCTGGCCCGAGCGGCGTTATGAATGCTGTAGATGGATCAGCAGTTTCCTGGTTTCCTTTCGCCACAGTCGTCTTCTGAGAAAACTTTGTTCTATGAATGATAAAACCTACAAGGAAATTGTTGGATCACCTTAGGTTCATTAGCAGAGACGTTTAAAAACACGGGTGTGTCAAAGAAGGAGTCTTGAGAAGCAGCAACAACCTGAAATCTGCGTATGCTAATGTAAGGTAATCAATTACCAGGTATCTTCAAAAGCTCCCTAATTATAGATTTTTACCGATATCGACATTTTCAAATGGGGATAACGCATGATGGAAAACCACTTGATAGACTTCACATCGAATAAACAAAATCGAACGACCAGTCAATATCGACTGCTTACTATTGGTTTCCTGGGCGCACTTCAATTCGGTAGTCATCTAGGACGTCAGAACGTTTATCTCAAATTCTACCACTTATGGACTTGCAAATCCGCATTGCTGCATTTCTATCACAATGACACGACAGCCACTCTAAACGTCGATCGAAACTATCAGTCTCTGCTCAGGATTAATCGTTGCACATTACTCGAATATTTTGAGGCGATGGAAAGACCTCACAACAAAAAAGCGCTATCGATCGATCGATTTTTTAAAGATACGTTAGTGGGTAGGTAGATATCACAAGTATAGATTACAAGTGCTCCATCACGCCTGTCGACGTGCCTCGCACTTGCGCGCTTCGCGCGATGTTGCAGTATCACTAAGCTAAGGACAATCACATCGAGCTAGCTGCTCTACTTGTCCAGCTTTCTTCACTACCTAGAAGTACAAAAGGCTCGCAGCACCTACAGTATATAGTGTGATAGGGCGATCTATTGATTTCTCACTACGGGTCTTCCCCTAGTGAAACGGTGCCCCATTACTGGTACTGGTCCCCCTCGATGATCCACCCTTAAGGCGCCTTTTATACTCCCGCCGCGCAGCGGCGCGTCAATTCGGAACGCGGCGCGGCCAGTCGCGCCGCGCCCGAATTTGACGCGCCGCTGTGCGATTGTAGTTAGAAAGGGGAGCGTCAGCGACGCGCTGCGACCAACTTTTACGTACTACGTTCCGTGCGCCATGAAGGACGACGGAAGAGATGGTCCATGAGTCATTGAAGAACCAAAACAGAAAGAATTCGTCTGGCCGATCAGCGGAATGCAATGCATCTGGCTAATGTTAGTGGTGGAAATCCTGTGGGGAACAATCCTCTCTTAAAGCTGGGGTCGAAGTCGTCTGCTCAACCTACGGTTGAAATTGGTGAGTGTGGTATTGATTCGGGTCCCCTGCAATGCAAATGGCACTAAACGACTCTTTATTTTGCAAATGTGCAGGTTCAAAAGTAAAATTGCTGGAAGGTACTCATTGTCGAGAATCGCTCAGAATTCTCTCTCGTATTGCCAATCCGTGGTCATTGTTCACTGAACATATCTTTAGCGTAGTAGGTAAAACTTCGTGGATGTCTACAGGTCTCCATCCCCTTTCTAAGTTACGAAAGGTACGGGTGACTAAGGTAATGGTCACCGAAGACGGATGTCAGATTCGTGGCCAGCACCCTAAATAACCCCCTGGAGAAGTTTGGTCAAAAAGCCTTTTCGACCTCTCATCGACCTCTGGAGTCCTGAAAGTGCAATAGTGCCACCATTTTGCTACACCTTCTTTGTTTTGTTAGTTGAGGAGCCAAAACAAAGAGTACATAGCAAAATGATTCATCTCGGTGGTGAATCTCCCACTCCACATCGAGTCTGCCGCAGCTGATCGCGCCGCGCCGCGTCCTTCCCTCCAGCGGCGCGATTCGCCAAATACCGTAACCCAAAATTCCGTCAAGTGTGGTGTTTTGAGGCGGCGGAGTATGAATGCGATGCGGCGCCGCCAGGCGGCGCGAAAAATCGATAGCTATGTCAACCATCACGCCGCGCCGCGCTGCGGCGCGAGTATAAAAGGCGCCTAAGGCCCCCACAGAGTTCTTCGGCAGCGCCGCGGCCCTATGCTTAACCATAGGGCGGAGACGCAGAGCTCACCGCCCGCGGCGTCCCTGCCCTATGGTTAAGCCATAGCGGCGAGCGGCGTTGCCGCAGAACTCTGTGGGGGCCTTTAGCGGACGACGTCTTCGGCACGTCTACCTGAATCACCAAACACGTTCAGCGAAGTCTCTGGCACATCCTTTGACTCCCAGGCACGTCACGCGACGTATTCCGCACGTCTTCTAAATCCCTTGGCACGTAGAGAACGTCTGGGTTTTTTCCGTTATTTTCGCGCCCCGTAAGTTGACCAGTATCGATTGATAGTAATCGATACTTCAAAAACGAATTTCAGGTTCGTGTTGGACGACCTCGACTACCTCCAGGGCAAAAGTTTTGAACCGCCTAGACGACATCCACAAAAATCGATAGTTTGATCAATATCGATTGATGGCGATCGATACTTCACAAACGAACTTCAGATTCGTGTTCAGCGACCGCGATTACCCCAGGGCTGAAGTTTCCAGGCAGGTAGAAGAAGTCTGGGTATTTTCCGCTATTTTCGTGTCGTAATTCCCTCCCCCCTTTTTCCACACCGATTCCCCCGCTAATTTCTGCGGCACCGCCGATCGATAAGATGACTCATCGCTTAGCGCGTCATTATAGAGTATAATAGATAATGAATAAAATGACTACCTGATCACGGCGTAGTTTCTGGGCTACAAGAAACAAATAAATAAATAACGGCCAATCAATCGATATCGCTCGATATTGTCGATTTCCGGCTACAACTGCTCGTACTAGGTGGGAATCATGGATAAGCTCGATCTTATATTGCTGCCTGGTCTTTCTTTTTCTGGTTACACGGCCTATTTTTTTGATTTTGTTAGACATAGTGAGCATTCTTAAGACATAGTTGAATAAATAAATAAATAAATAAATAAATAAATAAATAAATAGGATGGCGGTGGTCTGTTGAACAAAAAGAAACCTATTTAGCTCCTACCGGTAAGCGAGTTTCCACATTTTCTTCAACGGGATTGGCTTGTACAGGAGAACCGCTCCCTGCTCGTACAGAATTGGCAGTCTAAAAAGATCACCAGTAAATCGTCAACGTCAGTACCAGGGATGGGCGGAAATTTTGAAAATTTTCCCAGAAAACAGAAAACAGAAAATCGCTTTCGTCAGAAAACAGAAAATTTCGCAATTATCATACGACCTAATTATTCAACCCGAAGATCCATTTGTCCAGTAGCAAATGCTTTTTGCACGACTAGAAATATAGTCGTGGACCAGTGTTTTAACTTGCAAGCGTTTATGGGAGTGGCTTATAAATGATGAATTTTTCCTCTTGCATTCTTATTAAAATACAGCGGTTTAAGGCTCACAGTTAGAGTTGTGCTTTTCGACATTTTTGTCGAACAATCGAATAACTCGATTTTTTTGAAATTTTTCGAAAGTGGAACAATCGAATAACTCGATTTTTTGAAATTTTCGAATATCGATCAATCGAATGATTCGATTTTTCGCTGTTTTCGAAAGTCGAACAATCGAATAACTCGGTTTTTCTTTGACATTTTCGAAAGTCGAACAATCGAATAACTCGATTTTTTGCTGTTCTCGAAAACCGAACAATCGAATAACTCGATTACGAAAGCGCGTTCCATAGAGAACCGAAAGAAGACAGAACAAAACCACAACTGTGGATGAAAGAGTTGAATTTAGGAGGACAACTGATTGGTGATTTCTTTCGCAAGTAGTGGACACTCCCCAGGGTTGAGGTGCCACCAAAGGTAGGGATTTTCCTCACTTCTACGCGTAAGTTGCTATCTGCCACGTGTTCTTCATTTGCGAGTCGATGTCACCAACTTCTCGCATTATCCCATTACCAGCGTCCGTCGCCCGCTTCGCCGCGCCGTACGCTGGACGTGCGGGCCATGCCAGGCTTGCCGGTTTCGCCTGCTTCGGGTAGGGCTGGCACGCTGGGAATGTAGCCCAAACCTAGCTAGGAATGCTTCCTCAGCCAGTGTCCGTCGCCGGCTTCGTGGGTGCCGTAGCCGGCTTCGGGTATAGCATATTTTCTTCAGCACACATATAAAGTCATAAGATTTGTAAGGTAGCTTTTATCCTATTATGTTCAAGAGTCAGCTCTTTGCTCCTGTTCAGCTTTTTCCAGCTCGCAAGAAAAGAAAAGGATATGGATAAAGGAGGCATTAGTCAATAAATTGGTGGAGGGAGGCCACCTTGTAGTCCGTGGTTTTCCCTGTTCGTGAGAAGGCCCATGAATATTGATTTACATCAAAAATGGAACAACACAATTCAATGGAACAACACAAAACGAGGTACGACACAGTAGTGAATGACAGTTCCATCTTCGCGCATCACAAAATGCGTTATGGGAGTGCCTTACATGGTGACCCCTCCTCCTTCGAGCCCATTTGCACAAAGTTATCAAAAAGCGTGCTTCTACGCATAGTCACTTTACGCTGTTTGAAATTCGCGCGTGGGTTGGTTTTGAAAAGAATGACGATTTTGACGTTCATAGAGCGCGTTTTCCGACGGCGACAATTCGTCCGCAGTTTTTTTAAATGCACGTTTAATGAGGAATTGCTCTGATCTGCACATGTTAAAGCAGAACATTTTCTAATACACTACGACCGCGGGGGACGCGACGCTCGGGAACGCTGTGTGACGCGGCAACGATCTCGAGGAGCGAGTATGTTCAGAGGCACACCGGCCTACACACACGCAGACTCTAGCGTACGATTACAATAAGCAATAACTAAGGAAACCGACGTAGCAAAAGGATTGCTAGGCACATAGACTCGTTGCAATTGGGACGCCGTATTCCCATCGGAACACACAATAAGAAAGGGCTCTCAACGATGCCCAAACTGCTTGATTTGTATTTTATCACTTAACCCATTGACGACCGCGCGGCACAATTTCGGCCCGCAGTTTTTCTGTCGCGTGGGACCGCGCGGCCCAATTTCAGCACGCGGTTAAAAAAATGTTCGCTGCGGCGCACTTCCTCGATTTTTCATAGTTTACTAGTATTCATTAGATTCGTTGGATCCTACCAATGCTACCTGCACAGTGGTCCGAGAATCATTTACTTCTAACGAAAGCTTTGATAAAAAAAAATCAGCACTATACACTATTCAAACCTCAAATAAATAGATACTACTCTCGAACAGCTACGTATATCTTGCAAACATGGTCATGGTTAAGACATCTAGTCAAATTTCTTGCCAAAAACTTGAACCCAATTTAGAAAAAATATTTCAAGCACTTGCTACATCTGTGGTCACCTTATTTGCACGATTCGTTACGAACGTGCGGCCTTTTCCGTGCTGACCTTTTTATAGCAGCAAATACATCTTCTACGTTTTGCTTCTAACCTGTTCCGGCCTTTCCCAATATGTGGCTTACCCATTGGAGAGGGAGCTTCATTTGAAATACCGTGAAGTAGTGAATGCACGAGAGTCGAGCCTCAAGGCGGTTCCAGCGCGCGGTCCCACGCGTCAGACACGCGATTTGCCGCGCGGTCGTCAATGGGTTAAAACAGAAATAGCTTAAGTTACCATTTCACTGATACATGCATACATGTATTTTGTAATACTTCATCACCTTTACAAAAAATTGTATTCTATCACTTGAAGGAGTTTATCAGAAAACAGAAAACAGAAATTCCGCCCACCCCTGGTCAGTACATTAAAGGGAACATTTCAATGGATAAGGGAGCATGGTCAGCAGTAGAAAGGCGCTGAGCGTAATATCTCTAGCGTACAGCGCTAGTTACCAACGCCACCTCCCTCTCGTCGCCCGCCGACTGCGGTGGTGCCAACCCTGTTCTTCACGGCGATCAACCAACAATTCATTTGATTTCATTTTTTCTATCCCTGACAAATTCTGCTAATATCTGAATATCTGCTTCAATATAGATATTTCGTTCCTAAACATTCCCTCAACAGATGCTTGAGTAATCTGACACCTCGTTGTTTCCGCAGTAAAGTAATAAGGTGCGCAGTACACGGGGGAGAAAAGAGGAATAATCACTGGCTCTCACGAATTGAAAAAGATTGGGTCTGCATTCCAGTTCCCCTCCTCCTCTTTTCACCGTACAAAATAGCCAACCTACCAGTGATCTCCTCGTCATCCCCGACGTACGACGTCGAGCAACTCGAACTGAAGACGATTCGATTGAACTCCTCCTCTGCTCTACCACAGGCTGCGAGACTAAACCGAGGCAGGGCACCATTCAATCGCGAATCGATTCGACTCTAAGAATCCCCTCTAATAACTCACAGCTCGTCTCGGCGGCATCGTACCATGGCTCCATGAACGGATCGTGGTAGTCGAAGTATTCGTTCGCGTAGCGATCAGCAGACGCTGCTCGCTGTGGCGCTTGCTCACCCAGACACACCACGTCACCTTCGCTGCCCGGACCTTCTGAGTCGTTTCCTTCTGGAACTCCTGCCACGGTAACCTCGGGGGAGCATTCCATTGGCGTCAGACACGAGCCACGAAGCGACCCTGCCTCGACGGTACTATCAGCGCTAACAGCCTCGTTTCTGAATTATAAAGAGTCTCACTAACCAGAAGGCCTAACTTCCGGGCTGACTGCTCGCAAAGTCTCGCCCTAGTTATTGGTAAATGCCAGTTTATATTGTTTACCTGTTTGTGAAGCCTCATCTCTGTCCAGCATATTTACTAGATTACTACCTCAACCATTCAATTCGCCAATGATCGATAAAATCAGTAAATAGTGAAGCAGTACCAGACGTTAAACAGCCTAGCAGCTACAAAATTTCAGGTTGGAGCTTCGGCCGTAAGCGCAGTGAATGCAATACTTTAGCCGTCTTTTCTTCCTTAGGCCCTGCTCCCTCCATTACAGTTAAAAAACTGAGTCTTACATGCTATATAGATTAGAATAGTATATGGTAAGTATAGCGACAAGCGCTATTTCAGCACAAGAGATATGATCAGTCGATCTACCTTAGGAGCCTGTTGATGTTCTAATCAGGGGTGTGCGTTTAACGATTAAAGATTTACCGGATTTACCGGCATTTTTCGTTAAAAAATCTTTAAGAGAAATTTAACGACGAAAATTTCCGTTAAATTGCATTAACGACATTTTACGCACCATTTTTAAAATTTTGCTTCTTATTCATGCAAATACATTCTGAATTAATTTTTCGTATGAGCTCTCGTAGTATCACTGCGATACTGAGAAAACGCTCTACTTACTTGAGTCAGTGGAATAGGAATCGATATCGTCACCCTATTTTGGCATTTTCTTGCTCCTTGACCAATTTGTTTGCGTGCGCCTTCACGTAGCCAACGGCCTAGTCCAGAGCTGAGCAGGAGGAAGAACGGCTTGGGGAGCTTTCAAGAGCGTCGAAGAAATTGTGAAGAAGAGAAAGAACGTCCGAGTCCGTGCCCTCCTATTCGACCCCCTAACATACGCCTCAAAGACGTGAGCCATACGAAAGCAGAATGAACACGCCATCAGCGTCGCAGAGCGCGGAAACGAAAGGACTTTGCTCGGAGTGGCACGACCCGCAAGTGAGAGAAGGCCTCCGGTGTTCCGAGTTTCGTCGACGTTTGAAGATCAGAGACGCTGTCGCAGGGGCCAAGTCGTCGAAAATTAGGTGGGTTGGCTACGTGATGCGCTTCGCAGACACGCGCTGAACAACAGCCCTCACCAACTGGATTCCCATGTCAAGAGCACTAGAACATCCGCCAAGGCATTGGTCGGACTTCCTCGTGAAAGCCCTGATCGAACGATTTTGCGCTCTTCGTGTCCCTCGAGCGAGGAGGATCCATTTGAGACCTCTGGTACACGGTAGGGACGAATGGAGACGCCGCTGGTGCCCGCTATACCTTTGTCCTTGGGAAAAAAATTCGAATTTCGAATGATCGAATAATATTCGATTTTCAAAATTTCGAATTTCGAATGATCGAATAATATTCGATTTTCAAAATTTCGAGTTTCGAATGATCGAATAATATTCGATTTTCAAAATTTCGAGTTTCGAATGATCGAATAATATTCGATTTTCAAAATTTCGAATTTCGAATGATCGAATAATATTCGATTTTCAAAATTTCGAATTTCGAATGATCGAATAATATTCGATTTTCAAAATTTCGAATTTCGAATGATCGAATAATATTCGATTTTCAAAAAGTCGAATTTCGAATAATCGAATTTCGAATAGTCGAATATTCGAATAATCAAATGAACACTATTATTTACTGTCGTCACCCAGTGGTTGACATTTAATTATTTTTTATTACCCACTGTGAAGGAAATGGATGGCTGCTCCATCCATTTCCTTTACGAGACCAAAGGACAATAACAGCGGTATAATGACAATGAAGCACGCTTTGCTTCCCTAAGAATTCGTGCACCGAGAAGAGAGAAACACCTTGGGTAGGCAGAGCTAGATTGTTATAGGTCTTTCTCTATAGGTTGCTATCTTTCCTTATGTTATAGCGAAGCTTCCAGGTGGTAAAAGAATGATTATCATGGGCGAAATGACACAAAGGCGATCTGGTGCAGAAAGGGTGCACTGGAGTCTCATGAATGGCATTCAGTTTGTGTTCTAGCTCCGTTGAAGAGAAACGGACCCGCGTTGGAATCTAATCTTACAAGACACTACGACTTGGACAGTGTTAGAGCGAAAATGGGGATGGCTCACTTTCATAGGAAACGGAGTATGACTGGCTCTTGTACTCCATAGCCATTGCTCTTCCTCTCTTCTTCAACGTCTTTACTAGCAGAAAGTAGGAGCTTTCTAGGCCCCTGAAAGTTCTACCTCCCTACCGCAGCCCCTTCGGCTCTAATCGTTCCCTTGTTGTAACTGGGGTTGAAATACAAAACGAAGATTCTTCCGTAGTATGCTAAAGGTAAAAATATCTGTGTACAGGCATAACCCTAATCACTTGCGATTCACGTGAATGGCCACAGCACGCTCGACGGCCGTTTCAAGGAAGTAGGTGCGCAGCGGTGGGCCGCGCTTGCAGCGCTTACTTCGCGTCAATTCACAAGGGAGGTCAATGAACTTCCCGTGGAAATCTTATAAGTGACCTATTGAGCGCTGTGGGAGATTGTCCGAGAGGCACCCCAGTGGTTGAAAACTGAATGCAGCTAAGGAACATTTTATTTAACGAATTCACCGAATTTACCTTTTTAACGCGAAAATTTTTCGTTGAAAAGTCGTCGTTAAAAATTTACCGAAAAAATTTAACGCACACCCCTGCTGCCCATCGCCTCCCCACCACTCTCTGCTATCGAAGGTTTAGGGGCTTGTACTCCCACAACTCCGGAGATCGAAAGCAGGTTTCGCCCAAACGTCGTCTAGAGGGCTAATTGAGGTGCTGATCGCAAATCTAGTAAACGTTTTCGCGTGATCGCGTGATTCCACATTTTCATGAGTGATCAAGTTTATCAGTTTGAGTACATAGAATCGCTTTCTTCACCTACATATGTGATCAGACTTGCTTTCCAGTCTTCGACTTTGAGATGGAAAGTAGTGCACGAAAAATGGATAATTTAGAAAAAGAAATGACAGATTCGTGGCAGCAGCCTAAATAATTTCCTAAGGCGAGGAAAGGACGAAATCAGTGGTCATGACAACCCCATCCTTACTCACGAACACACACTATGAAATATCGTAAGCGGCCAAATTGTCGAAATTGGATACCATATTCGTGCTCAGCATCCAAAATAACAGTAGAGGCGATGTTTGGGCGAAAAAAAGTCGACCTCCACTCCACTTTTGGAGTCACAATAGTACAACGCGGCCGGTTATTCTGCACCTTTTTCTCGCACATACTCACAGTCGCCTATTGTGGTCGACGGTAACACCGAACGCGTTTGCCAACTTCGTGATCAGAACCTCAGTCAACCCTCAGGACAACATTTGTACTAAATTTTATTATCTAATTACGAAGTCATGGGGATTAATACAAGTACCTACGTTTGCAAAGCCCCCCCCCCCTGTCAGTGCGAGAGAGTGGCCGAGGAAGAATAGGCTGCAAGAAGATCAATAGAATAAGTTATTCATATATGTAAATTTTAATACTCAAACAGTTTTAAATTCAATGTCTAAACAACAAAGTAGAATTAGAAATAACCTGGGGTATACATGAACTCTAAATCACACTGTACTATAACAAACACAAGTGGAAAACAAGCAAGAACTAAAACAAGTAATAACTAAAACAATGGTAACAACAACACTAAACATGTCTTGTTTCGCCTCTGCCTTCATACAAAACATGTTTATAATTAGTCACCCCGAGGCTCGTCAGTGAAGGTGACTGATTAATTTAGTTGTTAGTACTGTATTTGGTGTTATATGCAAATGCTACGAATACTACGGAGTGGGTCAAAAATGATGCATTTTATAAGAGATGCTAAAATTAGTAAAATTTACAAGAGAAACGTTCTCTATAGGAACCCGAAGACTGATCAGCACATCCCAGAGATGGACTGAAGCAACACATTTCGATCATGTTCATAAATATGGTTAAAACGAGAATATGTTCTACATTTACCAAAACGCACAGCAATCCGTAAACAACTCTCCTAGATTCGAACCTGGACCTCTCCCCGCTATCCACGCCCCGACTGCAGTGAATGATTCATTTGACATAATAAATTGTCAGATTTCTAACATCTAACTATAATTAAAGCTCTATAGCATCTGCATGTTAATTTCTGAGTATTTCAAGGCCATTCAAGGCGTCACTTTCGTCTTATCAGCCAGCACTGAAGTGCTACAGGTTTTTGTAATTTTTGACCTACCCAGATGCCCGCAGGACATTTGAAGACCACTACGGTGCTTCTTAGACACACCCTTATAACAAGCAATAGGTCATCTTGGAAATCTCCACGGGAAGTTCATTGACCTCTCTTGTCAGATTACGTACACACAATTCGGCGCACTTTGAGCGACGCGCGAAACTCAAACATCGTTTTTTATCATAAGGTCAGACTCCCCTGGTTTTCGAAGAAGAGTGCCACTAACTTCTTAAGAGATTGATGAAGAATATTCGAATATTCGACTATTCCAATATTCGATATTCGAAGCCTTCGAATATTCGAATAAACGAATAAATCGAATATTGGACTTTCTCGAATAATCGAATAATTCGAATATTGGACTTTCTCAAATATTCGAATAATCAAATAATTCGAATATTGGACTTTTTTCGAATAGTCGAATATTCGAATATTCGAAATTCGAATTTATTCGAAATTCGACTATTCGAAATTCGAAAAGGACAAAGGTATAGTGCCCGCTCCAGCAGCTCAATAATCAGCGAGACCACAAGTGATACAGGTATCATTGCCTATCGTCTGCGATGATGCTCAAGCTCTGAGAGGTCAGAGGCGTGACGCTACCATAGAGCGGACGCACAGCAGTTCTTGCTCCACCTGTACGTAGCCCAGTTGGTCTCTCAATACTGTCTAATCTGACTCTGTCTAATCTCTTGTACTCGCCATCACACCCACTGAACCACCGCATTATTCGGGAGTATAAGTCCTTCGTCGTATCGTCGTATACAACAGGCGACAACAGTTTTGTTGATGATAGATGGATGGTTGTTATTTGTTGTGAAGATGAAGACATAGTCACATGACTTCCATGTAGATGGACTCGAAAAATATCAGCAAAGAAAAAAATTTGGCATTTTTTTATATTAAATTACTGCTAAACTGACTGCAGTAAGGGAGATAGGTCGCTAAAAATTTTCCGGAAAAAAATTAACGAACACCTCTTGTTCTAGTGTTCATTTGAAGTCAATCTCCAGTTACTGTTATCTTCTAGATGATACGACGTCGTTGTTCGTTTGTTCATCTGGAAAGTGAAGTCAATTGCCCAGGTGTGTTCGTCGGCAACGGTCTACTCTCCAAGTACCGCGTGGCCTTAGAAGAAGTAAAAAAGATGGACCGGTCGATGCACCACTATCGGTGACGGTTGCTCGCCCTTCTTAGAACTTCTTCTAAGGCCACACGATAGTGGGAGGGTAGACCGTTGCTGACGCAGACTCTTGGACAATTGAACCTTTCTTTCCAAATGAACAGACGAACAACAACGTCGTATCATCTCGAAGATAACAATAACTAAAGATTGATATCAAATGAACATTAGGACATCAACAAGTTCTAACGGTAGGTCGACTGATTATATCTCTTGTGCCAAAATAGCGCTTGTCGCTATAGTAAGGTAAGATCTTGAGAACAGCTTCTATGCAGCCTGTCCATACTCTATTGCATTTATGAGATTTATACTTCGAAGTGCCCTGATAAACAGACGGAACGCTAGAATTGCACTCTTACACCCTCCCTTGTTATACAGACTCGTGAGAGACGCAGTCGGAAGTGCCTTGTCTGCAAAAGGGATTCCTATTCCGGACACATGCTGCATGACGTCTGCAAAATGTCTTCAGAATACTGTCAAATGCTCCATAAAGCCAGCTGTTAGTTTCCCCAATCCGGACGCACGTTGGTTGACGTCTGTGCCACGTGTTCTGGACCCGGCGCACATCTCATAGAGCCTACTGCACGTCTTCTGAATTTCGACGCACGTTAGACGAGTTCTGTGGCACGTCTTATGGATCTCGAAGGACAATGGGCGACTCCTGAGGCACGACTTCTGAATCCCGGTGCTCGAAGCATGATCCACACCCATACCCTGATGCATAGTGTTGCCATAAACTTCGATGACCGACTACAAGACTATAAATTCGCTGATAATCGCCCAAAGTTGAGCCAAGAAAACCAGCCGGCTGACATACGCCGCTGTCCGAAGGCGTCCTTTGGCTCTGGTCCCCCTCGTTTCGTTGACAGACAAGGTGATATACGAATTAACTGAATTATATATGATAGCATTATTGAAGGCAACACTGAGGAAGCAAAAATCCTACCATAAACAAAAGAGTAAAATCATGTTCGGGTAAACGGGATCGACTTACCAGGCTGTCCAATAATTCCTGTCCGAAAATTTTCAAAAATCTATAATTTTTCTAGGAAGTGTTATAATATCAGGCAAGTGTAAAAACCTTCTAGAAGGTTCTCCAGAGTTCCACGCTAGGGGTATATAAGACGCAGTCGCCGCGTCTAGCTACCAGTACAAGCTAGTATGGACCAAGGTCGAATTCGTACGTTCGTGTACTACGAGTGGCTGCTGGGCAACGACACGGGCACCGCGGTCGCCAACATCTGCAGAGCGTGCAAGGAGGATGCAGTGTCCCAACGCACAGTCAGGCGCTGGTTCAATCGTTTCGAGAGCGGCGACACGAGCCTCGAGGACAGGGAACACCCGCTGAAGATCATGCTCTGCTGCTGGTGGGACGCCAAGGGCATGCTGTACTTCGAGCTGCTCCCGCAAAGCAGGACGGTCACCGCCTCCATCTACACCGATCAACTCGAGAAACTAGCCGCCGCCATCCGAGAAAAGCGTCCCCGACGGGCCTCGGTCCACCTGCTGCACGACAACGCGCGCCCCCACGTGGCGAAGGAGACCCAGCAGAAGTTGGCGACGCTCGGCTGGGAGACGTTGCCCATCCGCCGTATTCCCCGGACCTCGCCCCTCCGATTACCACTTGTTCCGCCCCCTGAAGCACCATTTGGCCTGAAGAAAATTCACCAACTACGAGAACCTCAAATCCGACATCGCGGACTTCTTCGAGTCGCAGCCCCCGGAGTTCTGGGCGAAGGGCATCGGCGACCTGCCTAATCGATGGGCAACTGTTGTGGATAACTGTGGTGATTATACTGTTGATTAGACTTGTTTTTCAATGAAGTTGAAAAATTAAAAAATGGTGAAATTTTCGGACAAGAATTATTGGACAGCCTGGTATTTACCCCTCATAGTTGAGAGTGTAAATCACGCGATTAGGGGATCGACAGATGAAAGGTATAGGTCTTCTTATACGGAAGCAATCTAGACGCAAATTTCTCATTAAGGCAGTCGGAGGAGGCTCCGATTTTCGTGAGTACCCCGAATGAAGGTATAAGGTACGGGTGGCGCTAACGCCAGCCAACCAACTCTCCCAGGCTGTGTATTCGTTACTAGAATTGTATGGAAAGGATAAAACACCGACTTGTCAAATGCTGGCCACAGAAAGTCATTCTGAAGCTCGAGACGCATTCAGATTGCCTCCACATCACCTTTGTGTGTCCGTCGGCACATCCATGCACAAATAATGGCCATTAAATTCTACTGATTTCCCCACAGCTGACGATATAAAGCGAGAATCACACAAATATGTAGCCACTCGACCACTTCGGTAACAGATAAGCAATATTAGTTGATTGAACGTAAATATCTTTTTGAAATTGCAAGAGTGGCCACTACACGGACCTAACAACAAGCTAACAAAACTAACAAATTACCAGGGTACATTATCCTTTCGAATTACTTTGAAGTCTCAACTAGCTGTTTGCCCAATCACTAAGTCAGCCTAATGACTGTAAACAATTAAACGAATTGTACCTCGGCACATAATCCAGAGTTGGCTGCGCTGTAGACGGCATCCTTGACGGTGGCCGCAAAGGCGTAAGCTCGACTGCGGATCCTCTTTCTACAACAGTTTTAAATGAATTTCTTACTTTAATACCACTGAAGCTTTCTGGCACGAACACATGGATTTTACGGGACGGTCACCTTGCGCGCTGTCGTTGCTTTTCTCATCAAACAGATCAGGACTGTGGCTACTGGATGACGCTTGTGATGCATCCAGTTCTTGCGGCATCTCTACCATCGTTATCTCCTCTTCTTCACCAGCTGACTGCATCTCCTGAAAACCCTGATCTTCTGAAAACGCCGGAAACACTTTTTTGATTAACTTAGAGATGCAGCTAACGTCAGTCCAACTGATATCAAAACTCTTCTTCCAGGATTAGAGGATGAAAAGCCATCAGATTTTCAACCGATTAAAGCCACAGCAACTGCAATTACTTAACCACAAGACAAGCAATTAATTAACCTTGGCTGGTGCATGTCATGTCTGGATGCTTTTTTTTTTGCTTTTTCTTTTTGTAGGTGCTTTGACAATTCGAATTATTTCTTGCTAGGATTTTGTACCTAGTCCGTTTTAGTAACGAGCCTAACTATGAATATTGATAAGAAATGCACTAATATCTTCTTAAGTCATATTTGCTTCAAGGTAAGGCTTATGTTTTTTTTTCTTTCTCCAATTTCCTCGTTTCAAAAAAAAGAAAAAATAGAGAAAGGAAGAGAAAAAACATTTGCTGATATCTAATTACTGACTAATTAATCCAATTACTATAGTAATTTAGGTAAATGTTTGTGAGCTTCTTTTAGCTATACTACGATTTTTGCATGACGCTGTTGTGCTGTGTTAATAGGTAGTGTTTTGTTTACGGCACGTTATATAGTTGACGTAGAACGAATAAATACATGAATGGAAACGTCTGACTAACCGCATCTCTCTCCGACAGTGGATCGCCGTTGCAATTTTGAAGATCGCATTCACTGGTTCGCGGCTGGCTGCATTCGCTACCACTTTTAGTGCCTCTTCCTGAACCTGCAACACAACGATCACAAACAAGGTGTTCCAAAATGTAATCAATGTTTTAGCAGCCATAAAAGTCCTATTACAACAGCTGCAATAAACTTCTACAGCAGATTTTATAGAACAAAACCGCGAAAAAATGTAGTGGATTTGATGACGAGTTCGCTCCACTTTCGCAGTCATCCGAGGCGTCACCATGCTCATTTCATTGATAGCATAAATGTCATTCAGATGAGGGATTACTGTACTAGTAGTTAATATGGACGATGCAAAAATTGGGTGGACCGGTCAACGTAATCACCGTTTTGCTGACTGAAAGTGGACGAAAACTGCGTCGACTAGATCCGCAAGATATCAAACGCGCGCTAGTATGTCCCTCCTCCCTCAAAAATCAGAAGCAACCCTTCGATCGCAGCCAGTTACCCTAAAACTGCGTCGTTTGTCTCTCATCCACCCAAAAAAGGTCGATAGCTTCGCCCTTCACACCGACGCTTCCAGCTGGCTGAGCCACAACCGCTGTCAAGAATGTACATACTGGGTGTCCCAAAAATACGTTCCCATATGTTTGACCTGTCATTTTTCTTGACCTACGCGTCAAGCATGCACTATCTTGCTTTGTTCACCCATAACTCAAACACTAAATATCCAGTTGCAATATTGACTGGCTACAAAATGGCACCTTCTCGTCCTCTGAGGGTTCCCATCTCCACAGTGCACATCAACGGAGCATCGGTGAGCAACATCTCCAAAATTTTTACCGTCGAAGCAGCGCTGAAGTGCCAGAAGCACAGAGTGTTTCTCAATTCAGTAGCCGAAGCCAATGAATCGGAAAAGATCCATGAACGCTGCGTACATCCGGAATCAGTGAGAGTTTGGGCCCCTAACACACCTATGCAGAAAAATGTCCGTTGTTCTTCTTCAAACAGGGAGAGAAAGTGTTACAACGACGTTTTATTGCGATCAAAACTCTAGTGCCAGGCGTGACTCGAACCCGCACCTCCTGCTGCGGGAATGCTCTACGCTACTATACAACCGGTGCTGTTTGACCAAACACAACATTCACACCTCGTGAGACCCATCAGCGCTTATCTGTATACCGAGATGAGCAGGAGAGAAAATGGGCTTCAAAATCTACTTTATTTATTTATTTATTATTTACTTGGAAGATGTTTTGAAAAAAAAACTTGGATCCACTGGAGAGACTCGACCTCAGCTTTATGGACTTCTCTATTTGGTCCTTCTTGGAGACTGAGGCCTGCTCTAAAAAAACATCACTCAGTCGACTCGCTGGTTAAGGTATGCTAAAATTTCACGTTCCAATCTCTTTTTCTTTCGCTTTTATAACAGTGAATATTGGGAACCTAATTTTGGGGCATCCTGTAGTTTCCTACTGACACTATTCTCTGCCGGTCTCATTATAATGTAACAAGTACCTTGACCTTCGGATGTTGACGACGTATCTGACACCACAATGCAGTCATCCTCCGACGACTCCTGGGCGCTTGACTGGTCAAACACAATGCCTTGAAGTGGATCCTCGTTGTCAACTGTGGTGTCAGACTTCTCAGACTGAAATCAACTATGTACACACACGACGAGCTCGCCAGGAACTATACATTATTCAATCAGTCACAAGAGCTTCTTGCACCGTTTCACTGATCATAAGAATGATGGCCATTCAATAACAAAAATATTATGACCGTTCAATCACTTCAAACATTTTGGAAACACTACGTATTGATCGACAAAATCGCAATCGTGTAAAATCAACATTCAAACCGGAAAGCGTATGGATACGTACCGCAGCCGACGTAGTTGTTGTCTCGCTAAGGCTGACTCTAAGCTTCTCAGGAACAATGACCTCCACATTGTGGACAGATGGCTGAAATATGGTCGTCTTCGTTAAAAGGTCATGCTAAATGAAATACACGCTTTTTTTCTCGCCACATTAATAGAGTTTTCAGAAAACCTTGCGGATATAATCACAAACCTCTTTATGGGCACTCGCACTCGCAGCAGATGGAATTTGGACAGCGATATCAGCCGAAGAAAAATCGTCCGAGCAAGGCTCAGGTGTCGGCTTTCGAGTAGCCACTGATTCTTCGTGTTGTAGGGGTAAAAGCATGCGAGAGCAGACCGTAAGCAAGTCTTCTACAGTTGGAAGAAAGTTACAGAAGCCACAACAAGAGAGAAACAACGCCCAAAAGTCTCTGACCTGGCCCATACTGCTCCGCCATATTGAGCATGTCCTTAGCAGAATTTACCTCCCATTCAACACGTCCAGAGTACACAAATCGCAACCACATCATGACAGTCTACAAACAAAAAATTCATTGGATGAGATAAGACGTCCTGATAGGCGTTGATCTAGCACCTGAACATCTGAAGTAAAAGAGCATAAAAACCAAATGAAAAATGATTTGTTTTTGCATGACAATATACCTAACGGCTTAAAGAGAGCTCAAATACTTCGTATATGCTATGTAGAAGAAAAACAAGGTATACCTATTCATACTGTATTGTTCAAAATTCAAAAAATTAAAAGTTAAAAATCATATTCGTAGTGTTTAAAATCCTTGCTAGGAAGCTTCTTCTAAATCCTAATGAGTCTATTGAACCACTTACAAGAAACAGAACAATCAGGTCTAGATTGCATGATACGGTTAGAAGGGCGTAAATTAGGTCGCCGACCTCCACTGTAAGCATCCTAGTGGTAGAATGCGTGCAGTACCCCAAAAGGGATTGAAAAACACCGTCTTATTTTTCGTTCCTTATTTGGCCCATACAATGAGTGCACTTGCTAGACGATGGGAAAGATCCTCAGACGAATATTGTCCCAGTTCACCGATCCTGAAGGTATGGAATGCTTAATTGGCCTCAATGGGCAACCGGAACCAAGAACCTGAATCGGGTGCACGCAACAGTCAGCGCCTCCTCTGACTTAGCTACTACGCGCCCAACAGCTTATATAGTAAGGAAAATGTCACATGAGGAATGCAGTAACTAACGAAGCACGGCTAGAAGAGACAGGGGCATCCAGCGCTGCCACAGAGATGGACGGAGATCACCCACGCGTATGGTAGAAGGACACAACTGTGGGTGACAAAATCTAGATGAGGATGAATTCTCGTATTTGATGCATTTTCGATCTACCAGGGTATGGGTTGAAAGCAAAACGCAGGCTAGGATAAAACCGAACAACGACAAGCACACCTAACAATGCCAAATTGACGAGACTTCTACAAATTAAGTCAGCATGTTGTTACAGGATGTTTTGTTGCGATCAGAACTATTGCGTCAGGCGGGACTAAGTCAGCATGCTCATACGGTGAATAAAATACCCGGCTTCCAATTAAAAGCGTAGGAAAGATCTCCTTCGGTCTCTCAGTACTGAAGCCTAACCAATGTATGGAGAACTATAAGAACAGAAAGAAACGGAAAGAATCAAATTGAAACGAAGCGACGAATGAAGAGCTACAGAGTAACAGATTAATCATGTAGGTTCCAATGTTCCGTAAATGAAAGTTGGTCATAGAAATAACCACCTTTTTACTTTCACGAACTTCTACACTCGTGGAGCTGCTTTGAGAGGCACAATTGGATAGCAGTCTTGTCCTTAACCGAAGTAGTAAACGGTGCGCACTTATATCGCCTAAAAGAAGCATAGTTACAGCCTGTATGGCAACGAAACGTACTAAACGAAAATCAAATGAACGTGTGGTGATAACTAATTGAATGACGGAGGCACTAGAGCGCTAGAGCAAGCTTGATTGGGTGATTCTCTGCCATTTTCATCCTATGTTCACACCACATGAGGTGCTCCCCTCATTGCTAGTTGCACCTGGGTTGCAGCTGCCTTCACCACTGCGCCAGCAATCCGACGTTTTCGTAACGGGTGTTACTGAACGTGGATCTACACAGCTCTTCACGGCCACAGAAGCATCTAGTGTTAAATTTCATCCCTAAACAGGGATTATCCCTACGTCAACTGTCTGTTACACATTTCTTGGAATATGTCATTGCGCAGGCACTAGAACCCCTCCAACTTCTCGACGGCCTATCTTAGGCCGTTCAGAATGTCAGCATCGAACTGAGCTTGAGTTGGAATCTTTTTTAGACCTTCTCATTTCAAACAGCAAACCATATTTTATCAGGTGATAGCTGCCCCTACAAGGAATGCCAGAGCAATTCTGATTTGATAGGCTTACCACGCCGGATAATTAATTCACCCTACCGTGCCACAAAGGGCGCGTGTAGCGGAGTTGGAGGGAGTTCCGGCTGCCGCGTACCCCGATACCAGGTTTCTGGTTCGGATTTCCCTCCCATGACAACCTAGCCTTTCATCCCTCAAGGGTAAACTGATATCAGATCTCCCTGGGAAGGATAGGACACTGACTTGTTCATCGGCTGGCCACAGTTATCATTGTATGGACAGATACACATTCAAATCGCCTCCACGATATCTCGTAGAAGCAGAATGCAGGCTTATCCCAAAAGAGATGGAGTTACGCCCTTTATCCTTTTTATCCTTTTTACCACGTCACACCATCCATTGCACCGAAATTGTCCCATCTCTCTTAAGCCAGAAATCAACACAAGGCTTTTTATCAGATTCCAGAGAGGAGATTTTAGAGCAAAATGACACTTGCCCACTCCCAAACAAAAATTGCGCCGGAATCCCTCACACCTAGAGGGCAATTCTTATTGGAGCCTTCTATAGATGCTTCATTATGCTATCTATAGGGGAGCCAAAAGTAATATGACAAAATGAAAAAATCTTTATCTCTTTATAACTCAATTACAACTCAACTATGCTGAGGAATGTATTTGCCATTAAGGGCAAAGACCTTGCTGCCATCGCTCAGCCAACCTCCTTATCCAATCCTTCCAGAACTACTTGAGCCTGGTGTTGATCAACTGCTCGATATGGTTGTCAAGGACTGCTTGGGTTCTTGTGTCCCTTCCGACTAGGAAGTCCTGTAGGCTCAAGTAGTAGTGGTAGTCGCATGGAGAGATGTCCAGCGAATACGGGGGGTGAACGTAGCCCAGCTGCCCAAGCTTATCCGTGCTTACTTGTTCCCGATGGGGTGCGGCGTTGTCGAAGAGGAGAACCTTCTTGAAGCGCTGCGAATGAATAAGAGCGAGTCGCCGGCCCATCTCTTCTATTTCGTTCACCATGGCCTTGGAGTTCATCGCGGTGCTCTTGGGAAACAGCCTCCGGTAAACCGATCCATGGGCGCAGACCCAAACGCTCCAAAGATGCTTCTCGCTGTGAACATCTCGCCGAACTAAGGTCGGTAACAATTCACCAGGCCTCACCCAGACTCGCTGCTTGGCAGGGTTAAGGTAGAAGACGTACTTCTCATCCTGCGTGAATATTGAGTCCAGGCTGCTCGGGGTTGGGAATTGGGGGAGATTTGCGCGACACAGGTCGACTCGTCAGACTGGGGTTTCGGCATGAGACAGACTGGGGTTTTGGCATGCTTCTGGAAAGGGCGGAAGTGGTATCTTCTCAGATGGGCTTCAGTAAGTAGCATACAAACATACAAATACGATAAGCACGAAACCAGACTCCAGCCACGAGATATATGGACACGGCATGGGGTGTCTCATTACTTTTGGCCTCCCCTAATAGTATCAAAAGGAATAGCCGAGTACTGGAAGATCCTAGGAAAACTCTCACTGCATCTCATGTCGCCTACTAGCCAATGAAGAAGTCAGCGCTATATACCTATCGGACAAGTGCGGTACCAATTTATACAGTCTGGAGGGCTAGGGGGCTTGGTCGACCTGGCGAGAATCAGAGGCCCCACCTCCACGGCCTTGCGAATATCAAATAGTGCTTCAATTTCGTACGTCGTATGTCGTTTTGCTGTCGTCTGTACCTCGAATTAGGCTCTTGATTCGGATTTCTCGCCCAAGCCAATCAAGCCTTCTATCCCTCCGGGGTCGGTGGTATCCGATTTGGTAGCATGCTTGTCCAAAAAAGATAAAACGCTAAATTTTTCATCGGCTGCCCACTGCACGTCGTTCTATATAAGCCAAATACCGATTCAAAACAAAACACCTCGACCATATCCCGTAGAAGTGGAATGTGTGGCGCATTAAAGAGGAATTAATTAACGCCTCCCTATATCTTTTATCTCAAATGTTAAGAGATTCAAAAAGCCAGGATATAAAGGGCCCAAAGACAACTTTACGGCCTGTAGGAAGCTAAAATGTTCGGCAAATTCGTCGCTTTCTATTTACATAGTGCAGAATGCTCAAGTCGTTAGACCACCTTACCATCGCAACACTGTATCCGTACATCTGATGTTGTCTCTTGACCCACCAAGCTGTACAAGTCTTCAGAAAGCCGCTCGAGTCGCTCAAGCTAGAACAAAGACTTCACCATCGCACCAGAACACAACGATAAGATGAGAAACTTTTTCGGAGTAGTGAAGAATGTATCCCAGGCACAGTGTAGTGGAAAGACTCACCTTCTGGAACAATCGCGCCTGACTTTGCATGAAGATGCTGGTCTGCGCGGTTCGACGCTGACAGAATTCTGTATGGGACACGGTTGGTCCAGACGTCTTCCGTAGATGAAAGGTCTCCAAGAAGCGGTCATGAATCTTTTGAATGACCTAAAACGACCCCATATGAAGGACAAGTCCAGTTCAGTATTCCTTTCAAGACGTTTCAAACGAAGAATATCCACAACATTACCTCACATTTGCAAGAACGCGGAGCCAACTCAACTAGGGCATACGATCGCGGCCTTTTCCTTCTTTTCTCGTTTGGATCAAATATCCTACAAAACCAATTAGGGCTAAAAATCAGTACCATCTGCTAGCAAAATTGTCCTGCTGTACCGCGTGAATTGTGGTGAACCGTCCCGAGGCAATTCACTCTGACCTGCGTCCATACTAGCCGAAAGCGCTTTCGCCAGTTGAAGATTTTCATCCAGTAGAGAATTCGGGGCTCCTTGAAGTTTCGGTGGTAAAACTTCCTTCTTTTGCGGTGCCGGAGCTCTGCAAACGCCTTGTCAAAAACAGAGCAATAATATGGGACGCGTCAGGATCATTATTGGAGTCGTGTGACTACATATTTAATCTCATACATGAAGGACCATGGGCTGGACTTCTGGCACAGGTTCGTCATGCCTTGCGGAAACTGGAGAACAGCAACCCCTTCAGAGCCAGGACCAACCGACGGCAATGCTTATGGACAATTACAGTTCATGATCAATTGTTATCAAAAAAAACTCAAGTGTTTACCACGATGCCCACGAAGACGCCATCCAAAACCCTGCAATCGGCAGAAAAAAAGCAGCAGACAACGTTGTAGGATGAAGGCGGAAGTTCTCGGGGATGTAGAGGACTCGGAAGAAGGAAATAGGGGCAGCACATTAACAGCCACTTTGGGCTTAGGATCTGTTCGTCCTTCGTGAAAGGAGGTATTGGTCGGCCAGGCAAATCATACATATCGATTTTTGCAGGGCGATCGCTCGGCAAAAGTCTATACGTATGATATGTATGGCCGTCCAATCGGTCCCGCCACAAAGTATGAACAGGCCCTTAAACGCGGTATTATTTCCAGTAAGGTTTTCAGCTTAACCAGTTCCTAGTTAATATTATTTATTAAGTTATCAGCAGCCAACTTATCCCGATAACACAGAAGAGTACTAATAGGTATCGACCAAATCGTCGATGTTCTCTGCGATTGAACAGCGTAGCGACGTGGCAGGAAAGCAGAGTATGCAGTTCGAGCCCCACCTCGCGCAAGTTTTGTTCGCAACCAAACATCCATTTAACAGCAGTAGCATAGTCTCGAAAATTTTGCAGCTGACGTCCAGAAAATTAGCGATAGCAGCACATACAAGCCAAATGGATTCGAAAAGAAATACTGTACCACCATTAAATACACCCCTGGATTGAATTTTTGCGGTTTTGTACGCTTCTGATTTTTCGTCGATCAATACATGTCACATTGGAAACAACTGCTGACGTTGTGATCTTGGCTTCCTAATATCTAAGGACCTGAGTTTTGATTTGCATCATAAAGCATTGGCCAAGAAAGCTAGCTCTACAACCTTTTTAAAGCACTGAAGAGCAGAGATCCTCAAATTCTTCTGCGGGCGTATAAGACATACGTGAGACCCATGGTAGAGTGTGGAACAGCAGTTTTTAATCCTTCGAAGAGAAAAGACATTCTTCTGCTAGAAAATGTTCAGAATAGTTTCAGTTGTAAGCTGACGATGAGGTACTACGGAAATAACTATTATCAGATGCCAAATGATGCTGAGACAGCTGAGATATTAGGTTTACCAAGCCTTTTCATTAGAAAGAAAAGAGCTGACCTCCTCATGATGTTTAAGAAACTCACAGGTACGGTTTCTATAAACCCACTCAACTTTTTTGGCACTGCGCTGACAAGAAACATAAGAGGGAAGCTCAGACTTTATGTTTCGGTGGCAAAATCGCGAACCCGAGAAAACTTTTTCACCTACAGAACACAGAGTGAGTTCTATCATATTTTGAGCACAACTGAGGAAGTCATAGGTCTATCCTTGCATGGCTTCAAGAACCTGCTTTTACGCGTACAATGATTGACCTCAGTCGTATTTATTTGTTTTTGATGAAGTTTGCAGGTTTTTATTCTAACATTGTATTTTCACGTGTGGCCTTTGTCTACGTCATGAATAAATAAAATAAATAAAATACAGAAGGTTCTAAAAAAGTGCTTGAATGGTCATAATATTCTAATATTTATAACTACGCAAAGTAGACTCGCTAGCTTATCTGAAAGAGCCGAAATGCGAAAGATGATCTGGTGCACTAGAATCGGGTCGTGTCGTCCACTCAGCTACTGGCTTGATGTTTGCCTGATGCCATCCAGAAATGTACGACTTTTTTTGCGCATTTCTCGCCGACTTTAAGTAACATATCTGATAAAACGAAATTACTTGCTTTACTAAGAATGGAGTGGCCGGAAAGTAAATTGATTGCGAGTCCAACAAAAGGTGGGAAAAATATTCCGACAATCTCCTGGACCAAGAATTCTATCACCAAAATAAGTAAAAGGTAGAACCAGCAAAAGCAGCTGAAATCCTTGCCGCGGAGGAATGCTCGCCAAGGCATAGGGACCATCAAACATGAATCCTGCAGAAGTTGGAACGATAAGGGACAAGAAAGTCATGGAACGTACCAAGGACATACGAAATACGCCGCTATATGCCCAAAATAGCAACGCATGCCTACAGGATGCAGCTTAGAAGGCTCATCACCATAGATCGACAAGGAACTCACCGATAAATTCAGTTTCTCCACCCAGATCCGTAATGAGTTCAGATACAAAGACAGGAGAAAAGTCCAGGAAATAGAGTAAACCCACTTCGTATGCAGCATGTTGTGTCGCTTTTTTGCGTCCGAAACTCGACGCTGCGTCTCCATTAGCCTCAACAGCTCCTTTGGTGCAATGTTGTAGATTTTACCACATCTCTTCGCATGCGCAGATCGATGCTAAAGCAAATTAAAGTTTCCTTTGGAGTTTACAAGAATGAGTCGTTGAGGCCCAACTCGACAACAGTTGTAGAATACTCGGGTTGACATTTTCCATGAAGAACTTTAAAAAAAAAAGAAAAGCAGTAATGTTTTTAAAAACTAAGTTAGATAGTTGAAGTTCTTCTGTGCTACGTAAGTTTGCTAGAATGTCGATTTATTAAGCCATCGATCACGGAAACTGAGCAGAATCTCCTGAACAACCAGAGTATGACTAGCGCAGGTCACATTTTCAATCTTTTGGGTGGAAAGGTGCACGAGGATACATCTCCTCTTACTAGTTGGAGCGTTGTTACAGCTTGGCGAAAACAGATACAGATCTCTAAGGTGCCTCACTTTTCGGTATCCTCGAGTCCTTCAGAACCTCGAAGTGACGAAACAACATCTGAACAACACCCTCCCAAACGCCATTTCGTTCCACAGAAGCGCAAACTCCGAAAGACAGAGAGTGCATAAGAACGTTGTCGTACAAAGCCAACAGGGTAGCCAACCTACGATGGAACAGTTTGTAATGTTTCAATACATCAAAAGTTCGCGGAAGAACGAAGCAGCACTGCCCCGAAACCCTTGCACATTGGCTAAACGGAAGTTGGTCTCTATCCTGATCATGCATTTCATCGTGTGAAGCGTCGTAAGCACATCAGAATAATAGATCCGCAGGCAAGAATGGAGAAAAAGAAAAGCAAGAGTGGAAATGGGTTCACTTTCATCCTTGTAGGACGAAAGATTAGTGAATGAGCTTATGGTTAGATTGCTTGGCACCATCTTCCTTAGGGACCTAAAAGGCCGTAAGCCACGATTCTAAGCAAACACGCGTCGATGCAACGACGCTGTACCTCAGACCTGTAATCCAGCAGGTGGTCGATACAGCAAGGGTGACTGTAGATCCAATTCTCTACTCCTAAGGTCAGCTATTCTCTCGAATTTATGTCATTTTCATGAGCTCTTCGTCTTTCGGATGGAACCACGTAGAATGAAACGGGATTTGGGAGGGTAGTTTCTGAGACGCTGCATCGAGTTTTTCAAGCTATGAAGCAGGCGACGAACAATTAGTGTTACATCTTTATCTAAAGAGTAGCAACAATTTTATCCAGTACAACTTCAAAGGAGCAAAGTTCAACGAGGGTCAGACGTTGATCCCGTTCTAGTCTTTTTCCGAACCATATTGAAGGCGTAACCACTATGGATGACTTTTTTAGGCTCCAGCACAAAATAGTAGAGAACTAGAGAGCTACCCAGGAGATTACCCTATTTTATCCCTCCTGATGGAGAACATGTCGTTGAGTAGCTTCGAATATATGGTGTGCACGAATTATTTTTGTGAACCTACCAAAATGTGAGAAAGATAAATGGTGATGATGATCAATATCTTTGCGGGAGGCGCCGCCTGCCCTATTTCTGGGTATATCGCGGAAGCAATATGAATACGTATCTCGTCTATGCAGTGCCACCCCGATGAGAAGAAAGGCTTAGTTTACCTGAGTGGGAACAGAACAAAGAACCTCGACAGTGAGGCGGCGCCAACTTCTACCGCGCTACCAAGCACTTTCGAGGATTTGAAAAACGAGCATAAATTAATAGAGCGAAGCACTCACAGGTCCAGGTGGCTGTGGTTCTCCACACATGGGACAATCAATCGTACTGCTCCACTTGTCCTTGGCTTTTTCGTGATTTCTTGTTGATTCCTGGGCATCCAGACACTTGTTCACGTGGGCAACCCTCAAGAGATGATATTCTTAAAAAGCGGTAGGAACATCTAGAGCATCTAAACCAACTTCCTTAAGTCGTTCAAATGCGACAAATTCTTAGAGCAAACAGCACAGCAGTCACTTGTTGGCTCTGACCCGGTGTCCTTTTCTAAAATAACTCCACAGATTTATCCACTTCCAGAAACACTGCAGAATCACTCACCTTCTTTCACACTGGGAAATACAGAAGAGGAAGCACCTCCTACTGAGACGATTGGAAGTGACTGCACATCACCTTTTTTCTCCGGACGTCTGAAAAAACGGCAGCTTTGAATGGAAAAATAATGCAATTTCTAAAGAGAACTCAACACACCCTGGTGCAGCTGGAGGCTTTGGAGGGCAAAAGTCTTCGTCTGATTCTCTTAGCATCTTTCAATAGGGCTACGTCTCCTTTTCGAGCATAACTCTAGAAACAAAGCAGAACATCATTCGCTTTTTGCATCGCAAAATTCAGTATGCAGATCGTAGCTTTCCTAGTTGGTGTGGAGTAGACGTAAAGGCCTGTTTATACTTCGCAACGGGAGCGATTGGTCAGCCGGGCGAACCATACGCCTGGATTTTTGCTGGGCAAAATCGGCATGTATGGTTTCCCTTGCCAACCAGTCGCTCCTATCGCGAAGTATGAACAGTCCCTAATATTACAGACTTCGCGTAAGGGGTTTTCAATTGGCAAAAATGAGCTAGCAGAATTAAAGAACAGATTCTAGAAAAACTACCGCCAAAGGAAGATCAAAATCTCTTTCCAAATGTCGAACAAACCCTAAAAATTGCATCGGTGTGATTAAAAATGTGCAGATTGTTGAAGTCCATTAAAGAGCTGCTAATATGCTAGACGGATGTTTAGCTGCAAACAAAACTCTTGCGTCAGGTGAAACTCGAACCCCTCTTCTTCTGCTTCCCGAGCAGGATGCTACGCCTTCCAGTACGGAGCTGTTTGGTCACATCTAACGTCCACGGTACCCTTACGACCTATAAGCTCAACCTTTATATCGGGAGCCGGCTGCTGAACCTAGGCTGAAACGGGTTAAGCTGAAGGCCTTATCCCAACATCACGAGTGAGTATCAATAGATCATAAGGATATTGTGGACGTTAGATGCGATAAAGCTGCGCCCTTGGTGTAAGGCGTAGCATCCTGAATGGAAAGCTGAAGGAGTGGGTTTGAGTCCCGCCTGGCGCAAGAGTTCGCAGTCAAACATCCATCTAAAAGTACTGGAATCTTTCGAGTTGCTCTCCCAGCTAGGAGCGCCCATAAATGGACATGCTTGAGGACTGTACGAAAATCCGATTTCTCGATTAAGAAGGGGAACTGGTGACTACACCTCCCGCCTACCAATTTCAGGCGCTGCGGCGCTTATCAGGTGCCAGGACGTTCACTCGCTCTAATTCAAGGTTCCCGCTTCACTGTGGTTACGTTCCAGCGTTCGGAAGGTGACAGTGCGTTCATGGAATAGATAATCTGCCCCTCCTTGGTAGATATAGGGCACCCTGGCGAACTGCGATAGCGCAGATCTTTACCTCTCCTGAAATGGGCAGGCAGTGTGAAAGCTTTCGGATTAGACGGCGAATTGTAATGCCTTTACGTTAGCGATAAGCCACACCGTGTTGTCCTCCCCGATACGACTAAAATCAACTCAGCACCCTGGCTAGACTGGTCAGTTGTGCAATACGACACGATGCTCTGTGGCGTCCGCAGTTTTACGCAAATTTTCACATATTCCCTCAACATCATAGCGCTGTAGCACAGTCGGAGGAAGTGCCAGCTGTCGCGTGCACCCGATACCGGGTCCCTGGTTCGGATTTCCCGCCCAAGCCTTCCATTCGTCCGAGTGGTGAATTGGTACAAGAACTGTCTGGGGAAGGAATAAAGTGCTGTTGCATCGGCTGACCAACGCAAATCATTGTATGGCCAAATACACATTCAAATGACCTCCACATCTCCTAGAAGTAGAATGCGTGGCATATCCCAAAGGGGATTGAGTAACGCCGCACTTTATCGCTTATCCCTTAAAATCACGGCTTCTAATTTTGGCTGCATTGTAGGTCTCACGTCTCCTAGGATCTATTCTAAAGCTTCTTCTCGCAATTGTTCGCTGTTATACGACTCTTGGAGTTGTTCCGTTAGTCTTGTGCAATACAGGCGCTATTGTACTTTCGGGTATCCAGAGGTCGAGGAGAGGTCGAAAAAAAAATTTTCCGCCCAAACTCCGCCCAGGGGGTTACTTGGGGAGCTGATCACGAATCCGACCTTCGTTTTGAAATTTCGGCCGATTACGGCAGGCTACGGTATCTACGGGTAACTAAGGTAATAGTCGCCGACTTCGCCCAAACTCCAGCGTAAAACGAAAAACGGATGTCATATTCGTTATCAGCACCCCAAATAACCCTCCCCCCTCCTATGCGAAGTTTGGGCCAAGTCGGTGATTATGACCTCGACAGCCTTCGCTACCCGTAGCTACCGTAACCTACCGTAATCTGTCGAATTTTCAAAAAAAAAAACGGATGACAAATTCGTGATCAGCACCCGAAATAACCCGTGATCAGCACCCGAAATAACCCCCTGGGCGAAGATTGAGCGAAAACTTTTTTTTAAACCTCTCCTCGGCCTCTATAATCCCGAAAGTACAATAGTGCCCAATACGCACTCACGCCATCCGGTCCAGCCCCCCCCCCCCCCCACCTCACACTAGGAAAATATTGGTTAACTCTGGCACAAATATGCTTGGGTGACCGCCTTATACCCTGCAGTAAACACTTCGTTTGTTATGTATGAGGGACTTGACCGTGTATACCTATAAACACGCCTCACCTTGCGGATTGATCGAGCGAAAGTAGCAGCACTCGCGTGGTCCTACCACGGTAACTTCAATTCGGTGCAAGCACTGCTCGGCATTCCCCTAGATTTAGCAGTGAATCTAGCTAAAGATAAGTAAACCTCCAATTCCGTGGAGTCACCTCTTTCTAATGTATAATAGTAATACCTTCTCAGCGGTATGAACTGGTGTCAGTTGAGCTCATTATTACTGGTGCTGTCGTTGCACTGTCTATTCAGACCTATCACCTACCGGAACAGTGGTTCGAATGACCACCGTGCTTCAATCACAGGACGTTTTTACTAGGTTACCACGTCCTCAGACCGTTACCGTAACATCAGTCGTCGCGGGACCGCCGAGTCTTCGAATCACCATACCAGCTCCGCGGTAACTCAATAGTGGCGCTATGGAGAAAATAGGAACGGGGCTTCATAGTGTTGAGGCGGTTTTTGCTGTAGAATTTTAGGAAGATATGCAATATGACATTGTAATAGATAAGCAGTTGCTTCAGCGTAGCCTAGATTGTTCATGTCTTCAGTCCATGTCTGAGGTTAGCCTTGTTCTCGACTTGGTACGACGTCGTTTTCGTGATCTCTTAGCCCTGAGTTATACTCCCGCGGAAGCATCCGCGGAAGGGCGGGAATCGCGCCGAGACCTGGCCAATCGAAGCGCCTCGCCACGCCCGCCTCCGCCGTGCACCATTGGTCCGCGGACGTTCCGCGGATGCTCCCGCGGGAGTATAACAGAGGCCTTAGCCTTTTTGATGGGTTTATGCGGAGTGAAATGGCATGTGGGAGGGTTGCTTCTCAAATGACTTCGACTGCTCCAGGCTCTGAAGAAGGAGACAACACCAAAACGTGAGCCGCAGTACAGAGACTTGTGCCAATCTTGGCTACGTGAAGCAACTACTCATCTATTACAACGTCAAATTGCATCTCCTCCCAATATGCTCCGCTGACAATCGCCTCAAACAGTATGAAGCTTCTTTTTTTCCGTTCAATAGCTCTATTACTGAGTAACCGTGGAGCTGCCACGGTTACTCAGTAGTCCAGCAGCACTGATCGGAAGACATGGTGGTCCCGCAACGACTGTTGTTACGGTAACGGTTTTGAAACGTGGTACCCTAGTAAGAACGCCTTGTGGGACTGGTTGCACATCCTTGATTTCATTTTACTGGTAACGTTACCTAAGCCTAGACAAACTTATCGTTAGACCCTTTCTTCAATTACATGCATACATGGGTGCAACTCCAGTGTGGGGACCAATCCAATTGCATTTTCCGGTTGAAGTTAACGCAGATCAATACTGCTAGGCCCTTGAACGAATTTAGAACATGGGACAGTGACGGAGAGCGACCTTTGTCCCCATAAACTAGAGCTACACCCATAATGATTACTCACTCCTGACTTGTAGAAAACTTCGAATTCCTCGGACGTTATAGGGAGGGAGGGAGGTGAGCCCTGACTCAGCCTACGCCCTATTCAGTTTCTCCAAATCTCACGCAAGTGAGGCAACTGGTAGGGCTGAGAAAACGACGAGGAAGGTGCCGCGAGATTGAAAACTGGCCTTCCCGCAATTGGGCGTGAGACTTCGAGGGGAGCAAGGGCCGCATTTGCGGACCTGCGCGCCATACAACTCGCGTATTGATTTGCCGCTTCCCGGTTTTTGTCTTCTTTTGGCGTCCTTTTTTAGTTGTTTTCGAGCGGTTTTATGATCGCAGGCCGACACATACCTCGACCACAATCGGCGCTAATTGTGGATTTTTCAGTATTCACCACTGCTGTTCGAAATGCATTCCGAAATTGTCTGATTCATCGGTGGCTCAGGAGTGAAGCTGTCTGGCCAGGCAAACTTTTTCGTCCTCATTTAGCACGTTTCCGTCACTGGAAGACGTTGCTACCTTGCAGTTCCTTCTTTGCGGCCACATCAAATTTATTTGGTGAATTTTCCGAGTCAGACGTGCCATGAAAAAAGAAACGTGAAAAATGACAATGAACGAGTGATGGTGGAAAATACTAAATGCATGATGTCCGATAGTCTTGTAATGCAAGACGAAGAAAAATCGGCACTGCTGCATCTACGCGAATCGAGAGGTCGAGAAGAGGCTGAAAATTTTTCACTCAATTTTTGCCTCCCGTGGGGGAGGTATTTGGGCGCTGATCACATCTGACATCCAACTTTGGAAGTCCGACCGAATGCAGTAGGTTGTAGTTGGTACGGGTAAAGGCGCTATTCGAGTTAGGTGGGTTTAGAGAAATGTCCACCCAACCCAATTCATTTTAGGCCCACCTATGATGTGATGGAGCCCATCCTGGGTGGACGTAAGATGTAAAAATAAGATTAGGAAGTTATTCTTCCTTATATGTCTAATAGCTAAATAATTTATTCACCGGTTGTTTTCACGGCACTATTGTACTTTACGGATTCCAGAGGACGAGGAGAGGTCGAAAAAAAAAATTCGCCCAAACTTCGCCCAGGAGGGTTATTTGGGATGCTGATCACGAATCTAACATCCGTTTTTCGTTTTACGCTGGAGTACGGTAGATTACGGTAGGTACCGGTGACTAAGGCTGTCGGCGACTACCTGTACGTACCTTAATCTACCGTACTCCAACGTAAAACGAGAAACGGATGTCAGATTCGTGATTAGCACCCCAAATAGCCCCTATAGGCGAAGTTTGGGCGAAATCGGTGATTATGACCTCGACAGCCTTATTCACGGGTACCTACCGTAACTTACCGTAATCGGCCGAAATTTCAAAAACGGATGTCAGATTCGTGATCAGCACCCCAAGTAACCCCCTGTGCGAAGTTTGGGCGAAAAATGTTTTTTCGAGCTCTCCTCGACCTCTGCAGTCCCGGAAGTACAATAGTGCCGTTTTCACTCACCCAACTCGAATTGCGTGAGTACGGCTGTCGGGGTCACGTAGTGTTTGATAAACCTACAACCGAAAAAAATCCGTCGGAGTTGTCCACCACAGTTTCGCAGTAAAATTCAGGGAAATCATTACGGGACCACGCAGTTGCCTATCCCCCTGCTAATCAGTCGCTGTAGCTAGTGATATTGAACTAGTGATATACCCTCTACCAAAAAAGGTTGGCAGGGGTACAATGACGAAACCTGATCTTAGAAATTGAACACTGACTCTTTTCGATCCCCAAGTTGTCTTCCCCAGAGGAACTCGCTCTAATAGTCTCTATATTTATTTATTTATTATTTATTTATCAGACATGAACATAGTCATGCATTACATAAGTAATGACAGAAAAACAAATACTAAATCACACATACTACAACAAACATAAAATTAAACACAGCACGTTTAACATAACTTTTTACGTACCATTAAGGACTTGAACGAACTCACGGACATGTTTATGATGTTCTCATCCTCACCTAATAATAAATTCAAGTCCTTGAGATTTCTGTAAGTGAGGAAGTTTGATCTCGCCTGCGATTTTGGAACAAGAAGGTTAAGCCTTAGGTTCCCTCTCCTATTCGTAGTCAGAGGTGCACAAAAAATAGCGTGGGATCTATTGAAATTCTGTTTGTAAGAATCTTAAACATCATGGTCATGTCGATCATCTTCCTTCGACTGCGGAGGCAAGGTAACTTAAGCTGTTTGGCCCTGTCTGGACCTCTAGGTATGTTGTCATAGTTAGTTCCAAAACATCTTAAAAATAATTTTCGGGTGAAGTTGTTCTGGACGCTTTTCAGAAGAGCGCTTTCTTTCTTTTTGAACGGATTGAACACTGAAGTACCGCTCTCTAAAACAGGCCTAATATACGTCTTATATGCACGAAGAAGTGCAAGAGAATCATTGGTTTTGAGCTGTTTGAACAAGTTGTAAATACGATAATTTGCTTTTTTAACAATTGCCTTATAATGGGAATCGAAGCTTAGATCACTAGATATATGGAAATCCAAATCTCGGGTGTTTTCTACGTGCTTTAAATCTGTGTCCTTGAGCTTATAAGTTGGTGAATTGTGCTGATGCTTTGACTGAATGACAAGACAATGCGATTTTTCTGCGGCCAAAGGAAGTTCCCAAGTTAATGTTAATGTTAATGTTTATTACGTCGCGAAAGGCAGACGCGAGATAGAAATAGGACAGTACAAACAGACAAACAAACTTCAGAAAAAGGCACAATCAAACAAGAACTGGGTGTGGTCGATCTCCATGACTAGAGTCCGTCAAACTTAAGCAACATTTTTGATGCACCCGCTTGAACTGGGGTATAGAGTAAGCATTTGATAGGTTTTTCGGGATCCTTATGTAAGCGCTAGCTGCTCTATGCGTAAAGAAAGAAGCGCGAACTGATGATCTCTGACAAGGCAAGGCTATTTTCATTATACCACCTCTAGTTCGGGAAGGCATCAAACTATATAATTTCATAATCACAGCCACACTAGGTTGGTGCAGAATTTAATGAACGAGACAAACATCAAACACCTTTCGTCGTGATACGAGGGATGGAAGATCCAAATGTCTATTTCTGAACACTGCGTTGGGGATGTTGGAGTATAAAAGCCTCCCATGCGAATAAATAATTTCCTAGTAAAATTATTTTGGACCTTCTCAATTCTGGAGATATCTTTTATCCTACTAGGGTTGAATACTGTAGTGCTCGTTTCAACTAATGGTCGGATGTAAGTCTTGTAAGCCCTTATTAAAAGAGCTCTGTTCTTTGTAGAAAGGGCTTTAAATATGTGGAATGTACGCAGAAGCGCTATCCTACAACGATTTTTGACATGTTCGGAAAGGTCTAGTTTGCTGGTGTATGTGAAACCAAGATCTCTAATGAAATCCACCGATGTGATGTGGAGACCATCCACTTCATATGTATGCTGTGCAGTTGACGGAGTTGTAGCCCATTTCTCAATAAAATTAATTGCGGCTTGGATTTCATGAGAAGGTTCTTCTCCGTTTACTTCAGCATAAACTTTCACATCGTCAACATACATTTTGCAGCAGACCCCTAGGCTGGTGATAGCTTCAGGAAGTTCGTAGGTATACAGGAGAAATAGTAAAGGTGACAAGACGACACTCCCCTGTCCTCTATATCTACGGTAGTTGATATTTTCTCCGCCAATATCGCGGTTTTCGTAACTCGGTGAACCGAGCACTTACCCATACCAACCTCTACCTGCCGTCACCGGCAGAAGCTTTAAGAATGTAATCCTGTGCCCTCCTGTATCTATATTATGCAGCCGAATAGTGAACAACGGATGTAGATTCGTGATCAGCACCCCAAATAACCACCCTAGACAAAGTTTCAGTGAAATCGGTAACTCTGCCTGGACCACCCTCGTTAACGGTGTGGGTGGTCTCTGACCGAATCGTGAAAAACGGATGTCAGATTCGTGATCAGCCCCCTAATAGCCCCCTTAGACAAAGTTGCAGCGAAAATATTTCTTTCGGCCGAAGTCGTGACGGTGGAGTCATAACTTTTAACTATTGTCAGGAGAATGATATAACGTAGGATGAGAAAGCGCAAGCGCATCCCATGAGGATAAAATGTTTGCCTGATCAGATAACCGCACTCGTGGCTGAAAAGCATATTCTTCGGGTCCTGATTTCGCACGATTTGCTCATTGACCAATATCGCGGGTGTTAATGCCTCGCCTTTTTTTCTGCTCGGCCACTAGACTTTCTTTTTTATCACATTTATTTATTTCTTCACGTTAAAATAAACTCTGAGATAACTAGGGTAATTATTGTTCAAGGATAATTTAGTATGTCTTTATTCGATTTTTTTATTCACCTGCAACAATAAGTGGGTGCATTGTTTGTAAATGTGTGTTTTTTTTTCGAGGAAGATAATAGATTTTAATTCGTTTCAAAGCGCAGAAACGCGGAGGATATTTAGTATATTCAAATAGAGGAGTAGAAGGAGGCGGCACTCACTTATCTAGCTCGTCGCGATTTGAATTTGATTGATACCAGAACTGTTTTTATGGAATAGCATAGATGAAAATGGTACAACAAGAACAGCTCTCAAAAAAATGAGGTGAATTTTAAAAATTTCACAGAAAATCTTATACATTTTCTCGGACAAAAAATATTCTAGTCGTCTCGAAGTCATCGACATTGACAGGCGTTTTATTTATTTATTTATTTATTGCTAATTCAAAACCATGCGCTATTGGGAGATGAATTCACACAATGAACAGATTAAATGGGCTTTAGAAAGGAAGTAAAAAAGCAGAAGATGAAAAAAATGCAAGGTGAAAAATGCAGGATTCCTGAATTTGAGGGAAGATGTGAAAAAATGGAAGCGTTACTAACGCACATATGCACAAATATGTGGAGGTTGTTAACTATTGCTAGGTCAGTTGAGGTACAGTATGCAAAAAATAAATAAACGGGTGCAGAGCAGCGGCCTACGACAACACTACCATAGATGCTAGACTAGCTGTCACCTACGTGGGGTGATGGACTATAAAAGTATTGATATACGGAGGTAGGTACGCACCCCAGTAGGTTGCCCTAATGGTTATAATCCAAACTTACTGCTTGCATTTTTACTCGAAAGTTAGTTTTGGTTTGGAACATATTCAGCTTGATTTGAAAGGCAATCAGATTGCTTAGAAGAAGGTGCCTGAGTGTTGGCGCCAAAGTACGACGATCCCGATTTGGAAGAAGAAGGGCAGTCCTGCAGACTGCTCCAATTACCGTCCGATTCGCTTGCTTTCGCACAGCATGAAGATCTTTGAGCGAATTGTCGATGGACGAATTCGGGACATCGTCCAGCTTTCCAGCAATCAGTGCGGCTTCGTGGCTGGCTGTGGCACCGTTAATGCCATACACGCCACTCGCCTCCTGATAGAGAAGCATCGCGAGAAACAGAAGGCTGTGCATATCGCCTTCCTCGACTTGGAGAAGGCCTTTGACCGCGTATCGCGTGAAGTGATAAGGTACGCCTTGCGACATCATGAAGTTCCCGAAGAGCTCATAGAGTGGGTGCGAATTCTCTACTCTTGTCCAAAGAGTCGAGTTCAAGCTGCAGCTGGAACCTCGATGGAGTTCTCCATATCTGTCGGGGTACACCAGGGTTCTGCGCTTTCCCCACTCCTCTTTGTTGTCGTCATGGATGCCATCACACGAGAGCTTCAGAAGCCCGTCCCTTTGACGTTGCTTTATGCCGATGACGTGATGCTCGCTCGCGAAGACAAAGGAGAACTCGAGCGAGAGTTGCAAGCTTGGTGTGATCGCTTGGAGCGGTTTGGACTCAGATTGAACGTGAAGAAGACCGAGTATTTAACGACGGACGTTACCGAGTCCAGCTCCATCAAGGTTAACGGCATCGAGCTTCCACGCACTGCGGTCTTTAAGTACCTGGGATCAGCAGTCGCGTCTGACGGCAAACTGATGATTGAAGTGAATTCACGCGTGAGTGCAGCTTGGTCCAAGTGGCGCTCGTTGACTGGGGTGCTCTGCGATAGGAAGATACCAGAGCGTTTTAAGTCAAAGATCTACAGGGCAGTCATCCGTCCAGTAGCGATGTACGGCGCTGAGTGTTGGCCCGCGACCAAGGAAGTTGAAACGCGCCTCAGCGTCATGGAGACGAAGATGCTGCGTTGGACGGCTGGAGTCACGCGCATGGACCGCATCCGAAACGAAGCTATTCGCCAGAAGTTCGGTGTCGTGCCGATAGCGGACAAGATGCGCGAAGCTCGCTTACGATGGTACGGCCACGTTCTGCGTGGAAAGGAAGATAGCGTCCGCAAGATAGGCCTCAACTTCGAGCTAATAGGAAAGCGGCCTAGAGGGCGCCCGAAGCAGCGCTGGGCTGATACGTTACATACGGACTTGAAAGCGGCTGGTGTCCACCCTGATCTAGCGCTGGATCGGGGGAAGGTGGCGTCATGACACCAGAATAGCGGACCCCGCTACGAAGCGGGACAGACGCTGAAGAAGAAGAAGAAGAAGATTGCTTAGAAGAGTGTGCCATTTGATTTGAAAAGCTTTTCATTTTTAAAACCTGCAATTTCATCACAATCTCCGATACGCAGTCGGTAGTTAGTGTGAAGGTGGCCCTGTCTGCGACAGGAACCAGGATGGGATCCATCTAAGCGACCTGCGTCAAATTTGACCACATCCTGGGCAGGGGTACACATTTAACAGTTAACGATTTAAAGAGTTCAACGAATTAACGGCATCTTTCGTTAAAATCTGGCTTAACGACTTAACGGAATTTTTAACACACTTTTTTCTCAGTGAGTTTATCACATTTACCCTTAGTCTTCACTAATATTTCAGGTCTCATCCTCCCGATAAGGATTGTTCCTAAAAAAGAAACTATTGAAATCAGCAGGAATATTTTAATGTTTTCATGAACGTTCCATGAATTTTTGGAAATTTTTAAAATGCATTTTGAGGGCGAGTGTATCGCAGTCATAGGGAGTGCCGGCTGTCCTGTGCACCCGATACCAAGTTTCTAGTTGGGATTTCCCGCCCAGGCCAACCAAGCCTTCCATCACTCCGGCTTCGGAGATATGGTAACGGACTTCTCTGGGAAAGATGAAGGCTGACTTGTTCATCGGCTGGCCACAGCAAGTCATTGTAGGCAAATACGCATTCAAATCGCCTCTACGATATCCCGAGGTAGAGTGCGTGGCGCATACCAAAAGGGATTGACTAATGCCGTCGTTTATCCATATCATTTAATGCATTTTGGAGCTAGAAATTTCTTCCCCGTCCCCCCAAGCATGTAAACCAATCCACAAAGATACTGGTCTAATCCCCTATGTATGATATGCCTATCCTCACCTGGCGCTGCTTATCCTAGAATACTTTTGCTCGCCACCTGGAACAGTCGAAACGGAGAGAATGTTTTCGGACTCTGGACGTACTTTTATTTTTTTTTCAATTTTTATTTTTTTCATTTTATTTTACGATTCTAGAAATACGCTAATAACAAAAACTAGGAAACCTACTTTTCTTGAACTTAATGCATTAACGATGTGTCACACCTTTTCCGCAGTCCGGGACTATGTGACACGATGTCGTGCCACGGTCCTGAAGTTACAAAAAAACGGTTTGGTCTCACGCGCCAAGTCTCACCGAAAATCGTGCATTCGACAAGGTGGTAACATTCCACTGATAGGCTATGAGTTGTATCTTTACTAAATCTTTCTGTACTTAATTTGCTGATGAGCATGTCGAGATTTTGTATGCTCGTAGTCACACAAAACGGCTTCGCAAAGAACTAGGAAAGGGGAAACTCCGGGTTTGGCCTGATCGCCCGTTTTAAGATGCCTTTTCGCTGATCATCATGAACGATAATTCCATACCCCTTCTTTTTCCACACCTTGCAGATAGTTTGCTGCTGAAGGCTTGTTTATTTTTCTGTTTGTTGATGTTGAATTGTTTATTTACATTGTAGTGCTACACTTCATTTTTTGAACTTTAGCTGCTGACCTCTTGAAATTGACACGTATAAGGTTTTCCTTGACTTATTCCTTATGGAATAATGGTTTGCAACTAAATGAATTTCCTAACGGAATTTAACGATTTACCGGAAATTTAACGAAAATTTTCCGTCAAAAAGTTTCGTTAAAAAAATTTAACGCACGGAATTTTGTGTGCACCCCTGATCTTGGGGCGATGATGGTGTCCCTCTCCCCTCCCTCCCCCTTATAATCACAATCCTGTCAATCAACAATATTCAATTAGCCCTCAATCCCCCATCGAGTTAAGACGCAAAGTAGACGAGCATACGGTCCCTGGTGCTCGTCCCTCTGTTCAGTCTGTACAAGACGTGCTTCAGAGGAGGAGTACCCAAGAATGGCGTTAAGTGGTCCCGCCAGGATCACCTGAGTGTGATTGATCGAACACATCTGCGTTTTCTTTTTCATATGCATGTTCAGTGGTGAGTGAGAATTCAGTGCTTCTCACGTTCAACTTTGTTAAGCTCCCAGTGGTAAGAAGAAGGCCCTTCGGGTTGGGCATTGGCAATATCTTCCGTGAAGGGCCACGCGTCATGTTTCGCAGCGTGTCGTAGTTGGTGCACGGAGTGACTGCGACTGACCAGTACGACTTGGTGTCATGTCCTTCATAGAACAAACCTGGCAATGATTCCATGGTGAACGCAATACTTTGTTGACCTGCGTATAGATAGGGGAGTGTCGAGATTCAACCCCTCTTGCCGTCTGGGAGGACGCCTCTGACAGAGAGCGAAGGGTGGAGGTTTTCGCTCTCTCCTTACTCCCTAAGGTGCGCCAGTTTTCTTCACAGTTCACGTATCAATCTCCAGCCCATTATCAAACGGATGAGTCATTCCTCATGCCTACGCTCCGTTTGTTACGCTGACCGTCATGTAAACGGCAATCGTCGTTAATGTTCCATGTAATGTGGACGCTGCTTCAGAGCAGATTAAGAGCTGTTCGAGGTTCCTGTGAAAAAAAACTGGCCTTTACCGAGTTATACTCCATGGGAGCGGGAGTGCGGGGAGGGAGTTCTGGAAGAGGAAGGCCTGCTACATTCCGATATAAGCCTCACTTCGAGTAAGTGTTCCGGCTCTCACTGCATATTTTTTCCTCGATTCTTCGTTGGTGTTGGGCTAATTTCCGCTCCTTTATGGGGTGACACCGAGAACTATCTGTAAGTTCTGTGATTCTTGATTTGCCGACAATCGAGTGCAAGCAGCGGTACGCCGTCTTACGAAGGTTCTATTTCCCACCAAATGGGTAATGGCGATATAAGCTTCAGAATTCGTTCCATTCCGGTGAGTTGGTTGAAAAAGTGGGGCGGAGAAGGGCTGAAATCTGTGAGTACTGGGGCCGGATTCATCAAAGTTACTGCAGTAACTTTAACGGAGAGTAAGCGAAAAGCTCAGATAACGTGGCGTATCGCTTACCATGTCACTTGATAAGCCGCGTTATCTGAGCTTTTTGCTTACAATTCTTCGTTAAAGTAACTTTGATGAATCCGGCCTCTGGTTGCGATGGTTCTGGAACTACAAAGCTGTGTCCTGGTGGTATTGGTCAGGAAGATTTTTATATTGGTTTAATGAGTAGCAGGATGTGCTTCTTCGATAATTTCAAAAATCCTGAGCCAGCTCGACAAGTAAAAAAATAAGATCTTATACTGTTTTTTTTTTCTGGATGATCATGCAGACCCTGGCATCTTTGACAAGCCCTGGTCTTAGGGGAAATTCACTCTAAGTGATTTTCACTAGAACGGATGGTTAGTGTGATTCAGATAACTGGTTTTTCTATTGATCGGGAATAGGATATCCGGTTAGGGTGAGGTATTGGATTTTTGATCGAAACCGATATCGCAACCTGAACCATCCGAAAAACTGGTCTGGGGCCGTATGCTCGTCGACCCCGAGTCTCCCCCAACGGGGGAGCACGACCATACGGCCCCTGGTGAGAATCACTCTTATCTGGACCATCCTTAAATCGGGATTTTCAAAAATAAAGTTGCTCTCATGGAAATTATATCCTCGGTGTGGAAAAAAAAAATGACGGATCTGGATGGTCCTGATCGCCGTCAGATCCTATATACACTGTACACGTACGGTTGTACTTTGGTGGTCAACCTTGGGGTCGTTGGATGTCAGTACGACAGTTTCTAATCTGCGACGAATTGCTCAGTTCAGATTCATACAGACGGGTCCTACCTAACGTGTTACTTTTCACAGCATTACTCCACCTAACTTGAATAACAGGAGCCGGATTCATTAGAGACAAAACCAGGAGATGTGCGAGGTAGAAGGACGAAGCATACTCAATGTTGTTCGTTATATACCTTACCCAGCGATTCACTTGTATGCTAGGTGGAGGGTGCTCGACGATGTGGGTATCTTCGCATACCCAGATCCATGAGGCTTTCCCGCAGATTGATGAATCCGGCCCCAGCATCTCTCCAAAGCAAGAGTGGACTTACCAGGAAACTATCTCAACGGTAGGTAAGAACCGCCCAAGTGTTGTATATGGGCAGAATCGCTTCTCTCTGGGAAACAACAAAATGCAAATATCTCGACCCCAATACAACTCTGCACAGAGTTAGGGACGACAGAAGTTGGGCCGTTGGCGGCGTTAACCCTATGCCTGGAGGCGGAGGGCGGGCTCAAGCTGGCAGGAAGCAGCGATTATGGGGATTACGCCGCCCCTCTACGCACTGCGCCACCATTACTCGCTCGTGATCGCTATTTCCAGCCAACTTGAGCCCGCCCTCCTCCTCCAGTCATAGGGCTAACGCCGCCAATGGCCCAACTTTTGTCGTCCCTAACTCTGTGCAGAATTGTATTGGGGTCGAGATATTTGCATTTTGTTGTTTCCCAGAGAGAGGCGATTCTGTCCATATACAACACTTGGTCCGTTCCGACCTACCGTTGAGATAGTCTCCTGGTTAGTCCTCTTGTTAGGCCACGTCGCTGCGTACCACAGTGCTGGCAGCAGTGACGTGTTGTCGGTCGTGGCTCTGAGATCGTGGCACTTCGTGAGTCGCGTTGGAAGTTGCTAGGTGGTCATTCTTCTGGGAGTGATTTCTGGAGCTACGCCGCTCATCGGCACTGTTGTACTTTCGAAACTTCAGAGCTCCAATTTTTTTCGCCCATACCTCTCCCAGGAGGGCGGTGTTTGGGGTGCCTTCGTCGGATATTCAGATACCTCCAGGATTCCATTCTGATGCGTTCCTTGCCGGCACCTGCCGTGACCTACCATTTTTCAACGTGATAACAGAAACGGATGTTAGATTCATCGACACTCCCAATAACCTCTCCCCCTCTGGGCGAGGTTTGGGCGAAATTTTTTTCGACCCCTGGATTCCAGAAAGTTCAAGAGTGCCCTTCCATGATGTTCAACTCCATCCTAACTAGGCGTAGGAATGGATGAGCTGGTTATGACCTCGTTTATTGCCTCGAGCCTCTGTGTCATTGTCATATTTTGAACAAAATACCTCCATCTTCACTACGCTGGTCATCTGTTTCTGTCCGTGGTACCGATTCGGTAAAAGTAGTGCGCTGGCTTGGTTACATCTATTACTTGCATTTTTAGTGTCTTCAAATGAGTTCAGAAGAGAATACTGCTGCGGGAACTGCTGTAGAAAGGTTTGTTTGCCATTAAGAGCTCGCCGATGTTGTTGTGGTTGTGGCACCGGTCACTTTTACAAAACAGAATTCTTAAGGAGCTGTGATGCTGTAACCCATTTCAGCAGTGCCAACGAGAAAGCAACCGATCCGTCATCTGTGGCTCCAGTAAAGAAACGAGGGCGACCTCCGAAGTCGAAGTCAGCGCCAAAGGCAGACGATGCAAAGCCGTATGTTTCCTCAGCGGAGCATGTATTCCTTGAATGTCTTCGTGTGCGTTCTGCATTCGTTATGCGTCAGCATTTAGTGTTGTGGACAACGTTGGTGACTCAACGCCTGTTCCCAGAAAACGTGGACGGAAGTCGCTCGCAGAACTAGCCAAAGAGGCTGCAAGGTAACGCCTTCCTCCTTTCTCCTTTTTTCCTGTGCAATTCCTTCTTTTATGACGACTTTTCATTGTCGCTCGTCTTACTGCAGTCCCATATTTCGATGAATTTCTAGACCTACGCCAAGGGAAGTGCAGCATGTTGTCCTAACTTGAAGGTGTACATTGAAGAAATCCACACCTGGGAAGGAGTACCTCCCCCTCCCCTAACCCGCACCTTGTCTTTCAGCGTTAACAAGTGCAGGGGTAATTCAACCATTAGCGTGGAGGAGAGGGGCAGGGTCCAAGTGATGTATTGCGACGTTACTGCCTACTCTAAATCTGCTCGGTCCTGCTCCTGTAGGTGCTTGATGGTGTGGGAACCGCATGCAGTTTCAGAGATGACACACATATGACAAAAGAATTTGCCGCAATTGTGGTTGATTAGGACTGCGCCGGTTTCAATTTCTTCGAACGTCTAGAGTTTGGTGCACATTCTACATTTCGCTTTCAGCGTGATCAGGAAGTGTTGAACTTGTTTTGTCGCGAAAAAAAAGGTTTTTTATCAAGTGATTTATGAAATAAATAACTGAAATTATGAAAAATTAGAAATTATGAATAAGAGCTACCAGAGAAGTGCAGGTGTTTGCTAAGGAAAGCTGCTTCTTCTCTTCTCGCTGTGTTGATGCAGTGCTTTCTCTTATCCTTTGTTTTAAGTGAGACAGTAAGTCCTCCTCTGTCTCCGTCTTCCGAGAAACGTGGACGTCCGTCGACATGGGCATATGCGGAGTATTCTGAGTACGTTTTCATGAAATTTTCTTTTCATTTTTTCACTAAGTCGTTAAGCGAAATTCGATTTTTTTCTTTGCAGCGGTTCGGAATATGATAGTGATGCGGACGAGAAGAGGATGGTTCGCAAGAAGCGAAAGACAAAGCCGGTAGCAACGCCAGGAAGGTATGCTGCAGTTCACTCATCTTCAGTGTTTAACATATCCAGATCTGGAACACACCGTTCATGTTTTGCATTTCAGTGGCAAACGGCGCGGTCGCCCTCCCAAGAACAGGGACGCTACAAGGTCTGATTTGTGTTTTGTTCAGTGAAATGCGCGTTCATGTGACTCATTTGTTGGTTCAGCGCTCCTGAGGTGAAGAAGACTTCGACCGGGAAGAGGGGAAGGCCTCCAAAGAAGCGCGCACTGGAGACGAAGTGGGTTTTGTGGTATTTCTGGCCAGGTATGCGTAACTGTGACTTACTACTGGGTTTTAAGTGCTGAAGAGAAGAGCGGTACGCAGAATAATGGGACACTGAGAAAAAGTTGTTCGCCTTCGGGTAACGAATCGGATTACACGAGCGGCCATAATACGTCTGAGAGCAAGAATGCAGGGTAGGGGAATGCATCACTAAACTGAGCTATTACTTGAAAATGTGTGATCCTAGCCAATGATTTCTTGTTGCAGAGCAGTTATCTCTGAGAAGCGTCGTCGAGGAAGGCCGAGGAAGTCGGAGATGTTGGACCAAGGCGATAGGTAGTTGCATTGTTTCTGTTATCGTTCCTGAATCTACAAAAACCACCACTTTCATAGGAATGATGCGGACTCGCACACTGGTCGATACACTGTTCCTCTTCCTGTTCCTGAAAGTTGGCCTTTGGTGTCGAATAGGGTATGCAATGCAGCGCTTTGTTGATCTCAGATCTCCTACAACTCGCAGTATTTAGCGTTGCGTACTTTTCAGGACGAAATCATGAAAGAGCTCTCAGAGATGTATGCAAATGTGAAGGATGAGAAAGTCGGCGAGTTCCATAACCAGATCAAAGCCTTCGTGTTCGCGCTTCACTGGGTAGGTAGATTTTTTTCGCTGTCAAGCGTCTGTTCAAGGGTCTGTTTCACCTCAAGCTAAAAGGTGACATCCCTCGCTTCGCGGAAACTGGGATACTCGCCCGAGGGGAAAATACTGACTTTCCCATTGGTTGGCTAACGCAAATCATTGTAAAGGCCAATCACACGTTAGGTTTGCTTCCATGATATCAGAAGTTGAAATGGTGGCGCTTTCTATGGATTGATTGACGTCGACCATCGTTAGTGTAGTTCATGATTTCCTCATACCAGTTTCAGTTTCTTGACTGTTTTCGCTATGTTGAAATATGTAGTGGCAAAGGAGAAAGGACGGCGTTAATCATTCCCTTTCGGGATGTGCCGCGCATTTATTTCTGAATGCATATTTGGCGTATACTATGTCGTGCGGTGGCCAGTGTTCAGTGCTTTATCCCTCAAAACAAGTCTGATACCAATTTGCTGACCCCGGGGGATGGAACGCTTGGTTGGCTTGGGCGAGAAATTCGAACCAGGAATCTGGAATCAGATGCAGGCGACGGCCGGCTCCTCCCCTAACTGCACTGCCTAGCGCTCGAAAACTTGAAAGGTGTAAGTATAGGAATAATCCATATTAAAAATCGGATGTAACGTTAACCAGCGTCTTGTTCAAGATTGACCTCTGAACGTGTTGGTTTGGGGCTGCGTAAAAGTGCGAATTGAAATTTCTCGTCTTCGCAATCCAATATACCTTCTCTCTCATCGTAGCATTTTGAATTCCAGCCGAGTTTTCTGCACGTTGTTCATGCTTTCCCTCTCAAGGTATGGAGGAATACCAATGAGCTAGGATTTTTAATAAAGTCAGTCAAAATGGTGCTACAGATTCCACAGAGAGAGGTTATTGTAGAAGGCTATCCAATGGAGTAATAAGAAGTCTGGATTAGTCTGTAGCCTCCTTTGCTAGTGCTGGCAGCGAACCTTGAACGAGATTCTTGCACTTATCTTTAATGGATTCCCTTGGGCTCAGGTTAGCGCAAACTGATGAGGCGCCGGCTTTCGCGTGCACCCGGAACTTGGCATCTTATTACTACAGGGTGCACCAAAATAACGTGCCATAATGCCATTGCCATTTGCCATAATTATAAAACAACCAACAATTCGACAAAAAACGACGACTAATTTAAGCCTATGTTTTACTTGGCGACGCTGTTGTCGACGACGTCGGCGGCAGTGTTACGCGGGTTGCTACGCCGTGAGTAGCAGCCCGCGTAACACAGCGTTGCCAACGCGTCGCTGAAGTGTAACATAGGCCTACAACAACACAAACATTAAGATACACCATCTTGAAGTGGTTTCGAAGTGGCCTACCTTGGAGCGGATGCAAAGGGCCAAACGTTTCGCGAAGTTTGGGGCGATGGGCCGCAGGTCGTGGCTGGAAACAGATTCTGTTCACAGATGCGAATCTGTTCACCGTGGAGCAGGCGCACTGTCGCCAAAATTGCAAGATGTGGTCTACAGAGGCTCCAAGCAGCTCTGCTATCGTTGATCGCCGTCAGAACCCACAATCGGCCATGGTTTCGGGTGGAACCATCCCTCTGGCAGGACCCCTCTGGTTTTCGTGGATAAAGGAGTGAAAATCGACAAAGATATGCACCAGCGAGACATTCCCGAGTCCGTAGTTCTTTCTTGGGTTCAATAGCACTTCGGTGATGCCAATTGGACGTTCCAACAGGACTCTGCACCCAAACATAGGGCGATGGCGTGGTGCAAGGCCAATTGCCCTGATTCCTTCACGCCTTCGGAATGGCCGCCCTACTCTCCGGATTTGAATCCGATGGACTATAGTGTGTGGGCATTTTCAAGACTAGGGTCAGCGTCAAGCGCCACCGCATTCTCCAGTACCTGAAGGAATACTAACGCCAGAAGTGGGAACGATTGTTTCCTGATGACCTGCGGCTCATCGCCCCCAAACCTCGCAAAGGGTTTGGCCCTGTGAATCCACTCCAAGGGAGACCACTACGAAACCACGTGAGCATGATCTACCTTAATGTTTGTATTATTGTAATGTAGTTGTTCTTTTCTCGAATTGTTGGTTGCTTTATAATTATGACAAAAAAATCTTGTCCACGTTATTTTGGTGCACCCTGTCTGTACAATCTGTTAGCTCTGCCATCCGTTCCGTGAAATTTCAGAGCAAAGTCGAGTGACTGTATCTCTTTTTCGCAAGTTAATGACGATATTTCTACTGATCGACTATAAACGTAACGGATCTGGAGCTAACGAAATACCGAGATCAAAGGAGAGGATCAGAACTGGGAACAGATCGTCTCGGTGTTTTCCTCCAAGCCTGTAATAGTTTAAAGAAGCTCACAGCTTCAGCAATGAAATAGCTCAAAGTAGAAATTGTCTACTCCACCTTTTCTCCTCCATGATTCTCCGCACTTGTTCAAATGATCAACCTTGAGTGAACTCACTGTTTCGCTGTAAAGATTGCATTGGTAGGAGACACTGCAGGTAACCTGCCCCAGTTTCATTCAGACCATGCTGTCTTCTCTGAATAGGGCTGTCGAGTAATGGCGGTTCATTTCAGAGAAGAATATGATGGTCCGGTTGGACGCACCTATGGCTTTCTGAAGTATGTATGAGTTTGTGATAGCGGAATGTGATACGATTTCAGGAGGACGGAAGCTTTTCGACGTCGTAGACTGCTGGTGCCGCACGTCGTTCGTTTTCTGACGCCGCCGTCGTTCTCGTCCACATAATTCCTTAGTTTCCTCCCTCATTGCCATGCAAGACCTAGTACCTTATAGCTGAAGTTGGAATATCACTGTTGTTGTCTGGTGATTCTCATCGACGTGCTCTGCTCTGTGATGGCGTCGTGATCGTCGACGGTGGTCATACCCGCAGTCGTCACACGAACTGCGCATTGTTCTTGAGTTTCACCTCCTCTCCATTGTATTGCTTTTGTAGAAGGCGAGGCACTTTCTTGGTAGGAGAGAACTTTGCGCGTGACATTGGCAGTTCGACCGAGAACTGCACAATTGACGCCTGCTGTTTTATGCAGAAGACGAAAACCTGGTGTGTGCAGTTCTGGCTCGATGCGGTCTGCTCCCTCCAACTAGGAAAGCGCCGAAAATCGCAGTTCTTTTGTAATTTACCTCGCACGGTCTCAATCATCTACATTTATTCCACTGTATTTGTTTCTTTTTCACGACGCTTAGTGTTTAGGCGTCATATGTATTACCCGCGCTTTGTTTAAGAGGCTCAGAGGCTGTACCATAAGCTGGGCGTAAATGAATCTTTTTATCGCCGACAAGTGTTCATTTTACAGTCGACGGCCCATGATGGAATGTCAGATGGTGTCAGCGCTTGTCGGAAACAGAAGGCTAACAGTAATTAAGCGTTTACTGTTGAAGTATGCAAGTTTGGCTTTGCGTAAAAGTTGCTCATAGTATATCACGACGGTGCCGTCTATTCTCTGCTGGCCGAAGGGTGGCGCGTCTTGCGTCGTTCTTCGTCGTAGCCAGCATGAATCATCTGAAATCATCGGCTAGATTGGAGGAGCGGAGCCTTTACAGTTTGTCTACTCACACTGCATCCTGCAAGTTGAGGGCCACCCTCAAATGACGTCGATCCCTCGATCCGAAAATTGTACTGGGGAACTCAGTACATCGGAAAACAGGAGCAAAAAGTTTCGGCAAAATCTACCACAGAGGTTCGGTGCTTGCTAGCAGATTCACACATCAGTACCAGGGGTGTGCACAATTACGACTGACGGTTTTATTAGGGGGGGGGGGCAAAAGTAATGAAACACCCCATGCCGTGTCCATATATCTCGTGGCTGGAGTCTGGTTTCGTGCTTATCGTATTTGTATGTTTGTATGCTACTTACTGAAGCCCATCTGAGAAGAATTCCGCCCTTTCCAGAAGCATGCCAAAACCCCGGTCTCTCTCATGTCGAAACCTCGGTCTGACGAGTCGACCTGTGTCGCGCAAATCTCGCCCAATTCCCAACCCCGAGTAGTCTGGGCTCAATATTCACGCAAGATGAGAAGTACGTCTTCTACCTTAACCCTGCCAAGCAGCGAGTCTGGGTGAGGCCTGGTGGCCTGTTACCGACCTTCGTTCGGTGAGATGTTCACGGCGAGAAGCACCATTGGAGCTTTTGGGTCTGCGCCCATGGATCGGTTTACCGGAAGCTGTTTCCCAAGAGTACTACGATGAACTCCAAGGCCGTGGTGAACGAAATAGAAGAGATGGGCCGGCGACTCGCTCTTATTCATTCGCAGCGCTTCAAGAAGGTTCTCCTCTTCAACAAAGACGTACCCCATCGGGAGCAAGTAACCACGGATAAGCTTGGCCAGCTGGGCTACGTTCACATGCCTCACCCACCGTATTCGCCGGACATCTCTCCATGCAACTACTACTACTTCTTGAGCCCACAGGACTTCCTGGTGGGAAGGGACACAAGAACCCAAGCAGTCCTTGACAACCATATCGAGCAGTTGATCAACACCAGGCCCAAGCAGTTCTGGAAGGATGGGATCAGGAAGTTGGCTGAGCGACGGCAGCAAGGTCATTGCCCTTAATGGCAGATACATTCCTCAGCATCGTTGAGTTGTAAATGAGTTATAAAGAGATAAAGATTTTTTTAAAAATTTGTCTCCTTACTTTTGCCCCCCCCCTACTACGATTTGTGGATTTGTGGATTTTTTTAACGTTTCGTAATTTACGACATTTTGGGACGTAAATCGTGAATTTTCGTAAATCGATTTTTGATCACTAGACCCTCATACCTAGCGCGGCTTACTTTGGGTAAAATTCCACTTTATTTTCAATTTTAGACCCTTTCCGCAAATCTGTGTCTGCCTGAGGACTACAGGATGCGTCAAAATCTTGGCAATGAGGTATTGAAATCGCCGAAAGCGAAAATGCAGCTCCTTCGAGAAACCAGCGATGCGATAATATTTATTAGTCCCGCCTGGCGCTAGAAGTTTTGATCGCAACAAAACATCGTTATGAGATTTATTAGTCCGTTGTAAACTAAGCACAACATTGAGATTCGAGGATATCTCCACCGGCGTCGATACATGCTTTGAAGCGCTTCGAGAAGGCATCGAGGGCGGCACACAAGTATGGCGCGTCGAGCTCACCCCACGCCTTCTGGGAAGGTTCCCTCAAAGAATCCACGGAGAGGTGAGGCTTTCCGTACGTTTTGGCTTCCAGAACTGACCCGACGCTGAAGTCCATCGGATTCAAATCCGGAGAGTTGGCTGGCCACTCGTGGAAGCTGATAAAGTCCGTGAAGTTGTCTTTGCACCAGTCCTGCACCATTTTTGCTCTATGTGCTGAAGCTCTGTCTTGCTGGATGGTCCTGGAGCGGCTTCCAAAGTGAGCACTAGCGTATGGTAGCAGTTCGTTCGCGTCTCTTCGATCCCATGGCTTCTTGATGCCCTTGTTTCTCGCTACATCCGGCGTACTGAGCGCCTCGGGTTCCTGCGAATTCGCCCACGTACCTTCCTGATGCTGTCCGCAGTTGTCAAAGATGCGTGTCTTCCTCGTTCGGATCTATTATTCTCGGTTCCCAGGTCGTCGTAGCGTCTGATGGATCTATATATAACACTCCTATAAACCCAAGACGTTGATTAGTATCGCGTGCAGAGAAGCCTTGACGGTAAAGCTCTATGGGTGAAGCATGGTGGCACGAGCATTCCACCATCCTAAAACCAATTTATTTTTATGCTTGAATGAGATAAGCATAAACAAGTTGACGGGATAAAAGCGCTGAAAAAGCAGATGCTCCGAATAGGAGTTATTTCTGGCACATTTTGCCGAAACGTTTTGCTCCTATGTCTTCTACCGTGCTGACTTCACTAGTACGGTTTTCAGATGCATTGCTGCTGATTAACCTTCAGAAATATGTAGTTCTAAGGATCCCCTACACTTTCTTGACGAAGTGTGTATCTATGCGTCCGTGACCAGCCCTCTTATTAGCTGAAACGACGGAGCTGTTCCTCAAACCAGCGACCGACCTTAGTGACAAGGGCGAGCTGTGGACAGTTGTAGGGAAGAATTCCGATGTCGACGGCATACGCGAGGGCGCATTCGATCGACGACAGGAAGTGGATCTTCTCCTTGGCGGCGTTGTGACGGGCGTTGTTCAGCCGCGCCCACACTTCCACCGGAGCCATCTCGCCGCGAGTGTCCAACTGCAATTTTGTCTTCAGTCTTTTTGTGGTATAGTAGACTGGAAGACATTGTCTACCCTTTGGAACTGATTTTTAATTACTGCTTTATCAGGAGATCCATTTCAATGCCCGAGCGAGATATTGGGTTGGTGAAGAAGTCTTGCACCACGGCGTAATTTTTTTTTTCAAAATTTTATTGCTTCTTTTTGAGCGACATCAATCTACAAAGTAACTACCATTTACATCTACAACCTTCTGCCATCTGATGAGAAGATCACTAATTCCGTTCTTCCAGAATGAAGTCGGCTGTAGCTCGAAGAAGTGCGCCACCTCGGATGCCAGTTCGGTTCGATCGTTGAAGCGCCTATCTCTCAGGTGTTGCTTGAGAGCCCGGAAGAGGTTTTAGTCTGGTGGTGCAAGATCTGTCGAACACAGCGGGCCGGGCACCACCTCCCACCTAAGCTCCTGCAACTTCTGGGGAGACGACCTTGCAACGTGGAGCGAGCACTGTCGTGAAGAAGGTGAACATTCCTCCGCCCTCGCCATTTCCGTGACATGGACTCACTCAGCTTCTGCAGCTGATGTTCGCTGTTACTGCGGTTTCGTCGTCAAAAAGGTCATAATAGAGCATTCCTTGAGAATTCCACCAACAGCATAGCTCTGCGGTGCCTTTGGTTGCTTCGGAAGTGGTTCTCCTTGAGGGAGCCACTGCGCCTTCCTAGTATGGTCAACGAAGAAGACCAGGATTCATCTTCCCTGACGAAATTCTTGAGAAAGTCCCTATTATACAACGAACAAGGAAAGACTGAGCGATAGTCAGTCGCGAAGCCTTGTCCGAGTCACAGAGTCAGTAATTCTTCACTGCAGTCGTAGTATTTATATATCCTCAGAATCAACTTGCCGCGTGTACGAAAAATTCGACAATGTTTGTGCTACAAGTACCAAACCAAACAGTCTTTGGTAGTTCCTGTTAAATCGCGAAAAATTTTCAAAATTTTTGATGCAAGACTTTTTCACAGCCTAGTATTGTATATTAGACACTTCTATGACCTTGAAACTATCTCAGGGAGGTGACGGTTTTATTAAGCTCTAATTCTCACTGAAGCTCGACTCTGACTGGCAGTTTCTGATTAGCAAATCCGTAGAAGCAGGCATTTTGGTACGAAACAAAAGTAGGCTTGGTCACATTGACGGGCTCTTACCGATTTGCACAGCATGCAGGTGGCTACAAAAGCTGCTGTGCGGCTGCAACCGGTGCATCCGTGAACGAGAATCGGGGCAGGCTCATTCTCCTCGACGAAGCACGTCGTGGCCTGAGAAAAGTGATGGCCGCCTTACGCGTGCTTCAGCTAAGTGTACGTCAGGGAGTAGTACCTACCGTCTGCGTGGCCCATAGTTCAGACACGAGCTTAAGCTGCTTTCGCGGAGGCACTGGCTCGCTTACCTGAAACTGTCAGAATCGTCGGTGCATTAAATGTTAGGTTGTAAGGAAAGTTTCCCGCCACTCACTTCGGTGTTCCTCCAAATTTTTGAAGAATGCTGGGTTCCACCAACGTCTCCTACGACACAGTGAAAGTATGGTTCCGGAAGTTCAAGAACGAAAACTTTCGCTTGGAGGACCAGCCTCGGTCTGGAAGGCCAGTTGCAATGGGTGAGGACCGCATTCTGGAGCTGGTTCAGGATTCCCGGCGTTGCACCAGTGAGCTGGCAGAGGAACTCATGTGCAGTCACACCACCATAGCTCAACACCAGCGTGACCTTGGGAAGACATGTAGATATGGTGCATGGAAACCGCATGAAATTAGCGGCCGCCAGCTACAGGTGCGCCAGTATGCGCGCACGAGCTTCTTGACTTTACGGTAGAATTCTTCTTGGCTCGCGAACCTGATCACTGAAGACGAAAAGTGGGTAGTCTACGTTGATCACACACGAAGGCGTCAGTAGCTCAGATGCGGGGAGCTACGGATTCCAACGCCAGGACCGAAACTTCACCCAAAAAGGTAATGCTCAGGGTCTGATGGAATTTAAAAGATGTAATTTACTGGGAGCTGCTACATGCAAGCACCACTGTCACTCACGATGGCTTCTGCGGTTGGATCGCGCTGTAGCAGCTCTTCGTGTGAAACAAGACAAGATGTTCTTCTTTCACGACAATCTCAGAAAAAACTCCAACGCTTCGGATGGCATGTTCTAGCCCACCCACCGTGTTCCCAGGGCCTTACTCTAGCGGACCACCTTCTGCTTCATTCTTTGTCGAACCATTTGCAGGAGAAATAATTTCACGAAAGGGAGGAGCTCGAAAGGTGCCTCGCCGAGTTTTTTTTTTCGTCAAAACCTAAGGAATTCTATAGATATACAAATTACCTTAGAAATGACAATATGTTGTAGATAATAACGGTGCATATGCTTGTTAGTTGTTATATGTATGGAGCGAGAGAAATAATTTTGAAAAAACTGAGCAAGTGGCGGGATACTTTCCTTACAACGTAATACCTGTACTTCTCACTTACATACATCGCTTGCAACCGATCTGCACAACACGTCTTTTGCGCACTCACTGATAGTTTTTTTACTCATTGAAAGTTTTTGCATTTGCGAAGGTCTGTTCGATGTATACAGCGCGTATCATAATATCAAAGCAGTAAGAAAGTCTTTGGTGGTCGTAATTAGCAGGCTTTGTTGTATCTATACCATTTTCAGTTGAAATTCAACGTTGCTCAAAACAAATTCAACGACTTCCGAATCAAACTACACATCTTCTTTGCAAGTTGTACGTTTCAATGTTTACTTCGTTTCAAAAAATTTCTGCTTGCATAAAAGGCTATGCAACGAAAAATTAGAAACAACTAGCAAGTTAAGCAGTACTTCAGTAGTAATGTGATGCAAGTACAAAGTAAACAAATTGAACGATAAAACTACAAGTGATACGACAATACCATAAACAATACAGAATACAAATATCAACACAGCAATAACTATTCAAAATAGCAGAATGAGCAAGTGAAAGTAAGTCCTTTTTTAGGCCTTCAGGCGTTTTGAAGTGTGATGTGGATCTGCTAAGGGTGGCGATGTCCGTTCCTCCACGTGGTGCCACTGGAAACTACTCGCTCTGCGAGTTAAGCCGAACACGGACACTCGATTACAGGCGACAGGCCCTTGTGACAGGCCGGCCTACGAAGACCCATGTCACATCACATGGTTTATGACAGCTCAAGTGTTTCGAGATAGTGCTACGGCGTCCGCGGGAGCCGACGCGCACTCGCAGAGCCCGGCGAGTGTGAGAAGTATGCGAGGGTCCCTGATGCGAGGACGGCATGGGGGGGCAACTGAGCTAGTCCGAAAGTCCCGTCACGTAAGCTTGACGATCGATTGATGAAGATCGTTGTCGCCGGTAAGGAGCGACTCTATCACTTCTTCTCAGCGTATGCTCCGCAGACTGGCTGCTCGGATCAAGCCAAGGAAGAGTTTTGGAGCCTGCTTGATGAGAAGACAGCAGAGGTACCGTCGAAAGATGTTATCATAGTCGCTGGTGACCTTAATGGGCACGTAGGTGCTTCGAAAGACGGGTACAGCTGTCATGGTGGGTTCGGATCGCCCCTCCGAGGCTGAAGCAGGTCAAGCGATGCGGTGCACCAAGAATCAAGTGGTGGCGAATCAGAGAGAAGGAAGCAGCTGTGATTTCTCGCGTGCGGTTACCGACAGTCACGACTGTCGAGGAAACTTGGAAGAAGGCGACCGACGCGATTCGTCAAGCTGCACAGTCGGAGCCTGTGCAGCCTGGACGACGGAAGGTCGACAAGCAGGCCTGGCTGTGGACAGATGACGTGAAAGCAAAAGTGCGAGAGAAGAAGTCGCTCTATCACGTGTTTCTCGGCGAAAAGACAGCCGATAACTGGCGGAAGTACCAAGAAGCGAAGAAAGCTGCAAAGAAGGCCGTGGCTGTTGCAAAAGCCACTCATTATGGAGATGTCAACGAGAAACTCGAGTCGCGCGATGGTGAGCGGTATCTGTACCGACTTGCAAAGAATCGCCATCGCCAGACCGAGGACATCGAGAAGTTCTTCGGCATCAATGATGAGAACGGCCATCTTCTTACGGACCGCAAGAAGGCATTGAATCGATGGCGTGATTATTTTGAGGAAACCTCTACGGTAGAGTTCCCTCATCCAGCCATCCCTTCAACGGCTCCAACCCACGGCCCCGTTCAGAAGATCACCGTGGAGGAGATTGAAGCGGCTTTGAAGAAGATGAGGCCAGGCAAAGCGACTGGGCCCGATGACGTGGCAGCTGGTTTGTGGAAGTCCAAGTACTGGTACCCTGCTGAGTGGTTGGCGAAGTTCTTTAATCAGGTTGTGGCGCAGAAGAAAGTGCCTGAGTGTTGGCGCCAAAGTACGACGATCCCGATTTGGAAGAAGAAGGGCAGTCCTGCAGACTGCTCCAATTACCGTCCGATTCGCTTGCTTTCGCACAGCATGAAGATCTTTGAGCGAATTGTCGATGGACGAATTCGGGACATCGTCCAGCTTTCCAGCAATCAGTGCGGCTTCGTGGCTGGCTGTGGCACCGTTGATGCCATACACGCCACTCGCCTCCTGATAGAGAAGCATCGCGAGAAACAGAAGGCTGTGCATATCGCCTTCCTCGACTTGGAGAAGGCCTTTGACCGCGTATCGCGTGAAGTGATAAGGTACGCCTTGCGACATCATGAAGTTCCCGAAGAGCTCATAGAGTGGGTGCGAATTCTCTACTCTTGTCCAAAGAGTCGAGTTCAAGCTGCAGCTGGGACCTCGATGGAGTTCCCCATCTCTGTCGGGGTACACAAGGGTTCTGCGCTTTCCCCACTCCTCTTTGTTGTCGTCATGGATGCCATCACACGAGATCTTCAGAAGCCCGTCCCTTGGACGTTGCTTTGTGCCGATGATGTGATGCTCGCTAGCGAAGATAAAGGAGAACTTGAGCGAGAGGTGCAAGCTTGGTGTGATCGCTTGGAGCGGTTTGGACTCAGATTGAACGTGAAGAGGACCGAGTATTTAACGACGGACGTTACCGAGTCCAGCTCCATCAAGGTTAACGGCATCGAGCTTCCACGCACTGTGGTCTTTAAGTACCTGGGATCAGCAGTCGCGTCTGACGGCAAACTGATGGTCGAAGTGAATTCACGCGTGAGTGCAGCTTGGTCCAAGTGGCGCTCGTTGACTGGCGTGCTCTGCGACAAGAAGATAGCAGAGCGCTTTAAGTCAAAGATCTACAGAGCAGTCATCCGGCCAGTAGCGAGTACGGCGCTGAGTGTTGGCCTGCGACCAAGGAAGTTGAAACGCGCCTCAGCGTCATGGAGACGAAGATGCTGCGCTGGACGGCAGGAGTCACGCGCATGGACCGCATCCGAAACGATGCTATTCGGCAGAAGTTCGGTGTCGCGCCGATAACTGACAAGATGCGCGAAGCTCGCTTACGATGGTACGGCCACGTTCTGCGTGGAGAAGAAGACAGCGTCCGCAAGATAGGCCTTAACTTCGAGGTAATAGGAAAGCGGCCTAGAGGGCGCCCGAAGCAGCGCTGGGCTGATACGTTACATACGGACTTGAAAGCGGCTGGTGTCCACCCTGATCTAGCGCTGGATCGGGAAAGGTGGCGTCATGACACCAGAATAGCGGACCCCGCTACGAAGCGGGACAGACGCTGAAGAAGAAGAAGAAGAAGAAGAAGAAGATGTGGATCTGCTAAGGCCTTTTTTAAGTGTGATATGGAGATTCGTTAGAGCGTTGAAAAGCGTTGAAACTGATACAGACGTCGAATTTTTTCATCCTTGAGAAATGAATGTCGCTCGACAACCTCTTCGGTGAGAAGCAAGCTCATCGTCAGCAATAAGCTTTTTTTGCGTTGCTATCCATAGATTGAAAATTGAGTACTGAAGCAACGAGTGACTGGGTGTAAACTCAAGCCATTACCTCCGCGAGTGCGCTCAACTATTTCGCCTTCTCGTTTGTACGAATTGATAATGCTTCGTGCAGTGTTCTCTATGACACCAGCAATCTGAGCAGCTTCGTGAATGATCCTTCCGTCGACGAACACCAGCTTGGCCAAGATCTCTTTCTGGTTCCGAGACACTCAACTGCATCGGTCGTGTCGCTGACTTTGTTGAACGTCTTGTTGATCGTTGCTCATGTTGTCTGCAAACTTGGTAGGTCGCCCAATGACAAGAAAGAGTGGAGAGATCCGTTTATATGATACGAGATTCCAGAAAAACGTTTGGTTTGAAAAACGTTGAATTTGTTTTGAAGAACGTTGAATTTGATTTGGACACCGTTGAATTTGTTTTGAACAACGTTGAATTCGTTTTGGACAACGTTGAATTTCAACTAAAAGTGGCATATGGATAGTATTATACGTTTGTTTGCGAAAAACCTTAACATTAGAGCAGTTCCATCTCAGGGAAGGGAGTAGTGCGGGAACCTACACGGGAACAGATCCATATTCAGCTGTTTGAAAAATGCTTTCAAAACTTAACATTAGAGTTCCAAAAGGCGACCACTGTTTTGTTACGTGCTATACACCGTTTGGAGACTGTTTGAGCGATCATCTTACCAGAAAGGCGTTTCGATTTTAAAACGCGAAGGTAAGGACCATGTGGCCACATAGTTACTACTGCAGAAGCTAAGCATCAAAACAGCAGAGACCTTCGTAGGCATCGATATCACGTAGAGTGTGCGGTGTTTCTCTGCTGACAGCTTGTTGGTCAGTCGAAGCTCGTAGTTAGTTATACCGTAGTCCTCCTCGCGAACAGATATGGTCCTCACGTGGAAGCGATGTTTGACCTGAAATATGCCATCGAAGCGCTCCAACAGCCTTAACTCGTCATCTGTACTCCGGATTCTCGTTTCGTCACATCATAATGAGAAATATAAAATGGAACAGGATATTGGTGACATTCCTAAGGAATTGTTTACATCTTACCTTCAGAGAGCCTCCTTCCGATGTTCTGAAGTATCGTTCGCACACAGCCGGATTGTCTGGATCCACCAGGCAGACAACGATCACAATTCTAAGCTGCCAGATCATTCGAAACCACTCAACGATAGTGTTTGCCATCGGAGCCTTTAAATTTTTATTGCTCACGTTAGAGCGATAAAAGGGCTGTCTTAAGAATTTTATTTGACAATAGGAGTTTGCTAGTAAGATTTCACTAGCTGCTAATTAGAGGTATTGGTGTGCGATTCCTCCTGGGATTTTCATCAGTGTGTGCTATTTGCACCAAGACGTGTTCAGCGCCTTGGATTTACGTCTTCCTCTGTCTGTGTCATGGGTTTATATTTCGAGGAACTATTTGGTTGGTGCATAAGTTCTCGGAAATTTGGGGCATGAAATCTTTATTATCACAACATACGAACAACAATATCAAATCATTTGAAGTAACCACCCTTTACATCAATTGTCTTTCGCCAACCTGGTAAGTCATGGATGCCTTTTCTCCAAAACGTGGCCGGTTGTGATTCGAAAAATGTGAGCAGCAATATCCACTTCTCATCTCCGGTGACAAGGTTGTCCAGCCATCCGTGGGTACGTCTGAGGGTAAGGAGAGACAGAGCGACATCGGCTCTGCGACACATGTCATGTTGTGTCAAGTCGTGAGGTACCCAGTGACACAATCTTTGCACCTTGCCAACCGACTTCAATCCCCGAACGACTGTTGAGTGACTAACACCAAGAGTGTTCGGTAGTTCGCGAGTGGTTTGGTATGGGTCCGCTTCCACTCTACTTCGGAGACCATCCAAAACCAGTGTCATCGGGCGCCCTTCTCGTTCATTATCTTCGACGGAGAATTCACCAACTGCAAACTTCGAGAATCACTGGTACACAGTACTTTGAGCAGGAGCACTTTCGTTGTAAACATCCTTCAGGCGACGATACTATTCGTTGGCATTGAGGCCAGATTGATGCAGGAATAACATGACGTGCCGAATATGCGTTTCAGTTGGTATGAATTGCTTAGCCATAATAGCTGAGGTTAACAACGCAGAAGTAAATGTTAGGAACAGTTTTGTAGCCCTTTCCTTTCTCTATCGATCGATCATTTACGCGTTGATACATGTGAGAAATTTGGCGGGAAAATGCGCTTTCAATTCAGGAGAGATCAAATGTCCGAGAACTTATGCGCCAACCTAATAAAGAAAAATTTGGGGACCCGATCCTCTGAACGTGGAATCAGTTGTGGTTTCATTTTAAGATGGGAGACAGTTTCGTAGACTCAATTCGGACTTTAGCCAGCTCATTGACTCCAATAACTTCTCTACTTACCTCTATACCTCATTAGGTTGATTACTAATTCTCTGGTCACTTGATATACAAAATAATAGGAGTGGAAAGGGGAAAGAGCGCCGTTACTAAATCCACTCTAGGGTGTGCATTCTACTTATACGGGACGAGGATGATGAAGGCAATTTGAATGCGTATTAGGTCATAATGTCTATGATTTGCAGTGGCCAGGCAATGGATAAATCAGCGACTGGTCCTTCACAGACAAATCTGGCACCAATTCACCGATCCCGAAGGGAAAAAGGCTTGGTTGGCCTACGCGGGAAATCCGAACCAGGAACCTGGTATCGGGTGCAAGCGGCAGCCGACAGCTCCTCCGACTGCGCTACACGCGCCCGCGAAATATTTAATATGTTCACAATATTCAAACAACATTAGTGAGAAATTTGAAATAGATACCATGAACATCGTCTACCACTGGCAATGTGCACTCCTTTGCTTAGAGCGTAGGACACTGAGTACCATGATGAACGCGACTTTCAAGGACAAAGCCGAGACGAGTAAAGCACCTACGTGGTCTAAACTCTATTTGTCGTGTTTATTCTTTACTTTGTAAAGATGAGGCGATATCTGGTAGGGTAATTCATCATTGATCAAGCTGCGGCGTTGGTCTAATGGCGTAGAGCTCCCGCTCGGCCAGCAAGACATGCGGGTTGGAGTCCCGCCTGGCGCTAGAGTTTTGATCGCAACGAAACATCGTTGTAACATCTCCTCATTGATTTGATCCTCCAGGATATGAGGAAGACAATTTAGCCGACGCATTAGCCAATAAACCCGTTTGGAAACATCATGAGGAGTTATTACATTATGTTAACCGCAGCATGGTTGAGCTCTTTTATAGACTTAGAAAATCCATAAAAGAGCTCAACCATGCTGCGGTTAACATAATGAACACAGCTATTTGTTGCGAACCGTATCAATTGCTCTAGTAAGGTTGCTCTGGTTCTTTTCATCAGTCACATTGTCTCTATGCTTCTAATAGTGATAGAAGTCTCGTCAGAACGCGCACTACTAAACAGGTCAGAGTGACCACCGCACCATATCTGTCCCTTCACTGCTGCTCGGCCAATCATAGGTGCATTCTCTCAAAATTTCCAAAGGTGGTTCTTCGGTTAAGATACAATCAAACTCTAGCAATAGGTATAGGATGTTGTGAAGCTGTCGTGCCAAGATTGATATCGAACGTTTATTCGACTTACGTTTCGGCGTAACCGCCTTCTTCAGAGCCTGGAAGAGACAGAAAAAGTTTGAGAAATTACTTCTCCAAGGATCATTTCAAGCTACAGGAGTCTTGAAAGTTAATAAAAAGATGAAACGAACATGAACAGAAAAGAACATGAAGAGAGAACAACGAACAACGAACATGAACAGAGAACGAACATGAAGAGTAAGGCAACCCGATTGTCCTTATGTAAACGGCCGAAAGGCTGGTTGGTCACCCTCGGATGGAGAACGACTATGTGAATGAGCTCTTCCTTCGGGTCAGCCCCTCAGCGGTCCTCGGCCTGGCGCTCTCCCAGTTCAAGTCCACAGAGGTCGGCAAATGGGGCCAGCTCCTGGGTTACGGCCACACGTTCCTCTCTCCTATTGATCGCGGGATTCTTAAACGCAATCCAGAATGCCTCCTGGGTTTCGCGATGTCGAACTCACGCGCTAGGATCGTCACAGCTATCCCAATCACTGCGCCACTGTGACTTCGCAGTCTGTGTTCCCCCAAAGGCGTGGAGACCTTGCACTTGTCCAGTCCATCCACATGCTCCTTCACTCTGACCCAAAGAGGCCTGCCCGTCTCACCGATGTATTCCTCGTTGCATTGACTGCGAGTTATGAGGTACACCGTTCCCGAGGCTCTACATTCGCCTTCTACGGGCAGACCATGTAGGAAGGAGTATTGCATGCGCTGTCACAGAGACGGTTTCTAACTAGCTGCGCCTTAAGGTTGGCGGGGGGAGGGGTTCTCCACGACTGTTACGAGGTCGTCTAGCTCGGCCTTGCGAGCACAATTGTAGCGGGGTAGAACACAACACTGAACAGCGCTTCTTCGGGGAGACCACTCTCTCTCCTCACTTACTGAGCTCGGCAGCACCCCGTAGCTATTCATAGAGGCCACTCTACCCTCCTGAGGGTAGTCCCTATAAAAGGAGAGCAACTACTAGCACGGCCTCACGCCCGGCACCTGTGCTCCTCCTTGGCTGAGCCGGCTTCTCTCCTCTACGTAGGCATTAAGGCCCCTCGTCTATTCTTCCACCCTTGTCTGTATGAAATGCATAATCCTGTATAATGATGTAGCCCGTAAATTTATGTAAGATAGACTCCCATCCTTCAGCTTTATGTGCTTTTGCCTACTACGGGTGCAGCTCTTCAGGAGCATCTTTTACAGTTGACAAATCGGACCGCTAGGTTTGTTACTCAGTCCCGCACTTGGGTGCTGAGTGCATCCGTTATAAAGAGCACTGAAAAGGGAACCTTGCTACTTTCTTGAGCGCTACGTGTTCGAGGTGTTGACGGTGGACGACCTCTCTTAGACATGTTGCCGGGCACATAGCCATTTGACAAAGCAATGCGGGGAACCATTTCAATCGATTAAGACTTCAAGATGAATAATAATAGATGGATGATAATGCTCCCTGAACAAATAATTTCTTAAACCCTTTCTGTCTTTTTCAGGCTCTTAAGAAAGCGGTTACGCCGAAACGTAAGTCGAATAAAGCTCCTATAGCAATCTTGGCTCAACAGCTTCACGACATTAGGGCTTTCTTTCCACCGTCAAAAGATTCCTTTAGCATTTGAATCGCTAATCATCTTAAGTCTGACAGAAAGAAACTGAGCGTATTCTCCTGCCATTTGTATGACAGTCATTAACTTTACTTGAGTGCAAGTGTGTCTTCGATACCTGAGCCAGAATATAATGTCCAAGAGGCGAGCGCAAATGGTTGGCGTTGATGTAGGTCTGGTCCTTGTCCAACTTCTCCTCTTTCTTGTTGGCTGTTCCCAATTCCACAGCACCTTCATTGTAGCACACTGACGCCGGATTGCGATTCTTCTTCAACAAATCAAAGTTTTTTGAGATGAAAAGTAATAGTACAATAGCACTTAGCAATTTAAAATCTTGTAAAAATTTATGCTCCCGTTAACTACTATTCTTATACGACATTAAAAAAGATCCTCGTAAAAGCCTCGTGTGTCACAACATACATTGATCAAGAACAACTTATAATGCCGAGGTTTGACGAAGAGAGAAGCAGGAGACTACTCTTGTAATTATACTCCCAATTCTCTGTTCTACAATGTTTGCGCTCCTAAATACGGAATGAAATTCCAAGGCAAGACACTGGGTAAACTGTAAGGTAGACTATATGTATGTAGGGTGACGTAGGAACTACCCAGAACTTTGTAGGAATCAATTCAAATAGAAATGTTCACTTGTATTCTTCTTCTTCTTCTTCTTCTTCTTCTTCTTCTTCTTCTTCTTCTTCTTCTTCTTCTTCAGCGTTTGTCCCGCTTCATGGCGGGGTCCGCTTTTCTGGTGCAATGTCGCCATCTTTCCCGATCCTGTGCTAGATCAGAGTGGACACCGCTACTTTCAAGTCCGTATGTAACGTATCAGCCCAGCGCTGCTTCGGGCGCCCTCTAGGCCGCTTTCCAGACACTTCAAAGTTAAGGCCTATCTTGCGGACGCTGTCTTCCTTTCCACGCAGAACGTGGCCGTACCATCGTAAGCGAGCTTCTTCGCGCGTCTCGTTCGCTATCGGCGCGACATCGAACTTCTGCCGAATAGCTTCGTTTCGGATGCGGTCCAGGCGCGTGACTCCAGCCAGCGCAGCATCTTCGTTTCCGTTACGCTGAGGCGACTTTCCGTTTCCTTTGTCGCAAGCCAACATTCGACTCCGTACATCGCTACCGGCCGGACGGCGGTTTTATAGATCTTTGACTTTAAGCGCTCTGGCATCTTCTTTCGCAGAGTACTCCAGTCAATGAGCGCCACTTGGTCCAAGCTGCACTCACGCGTGAGTTCACTTCAACCATCAGACTGCCATCAGAGGCTATTGCTGATCCCAAGTATTTAAATACCGAAGTGCGTCAAGCTCAGTACCGTTAATCTTAATGGAGCCGGACTCATTTACGTCAGTGTTCAGAAATATTCACTTGTATTCATTAGACAAAAATTCAAATTCTTCATTAGACAAAATTTCTGTATGATATCGGTATCCAAGGTCTTCCAAAAATTCCGTCTTCAAAAAAAGACATGTGCGACCATTTTAGCTATTCCATGTCCTCATCAGGGTTCTCGTCATGAACTCCAGCGACTTGTGCTTTGAAATGCATGCATTTTGCTTCAAGCGAAATTGAAAATTGAGATCAGACGAGTTTGATGAGCGATCATCCTTTTCCAGAAACCCATAAGTTTGGCATCAAACCATCCAATGTATACCTTGCGTAGTGGGCTAGCTCCCAATCATGTTGAATGGTCAAGTCAACGTCTTGAAAATGTTTGGAAGACGAAGATTTGCCTCAAAGATATGAATTTGGTGGCCCGTCACACTTTACATGAACCACTCTGTGGACAGTTGATTTATTTGGGCTTAGCAAGTGGTTCGTGGCATCCTTTAGGGTTCAGGTGATATGGAGCTGAGCTAATGAGCGGCTGACTAAGCCTTATAAGAATTTGCATGTCCGTACGTAATAAACCTTGACAGAATCCTTCCCTAAAATGTGTTCTATGCGGAGAAATGGAAACCGCTTTAGTCAAGGCAGCAGCTAAACGTCACTCTACGGTTACTTCAAATGCTCAGCGAATGTGAAGAACGTCAGGATTTCTCCGAGTGGGGAGGAGCACTTCATTCTGTGTATTGCGCAACAACAAAATTGAAGACGAACTACCTTACAATAACGACGCACTGAACTAGCCGAAGAGAAGACCTTCCTCACAGCTTTCTGGCCGGGACAGGTCACTCAGTTTGGGTCTGTTTCGCGTTTATAGTGGTGCCTCCCCTCCTCCCCGATTAGGCTGGATCCGAACCAGGGGTGCACATTTAACGGTTAACGATTTAACGAATTTAACGAATTAACGGCATTTTTTGTTAAAATCTGGCTTAACGACTTAACGGAAATTTTTAGGAATTTAACGGAATTTTTAACGGACTTTCTTCTCAGTGAGTTTATCACATTTACCCTCAGTATTCTCTAATGTTGCAGGTCTCATCCTCCCGGTTAGGACTGTTCCTGGAAAACTACTGAAATCAGCGAGAATATTTTGATGTTTTTATCAATTCAATTCGTTTTGAATTTTTAGAAATAATACATTTTGGGGGCACGTGTAGCACAGTCGGAGGAGGTGTTGGCTGTCGCGTTGCACCCTATACCAGGTTGCTGGTCCTTCTTCGGGATTTCCCGCCTAGGCCAACCAAGCCTTCGATCCCTCTGGGGTCGGTGAATTGGTACCGTACTTGCTTGGGAAAGACAGAGCGCTGATTTCTTCATCGGCTGGCCACAGTAAGCCATTGTCTCCAGGGTATCCCGTAGAAGTAGAATGAGCGGCGTATCCCAGAAGGGATTGAGTATCGCCATCCTTTATCCTTATCCTTTAATGTACTTTGGAGCTAGAAATTTCTTCGCCGAGTCCCCAAGCAGGTTAACGAATTCACAAAGATAGTGGTCTAACCTCGTAAGATATGCCTATTTTCACCTGGCGCTGCTCACCTCAAACTACTTTTGCCCACCTGAAGCAGTCAAGATGGAGCGAATGTTTTCGGCCGCTAGACGTATTCGACGTATTTTAAGCTATTTTACAAAAACGCTAATAACAAAAAATTGGAAAGCTACCCTTTCTGAACGTTAACACGAAGACGGCGTGTCACACCTTCTCGGCAGTGTGGGACCGTGTGACACGACGTTGTATCACTGTCCCGACGTTGCAAAAATATGATTGGTCCCACGCACCAGGCACTCGAAAATTGTGCGTTCGTCAACGTGTTAACATTCCGCTGAAGGGGTTTTTACTGTATTTTTATTAATTCTTTCTGTACTTAATGAGCTGGTGCCCTCACGGAGATTGCACATGTTCGTAGAACAGTCTAACAAAAGAACTAGGAAAGGGTGGAACTCCGGATACCTGCCTGATCGCACATTTCAGGATGCCTTACCGATGATCATCTTGCGTTGAATGGTAATTCCATAGTTGTTCTTGTTCTGTAACCTGTAGATAATTTGTAGCTGAAGGCTTGTTTATTTTTCTGTGTTTGTTGATGTTGAATTGTTTATTTTACATTGCAGTGTTACACTCCATTCCTTGAACGTTAGCTGTTGACCTCTTAAAGTTGAAACGTATAAGGTTTTCCTTTTTTTCAGTTGAAATAATGGTTCACAGCTAAATGTATTTTTAACGAAATTTAACGATTTACCGGAAATTTAACGAAAATTTTCCGTTAAAAAATTCGTTAAGAAAATTTAACGCCCAGAATTTCGTGTGCACCCCTGATCCGAACGTTGGCTGGTCTCAGACCACCACCTCCCCAAGGCAGGTAGAAGCCACATGAGGACGCGAACCTTGGAAGAAATCTGTTCCATGACAATTCTCGCTGCACTCGCGGCGAAGGCATGGACTCGCACAGCTTCACACCAGAGGTATGGAGCCACCCTCACCACATCGATGCTTTTCAAACAGACGAACTTATGCAAGGAGTCGCTTTTCCCATTTCAGAACTCGAGCTTAGTAAATAGTTCTCAGGTGGGGAGAGCAACTTCTGTTCTAGGCCAAGAGAATGCGTGTCGGAGGCAATGCATCTATTATACGACGTTGTAGACTGACCTATGGAAAGTAGTTTTTGTAAAACATTAAATTCGATAACATCTAGGACCTGCTGGGTACTTTGACGGTATCAAGCAGTTCACCACTTCAGCACCTTCATCATAGACTAGTTATTAACGTCATTGGTCTGTGTCGCGCAGTACTTCTGTTCCTCAGGTTGCTCCTACGCAATCGTTCTCATGCTCAACAGCTAGCGTTTCCAGATATCATTGACATGTCTTCCGAAGCCAGGTTCCCCTCACTTGATTCTTAGTGGATGTAATTGCTGGTCCGCCTTTACTGGTCTTCACTCCCCCTCTTTAGTCTTCCATCTTCCTGGTCCAAACTCCTCGCCCACTTCTTTGTTTCCACCGTTGACCCCCTACTGGTTTCTTCTTGCTGGTTTTGGTTTTCTTCTTTTTGCTTCTCGCCGTCCTGGCCCTTCCTCCAGGTTGTTTCTTTCCTTCCTGGTAGCTCTGCTGGTCCACTCTAGAGCTCCACCTTACTGCCTTTCTCCAACACCCCCTTAGTGGTCCTCCCATGCTCACGGTAGAAGTCGGTGACACGTATTCAGAATCTGGACACTTGTTGCGCGACGTAGGGGGCACGTCTTCTGAATCCATAAGCTCAGAAGCGCTCGCAGTCGCCGCTGTGTCGATCATGAAGAGGCTGTGCATATGACAGATTCCTTGTTCTCCGTATGAATTCCCTTACGGCTCCCTTCTTGTAGGTTCCCCGTCCTAGTCCCCCCCCCCCTCCAGGTCCCATCTTCCAGGTAGATTCCTCCTCCCCCCCTCTTGGCATCCTCCTTACTACTCTACCCCAATTAAGTAGCGCTCCCACGCTCTCGACTGGATGACGGGAGCGAACGCTCATTTGCGCGACATCGGCGTCACATCTTCTAAATCCGGTCTCCGTTACTTTTAATGGATCCCCTTGTTGATCCTCCTTACTGCCCTCTTGTTGGTAACTCCCTACTGGTCCCTCCTTATTGTCTAAACCCTTCTTGGTGCCACCTCATGGCCTGTTCATTGTTGCCTCCTCCAGTCAGTCCCTGTGATCGGTGTCGGTCTCCACCCTCGAAACCCCCTTCTACTCTCACCCCTTTGGTGGTATTCTCATGCTAATGGCACGAAGCCGGCCTCTGAATCTGGACGTTCAGAAACCGTGCAGGTGCTGTTGCGCTAAGCAGTACCCTGCTGCGACAAAATCCCACGTTCAATAGCAAATTTTGCCAGCGCTGTAAATGATGCGCCGTATCTCACTTAGGTTAGATCACTCGACCGCCCTCGCTGTGGATCATGCGGCGTATCTCACTTAGGTTAGATCACTCAAACGTCATCGACCGCTAACACAATTATATAGTGGTAGATAGATAGATAGATAGATAGATTGGGGACCTCCAAGCTCTCTCTTCATTCATCCATAATTGTGCCGATTGACTGTGCACTTACATCAGGATAGCGATTACACCTCCATATATGCTTTTCAGTCTTCATTAAAGCATCGTGCTCGGCATACATCTGAAAGTTATGCCCTCATCGGATTCAATTACACAAAGCGGTGCACGATTGCGAAGCTGGAAAAAGTTTGACGGGGAAAAGCTAAACAGTAGGCATTGTGAGTGTTCGAAAGTATCAACCTGCATATACGGTAATCCAGGGGCGAGATTCATCAACTGCTTGCCGCCCTCTAATGGTGAAAATACCGCCCAAACCTGATGCTGATGAATGCCATATCAGGTGGTTTGGCGGTAAGTTCACCGTTAGAAGGCGATAAGCGGTTGATGAATCTGGCCCCAGGAGTTTCTATAGAGTTAGTTTCATCTTCTTCTGTTAATTTTTCAAACTCGGGAGGCAAATATCGAGCTACATTCTTGATTGTAGCTTGAAAGTGACGCTCCTTTGTTTGTCTGTGGATGACGGTTAGGCAACTTTATGGGATCGCGTTCACAATGCTAGACTACCGCAGTCGGCCGAAATTTCAAAAATGGATATCATATTCGTGATCAGGGCCCCAAATAGCCCTATTAGGGAAGGTTGGGTGAAATTTTTTCTACTCCTTGTCGACCTTGACCCGACGAATGAGGCGAAAGCGTAATAGTGCTGCTTCGGATTTACCTATGATAATCTCATACTCAGGGGCCGGATTCATCAGCGACTAACCCACGGGTATAGGGGGTAGAGATACCCACGATGAAGCCTGCGTCTCTGAGTTTTGCCTTATCTCTACCTAACCTTTATCTTATCTCTACCTCTTATACCCCGCATACCCACGGGTTTAATTGTTGATGAATCCGGCCCCAGGACAGCGTGCACTCATGTGACGGCGAACCACCGTGATCAACTTTTTGATAGGTATCTTTGCATCCCTAACTTCAATAAAAAAAGTTCTCCATATTTATTTTTTAATTGGTCGGCTCATCAGACGAGTTTCAAGACCAATGACCTTGACCTATACTCGCCATCCTGCTGGGACTGCAGTGGCTACCGGCCGTCATCAGCGCGTCTAGTTGTACACCTTCGACGGGCAGTGCAACTGGACCTGGGCAACGATCGATTGCCCTTCATTGATCATGTCGGGCACATCTAGGTGAGACTGACTGGACACCCGTTCTCGACATGTGGACTCATATTCTCTCGTAATTGACGTAATTATGTCTGGTTGGGATAATTCCCCATGCTGTCAAGGATCCCAACAAAAATCTGCAGAAAATACAAAGTGTTGCATTTGGAGAGCGCAATTGATGAAAATCTCTTTCTGAACACGTAATTGACAGCCTATAGTGGAATATATGCGTAGGAAAAGTTGGGAAGGTGACAAATACCAAACAAGGAATGAACATTAAAAATGCAAAAGTCAGACACGACGCCGGAACATCTAACCCTGCATCTATGTACGTAATGCTGAACTTGTCCGCTCCTATGTACTCCTGACCTTTGTTTGTTGTGTTTTTAGTGTTTTATCACACTCTTTATCGTATCTTTTCTGATGGCGTTTTATCGACTGCTTTTTTTCTTGTTCAGTTCTTTTCTATCGGTTCCTGCGGAACTAGTTTTCCACTTCTAGGTCCCTTTTAGGCACTAGTAGAGGGGGTGAGGGACGTTCTGCCTGAAAGCGGCGCCGGCATGACGCGGGACAGTGCCTGCGGAGCCATTAGCGTCGACTCGTGCCGAGACCACCGCCGCTTCGCACTCAGCCAGACAGACCTCGCCGCAGGGCGATGGTGACTCAGCCAACCACGGGAGCCTGTAGGTCGACCAGATTTGGTGTGATTACAATCGATAGGGGGATAGAAGGCTCAGACGGTTGCATTGGCAGTCAGAAATTGGGATTGATCTGAACCCTACCATCTCCTGTATCAGAATTCCAAGCTCTACCGAAAGAGCAGGAAAGAATCTTGCCTCAATAATCCTTCCTACAATTTTTTCAGGCGCTGTTTAACTTTCGTTAAATATCAGTTTTTATTTATATCAGAATTAGCTGCGATGCATTCCTCCAGGCTACTGATGTGAGCTCTTCCATCTCCTATATTAGAATTTTGATCTCTATCGAATGAATCAGAAATTATCCTCTCTAAATAGCTTTAAGGCGACTTTTTAGGCGTTGTTTATTTTTGTTAGATATCAGTTTTTATTTATATCAGAATTAGTTGCGAGGCATCCGACTATCAAATCGAACTCCCTTCAATTTCAAACTGGAAAGTGTTATGCGCACTGAAGGATCAAAATGTCGTTTTCAAAAAGGTTGAGCACTTGGAGTGCTCTCTTGGAGACTGGAGTGGTCTCTCGTTTATCTATTTGTATTCATCGCACAATTTCAGCCTGGAAGCATGCCTCGCAGATAATTCTGTTATAAATAAAAACGGATATCTAACGAAAGCAAACAACGTCTAAAAACTCGTCTTAAGGGTTATTTAGGCAGGATAAATTCTGGCTCATTCGATAGATATCGAAATTCTGATATAGGAGATGGTAGAGCTCACATCAGTAGCCTGGAGGCGTGCCTTGCAGCTAATTCTGATATAAATAAAAACTGATATTTAACGAAAGTTAAACAGCGCCTGAAAAAAATTGTAGGAAGGGTTACTGAGGCAAGATTCTTTCCCGGCTCTTTCCGTAGAGTTTGAAATTCTGATATGCGAGATGGTGGGGTTCAGATCGTTCCCAATTTCTGGACTGCCAATGCAAGCTGTCTGAGCCCCCTATCCCTCTATCGATTGTAATCACACCAAATCTGGTCGACCTACAGGCTCACGTGGTTGGCTGGGTCACTATCGCCTCCGCGGCGAGGGCTCTCTGGCTGAGTGCGAAGCGGCGGGTGTCATGCGCAAGTCGACACTAATTGTCTCCGCAGGCACTGTCCCGTGTCTTTGCCCGCGCTGCTTTCAGGCAGAACGTTCCCCTCCCCTAGTAGAGGAAGCACTTTTCTTCTTTTCCGTCAAACTTTCTAGATGTCTGCAGGTTTGCACCTTTCCTGCTAGCTTTGTCCAACTTGTCGGTTCCACGTGGGTGGTTGGCATACCCGTTTCCCAAAGCTCCGAGAAGTTCTATTGCATAATGGGCACCATGGCCAACTGGTGCGGATATTGCTAGGATAAGGACACTTTGCAATTCGGCTGGTGACTTTTAACTATTATCAAAATTTCAATATTTAAATGTGCCTGAGGGGGCCTAAAAGAAATGATTTATTCCTAGAGAGCGTTTACTCTTTTCATTGTTTTTTAGTGTCTGTGCTTTTCATCTGAGCGCACTCTTCTTTGAGTGTGTGGAATAAATAAATAAATCTATGAGCCATCGCCACTCCCCGCTGAGCCGGCGTGCTTCTTGCACCGGTATCTTTCACCACCTCCCTTACCTCCACGTAGGGCGCGTACAAGCGTGTTAGGTACGAGCTGGTAGTGCAACAACATACTAGAAATTCATGGCCCCTCACTTTTTGGGTTGCAGGACTTTGTAAAAAAACCACTTTTCCTACTACGTGAAGGGTGGAGATCCAGGTGGTAGGAATCATTTTCGCCATTAAGACATACGCCTGAGACCTGATAAGAAAAAAGCAACAGGTTATGGACTCACATTGGCTTGTCCACGGATGCTTTGAATCGCCACGTATTCTGGAATCGTCTCACCGACCACTTCTGACTGAGCGCTTACGCCATCGACCTCTCTTGAGGTTGTCTTGCTGCACTGATCAGTTGATCCACTCAGTACTTTCATCGTGCCCTAAGAAAAACTTGGCTAACTTTTTAGTCGGACTGGACTTGTTTTCTAAAGTAGAATGATCATAATATTGAACAGTGTCAGCTCGTAGGTCATAAGTTTAAGATGCTCTCTTAATTTTGATCATACCTTCGGTTCAGTTCTGGTTACAGAATAGGAACTTCAGAGGACGTATTCACGATTGGAAAAGTAATGGGTTAATGGTAATGGATACGTTTGCCAACAGGGAATAATGGGCAGAGGGCAAGCTTGTTTTCATGATATGATATAAATCGGTGAATGATGTAATTCTACGCCACTATTCACCCACCTCCACGCTTTTGTGAATTCCAGGTAATGCCTCAGTTTCTACCCTCAACCCACATAACCCTGAGTAAACGAGAGAAGGGCCTGAGGCGTATGTCTGAACGGGGAGAGCGATTCATATAGGAAGATTCTCAAATTATAAGGTTGGCCCATAAGTCCCCGCCGTTTTTTCAACAATTCATTGCGGATTTTGCCGGCGGTCTCTTGCGTAGCTCCGCCTTTGCCGGTCCCAAGCCCGGATGAGAAAGGAGGAGGGTTGGGCAACGGGCCAGAAACCCGACTCCGTAGAAACTCATTATGCTGCAGAAACGACGAACTATATGGATACTGCTGAAATGGGAAAACCAAAGCCGAGCTTTGTGACGGGAGACCTGATACTGGACTTGGTTTTCTCTCCAAAGAACATTGTGGTGACCTTGATTTAGACACAATGCCGAATTTATTTGGGAACCCGGTAGTCGCTACCCCGTGATCACCAGTACCATACACGCCCTCCGACCACTCACGGCACATGCCGTTCCGCCCTCGCTGAGGAGGCTATAAAACAGTAGGCCAGAAAAACGCCTGGCGGCCTCCTCCCCTATAGGCGAGCTCGGGCGTTCCTCTCCCTTCTACCCATCCTCTTCACCTTAGGTAATCCTCTATGTATACTGCCTCGTGTCTAGGACTGTAATTGTTTAAGATGACCTTGTCCTCTTCCTCATGAACATCGTTCTCATATAATCTGTACTCCATGTCCACATTCTGTATGTCCAGTATCTCCTCCGCATGTTCCGTATATTCTGTGTGTCTGTGTATGGAGATAAACTCATATAAAAGAAGCCTGGTGTTTGTTATCTCCGCTACGGGATCGTGCCCTTCGGCACTTTTTTAGCACGTTAATAAACCGAACCGCTGGTTTATTACATGGAGGTCCCGGCAAACATCATCTTCTCATATATGATGTATATCTCTGATAACTCACTCTATCTGCTCCTCGTACTTCCTATACCATCATTCAACACCCCCCCCCCCATTACGCTCTGTTCTATCTATAACACCAACTTGGAGGCCGCCATTCCCTCTATTAATAGTTGACTTCTGGGTGTTTTTCACCCGTGGCAACCTATCATATTTTCATAATATTACAATAGACCTATAAGTAAATAAATCTGCACTGACCTTATCTTAAAATATTAAATCTGTTTCAATATTATTCCTTTCTCATATAGAAAGAGATCGCGCACGAATTGACAATGCTCCCTCCTACACGAGGCTACCAGAATTACATAAAGTAAATAAATATAAAATTCTGAGCAACGAAGTCCTGGCCAGGCCGCACCACACCTCGTGTACTAAATATTATATGAATAATAATATTATGTGGTGACCGATACGCGCATGACCATATAAAGGTCCAATATAAAGAAAAATATTCATAGTCGGTGCAGAAATAGGTCACTATTAAAAACTAAAGACAAATTACAAATTATAACCATTCTAATCCTTATAACCAGAAATAAATAAAAATACAGTAACCCAATTATCTTTGAGCCTATCTAAAAAACGCGGCACCACCGTAACAAAGGACAAGCCATTAGCTCGCGTAATGTCATTCAAGGACGCGACATCGCAAAAATTATCTCACGGCGGTTATTGCGGCGCCAGCCGAGACCAACGGCCAAGCACTTACCCCATGGCGTGTCATTTGATGGCACGACAGTGCGCAAATTAGCCGGCGGCACATGAATTATCCCTACCATATTTGGGAAAAGAGGCAAAGACCAATCCTCTCCTGTATTTCGTGGCACGCATGAATGCTTCCTCCGCAATAATGACTGTGCCGTCAGTAAATTACCTGGTGGAAACTGGGCTCCAATACCAAACATCATAAACTATAAGCACCGTTCAATACGACTATATAAACTCACCGGAGGAGACTCCACATAGTCGACTTAACCCTCGACTGTGGACACTTCTCCACACAAGAACCCAAGCTTCTATCGTCCACCATCCTTCCACCCAACCAGAAAAATAATTTTTTAATGTCATAAGGAAGCACACTAATGCATTTGTTGGTTCAGATGGACACTTACGACACTATAACGGCCCCATTCGTCATCGCATTGACCTCGTAGAAGATGCTGCTATCCCTGCCAGAAAAATATATCGTGTCCCCTTGGAAAAACGTCAGGAAATAGAACGTCAAATAGTACAAATGCTTAATGATGGGATTATCCGCGAATCTACATCGCCCTTTTGCGCCCCAATAGTCTTGGTGAGAAAGCGAGACGCCAACAGCTGGCGTTTCACCATAGACTTTAGAGGACTAAATGCGATCACAAAGCCACAACAATCTATCCTACCAAATATTCAAGATATAATTGACTTGTGCGCAAATAAATGCCTCTATTCGTCCCTTGACTTTCAACAGGGATTTCATCAAATACCCTTGGAAGAAACCCACTGCGAGAGGACAGCTTTTGCATGTTTTTTAGGCTCATTCGAGTACATCCGAATGCCCATGGGTCTGAAAGGAGCCCCGGCAACATTCCAACGTATCATGGATGATTTCAAAAAGTACCTAAAAGCCCAAGTTTTTATTTACATAGACGATCTCATCATCACCTCGGAGTCACCAGACGAGCAGGTACAATATGTCGATGAAGTGCTAGGCAAAATAGAGCAAATAGGTATAAAATTAAAAGCTTCAAAGTGCGAGTTCGCTCGCAAGGAGATAAACCTTCTCGGATACGTTCTAAGTAAAGACGGAATACGTCCGAATCCAGATAAAACTAAAGCCATTGATAATTGCCCCAGGCCGACCACCGTTACAGAGGTGAAAGCATTCCTGGGAATGTGTTCATTTTTCCGCCGGTGTATCCACAATTTCGTTAAAATAGCTGCACCCCTCTCAGATCTTCTTAAGAAGGATACCCCCTTCAATTGGAATGACCAATGCGAAGAAACCATGTTCCAATTAAAAGAAGCGTTAACGACCGCTCCAGTTTTGGTGGCACCACGTTTGGGGTCTCATTTGTTATCGAAACTGATAGTTCAGCAAAAGGCATAGCTGGCGTTCTTAAACAAGATCAAGATGGCCAGCTAAATGTTATCGCCTACGCAAGCAGAACCCTAAATAAGCATGAAGCTCGGTATCCCGCTATCGAGCTGGAAGCGCTAGGTTTGGTCTTCGCTGTCCAAAAATTTCGCCCTTATATAGATGGTGCAAAAACCACCGTTATCATAGATCACTCTCCACTTAAAGCACTGCTACATCGCAGAGATTTGACTGGACGATTAGCAAAATATCAAATAGTACTTCAGAAATTTGATATTACTATCGCTTATCGCCCAGGAACTAAGAATACTGTCTGCGACGCGTTATCACGCTATGCGCCCATAGTCAACGCGGTAGGCACCAGCAGCAGTCAATGCGTGCTGAACCTGGCCAACGTTCGAAGAGAGCAAGATAAATGTCCCTGGACAGCAGAGTACAAGAATACCCTTAAAGATCCTAGCTTTAATGATACTGACTATCTTCATATTTTGGATTATTGTACGCCGAATAATGTCCTATATCGCATACCATCAAGCGTTAATCAGGACCCTATATTAGTACTCCCCGATGATTCAAAATTAAAATTCACTCTAATTGCTAAGATCCATTCTTTTCGAATGTGTACCGCTCATCTTGGGATAGCTAAAACCCAGAGCATGGTCTCTAAAATCGCAGTATGGAATAAAATGTCTCAAGATATCAGAGACTACGTTACCAAATGCAAGGAGTGCCAACTGTCGTGCCTATAGAATTAATGAACCACATCATAACTACGACGCGCCTACGAGACCGTGGGAACGAGTCCACTCAGATACCATAGGCCCCTTGCCAATGACGCTGAATGGAAACAAATTTATCATCGTTTTCGTAGATGCGTTTTCTAAGTTCATAATAGCTGAACCGATCCCAGATCAAAAACTATTACCACCACAAATGTGTTTATGAACCGATTGGTTGCACGTTTTGGCCCCCTCGCTTACTTATTACGGATCAAGGTACCAACTACCTAAGCGAAACCTTTCAAGATATGCTAAAGACAATCCAGGTTACTCATAAAACCAGCACGCCGTACCATCATGAAAGTAACGGACAAGTGGAACGCGCCAATCGCACCATAGAAGAGCTTATAGCCATGGCTATTACCCAAAGAAATGATCAATGGGATGATGTAATCTTTCTAGCGGTGCATGCTTATAATTCTACAGATAACTCAATTACTAAGCACTCTCCTCCTTCAGTCATCCACGGTTTTGAACCGTCCAATATTTTCCGATTAGCTCTCCAACTGCCTACGCGAAAATTTGCCGACGAGCAAGATTACGTAGGACAGCTCATACCCTTACTGAAAGGGATTTGGAACGAGGTGGCTCAAAACATTATATCTGCCCAATCTCTCCAAAAACATACCTACGACCTGCGGAAGCGAACTAAATTGTCGGATTTCCAAGTCAGCCAACAAATATTAATAAGAAAGCAATTTGGCACTAAAATCGCACCTAAGTTCAAAGATCCCTTTATTATCACAGAAATCGACTGCCTGAAAATAATGTTCCTTGTTGGTCGTCGACAGCGCACCGTTCACATGAATGGCGCTAAGCCTTAAGCCCATCACTCTGAAGACTAGCAGAATATACATGCTACAACATGAGTCTTCTGTCAGGTATAGGAGTTTCCCTCTAGTAAAGTGTATGACCTCAAAGAAGCAAGATTTATTAACAGTAAAATATATATGAGACATCAGTATTACTCACTGGTACCGTATAAAAGATAACCCTTAGGTTGGTTGAAATGTTATCGCATGGTCAGTGCACATAAACCGGAAACCGAGGGCAACAATAACCAACAAGATTAAAAAAGGAGACTATATCCCCAGAATATTAAGTTTCAATGGAAAGGAGCGAATCTGTTTGTTTCACGCTGTCACCGCGAAGCGAAGAATCTTCCGTCTCAACTGGATCGTCAAGGACAACCCTCACCGACTGGAAGATTATGTTCCCACCTCTGACCTTCAATCTTTTTGCAATATTTCGTCCCTGAGGACAGGGACTTCCCAGTGGTGTGGGATGTGGTGACCTTGATTTAGACACAATGCCGAATTTATTTGGGAACCCGGTAGTCGCTACCCCGTGATCACCAGTACCATACACGCCCTCCGACCACTCACGGCACATGCCGTTCCGCCCTCGCTGAGGAGGCTATAAAACAGTAGGCCAGAAAAACGCCTGGCGGCCTCCTCCCCTATAGGCGAGCTCGGGCGTTCCTCTCCCTTCTACCCATCCTCTTCACCTTAGGTAATCCTCTATGTATACTGCCTCGTGTCTAGGACTGTAATTGTTTAAGATGACCTTGTCCTCTTCCTCATGAACATCGTTCTCATATAATCTGTACTCCATGTCCACATTCTGTATGTCCAGTATCTCCTCCGCATGTTCCGTATATTCTGTGTGTCTGTGTATGGAGATAAACTCATATAAAAGAAGCCTGGTGTTTGTTATCTCCGCTACGGGATCGTGCCCTTCGGCACTTTTTTAGCACGTTAATAAACCGAACCGCTGGTTTATTACAACATCACGCATGTGGAACCTGGAACGTAGGCGCGCCTCACCAATCTGGGCGTCTCGCCCAACTCCTGAAGGAATTCGATATTTACGTCCTAGATATTTTCGTAGTCAGCGAGGTCCGATGAACTGGAAGTGGACGCCTGATCAGTGACGGTAAAGCTTTCGTGTTCTGTGGACCAGAAAGAAGACATGAAAGAGGAGTCGGAATCGTGCTTACCAGGAAAGTATCTCAGGCGTATGTCTGAACTGCGAAAACGAATACTGCTGTGCGAATTTTCACCCTTCTAATAGTAGGAAGGGATGTTTTTCTGCAAAGTCCTTGAACCCAGGAGCTAGGGACCTCAAAGTTTACTATGAGATCGTACGCACACGTGCTAAACTACCGTAATCAGCCGAAGATTCAAAAATGGATATTCGTGATAAGCGCCCGCCCCACGTACCCCCCCCCCCCCCCCTTAGATGCTGACAGTGCAATACAGGGCTGGGTGTTCAGGGGCCCCTAGCTCCTTGGGTTCAAGGACGTCGCAAAAATGGAACATCCCTTTTTGCTATTTGAAGGGTAGAGATTCTCACAGTGGTATTCGTTTTCGCAGTTCAGACATACGCCTGAGAGACTTTCCTGTTTGGTAAACGAGCTGCAAGTTCTTTTGTCAGTTGGGAACCAGTAAACGACTGGATCATCACTGCGCGCTTTCGAACGAGGCATACCCGAGTTGAAGTAATACAAGTATATGCTCCAACGGAAGACGCAACCGTTGAAGAGAAGGACGTTTTCTACGAGCGGCTACAAGATTTCATCGATGAAATGTCACGACAAGACCTCAAACTTGTCCTGGGCGATTTCAGTGCGCAACTGGGAGGCGATCGAAACGGCATGGAAAAATCTGTTGGAGCGTTCGTACCGTCGGATCAAGGCTGGTGTCCTTCTGTGACCATCGCAAATACCTCCTTCTTCCACCGAGGCATCTTCAACGGCAATTGGAGAACTTCAGTAAACGATGCACGTGAGTACAGAGGTGCTGATGCAGGCACAGACCACTATCTCGTCAGGGCTACGTTGAAGCTGAAGCTGGAGCTGCAGGCCGGTTGTCGGACGACCATATGATGTCGAAAAGTTCAAGAACCATATAACCGCGAGTAACTTCGACGTTGAATTATGAAACCGTTTCAGTATGCCTGGCGAATGCGAAAGCGTTGACGAACACCGGGAAGCCGTCAAAACCGCGATATATGAAAGTGCTGAAGTGGACGTCGGACGCAGACGAGGCAAGCGAAAGGAACAATGGATTCAAGAAGAAACCCGGAAGCTGATAGATAAGAGGAAGCAAGTCAGAAAAAAAGAGGATGCACCAAGACACCTGAAGAAGCAAGACAATGGGGCGAAATCTGTTCAGAACTCGACCGACAGGTAAAGCGTCATGTCGTCGGTGATAAAAAAGCCTGGATTGCTCAGAAGGAAACGAAAGCAAAACAGCGGCTACTTGTGGTGATTCATGCCAAACTATCATGTTGCACTGCCGACAGACAGGAAGGACGGGGACTGAGGGAGTGAAAGGATTAAGCGCGGACTCTGATCGGCGCTTCGCTATTTCGCATGCATAGCAATCGGCGCAAATTGGTTCGGGGGAGGGGTCACCATGTAGAGGAGGCTATACCGCACTTTGTGCAGCACGAAAATAAAGCTGTTATCCAACTCTTCTGTGGCCACTATTTGGTGAACTGCGTTAGACCATTTCTGATGTAATTCAACATTTTTATATGCGTTCTTATGAGGAAAGAAAACCAATGAAAACCATGGTGACCCCACTTCTTAATTTTCGCCATTTGATAATGGCATTTTGGAAAGCCAAGATCTTATGATTAGAGCTATCCATCTTGAAATGATTTAGCTTTGCTATTATTTCATCGGCCGTTCACTGTTCCCCATCGTTGAAACTCGTCAAAATGTCGTGGTTTTTCGTTAATGAGTCGGATACCCGAATCCGAGATCCGCGAAATTACTGTTATCGGAGTCATCCAAAAATCCGGGTCCGCAAAATCGCCCTTATCCGAATCATTCAATTATCCGAAGATGGTGCTGAAGTGTGCTTCAGCACCAATTGCGATGCGACGCGATTGCGCGCTCCTATGCCACGCATCTATTCCAATTTGGTTCTAGGAGCCTTAGCAATTCTCGGCGCAACACGTGGACGGGGGAGGCAGTCCTTGGCTTCGACCGCCTTGAACATAGCAGTTGGGTTTGGTGACGTGGAATTTCCCCCATTGTACGCGTACGTACGTGTAATGCAAGTTGCACCGAGAGGGGCCTAGGTCAAACTGGTAAAAACCCGTAATTTTTTCGAGTACTGATGGACTGCCCCCTCGTCCACTAGTTGCGCCCAATTCTCCACTAACTGACGCGTACCTATGTGTAATGGATGAGAGGTGCCTAGGTCAAATGGCACATCTCGCGCGAACTAAACAGGTAAAAACTCGTCCTACACCTGAGAAACGCCATGATGAAATGAACGCCATGAACGCCACGTTGCGCTTTTTTGAGTACTGATGGGCTGCGTCATTGCGCCAAGAAAAAGGGTGTTAGCATCTCTTTGACATGGGTCGCTCTTTTTGAGTGGTTCCTGAAAGTTTCAACCCTCCATCAGTTCAACCGCGAAACCTGAACAAACCGACCTAAGAAGTGACGGCAACGAAGTGAAGCATGTTCTCATTTTGATGGAAGCAAGACCTCCTAGAGCTGTTGATAAGGCGACCTTATATTCAGACTAATCAGTGTGATACGCGATCGGTTTAACTATCGTTGGAGGTGTTTTTCTCCGCACTCCTCATATGGTAAGATACACTGTCTCCAATGGCGTTGTTCATACATCCAACTGCAAGAGTATCGCAATTACGGTCGGATCATTCTTACAAAAATGAAATACCGCTACTAAAACTAACTAGCCTTCATGTGGACTGACTGCTGCTAAAGTCCGTCACGTTAGAAGCTCGCATTTTTATCGGTAACCAGAAGTACCAAATACAGCCGGAGATAATACAGATTTTAAACTCGAATAAACAAACCATTTATGCCTAATTTAAAAACATCAGCTAAAGAACAACAAATCAGCGAAGATAAAATCGTAAAACAAAACCCAGAGATGAAGGGGAGAGACACATTAAACAAAATAGCAAAATGACAAACATCCAAGTACTTGCATATTTATGTTAAAGAATGTTTATTGGAAGCTCGTTAGGCCCGTTTATACTTCGACACCGCGCGACGCGACGCCAGCATTGTGGTTACATTGATTGAGCGATGCGATCGATCAATTTGGCCACTTTACATGGCGTCGCATTGCTCGGCGTCGGAAGTATAATCTGTGTTTGCGTTTAATCTGCCATCGCGCTCTCTCTGGAAGAACGCATCCTGTTGATTGTCTAGTTCCTTAATTTTGGGAAGCGATTTGTTGTCCGTTGCTGTGTCGCCTTATCGTTACGAGTAGAAGCGCGAACATGTACGAATCTCTATCTAGAATGTCGAAGCCAAACCCTGAAAGAAGTACCTATTAAGCGGTGTAAAAATCACATTAAACGTTGAAAAAGTATGCAAAGACATACAAGAAATAAAACAGTGGTGGAGACAGATGGGGTAGTTCAAAATTCGCGCCGGAAGCGGAGGGCGGGTGATAATGAATTTGGGGCAAAAATGAAACCCATGCTTGACCCTGGTTCTTGGACCTTAACATCGCTAAACCAAGTTTCAGTTAACACTATGAGGTCACAATCCAGACATACTGCATAAAACGTCAAATACAAGATATTTTTCTGAAGAGACCTAATTCTAGATTATTACTAGTAACTTAGGCATTCATAGAAGCTAACGTCTGCCACAGTAACCAAGTTGTGAAGCTATGCAAAATTAGAATTGAAAGTCAATGCACGCGTTTCTCCGTACTGGAGAGAGCTCGTCCTGAGGTATCGCGATATCTCGGCCCTCTTCCATGGTGAAGTAAATCAGCAGCTATTGTATCACGATGACACATCACTTCTTCTACAAGCTTAGGGCCTGTTCATACTTTGCGATAGCAGCGACAAGAGCAACGAGAGCGCAGCGCGCGGAAGTATGAGCAGGCGAGCAGGCGACAACAGCGACTGGAGCGACTGGAGCAACAGCGCGGACGCTCGAGTATGAACACTTTTCGGCGGCGCGCGCTCGGTTTTAATCGATATGCATATTTTGCATGGGCGACAGGTCGCTCTTGTCGCGAGGTGTGAACAGGCCCTTACAAGTGTTACGGGCGATTCTCTTTAATCAGCTTTTATTCTTTTTAGACCTTGTCATTCTCTGAAATCGATCGACTGCATCGTGGCTAGTTGTTCAAGTCAAGGTTGCTGCTTCTAAACTTACGGAACGAAACTTCTCTGGAAGTCATAATATAGGAGACAGTTGAAGGGCTGATCGTGCCACATACATATATTTCCTACTTCATCACTAGCGTTGATGTACTTCCTGAATTCATAAGACCTGAGCAGACAAGGGCGGTTTTTTCAGCTACACTCGCAGCTACACTCGAATACTAGGAAAATTTGTGTGTATGCTGACTCTTTGAACATTTTCAGCGGAAGGCTTCCAAAGAATTTTCAAAATTTGTGACAGAATTGGGTGACAACTTCCGCCCACCTAATACAGTATATAGGAAATTCTTGATGGTATGATATGATACTCATTACGTCGTATAAGGTAGACGCGACGCAAAAAAGAAATGCAATGACACGGTAGCTTACTTGGTTCACATCTCGGAGTTCCTCAGCTTGCACAGCCAGAACCCGAATGTGAGCACATAAGCGAGCTATAGTGAGAAAGCACTCGAACATGTTATCAAGATACGAAGTTACAAGTCCTTCCTCCAACTCGTAATGGTTCGGTGTTAAACGGTACAACCTTTGGCTCACCGTTATCATTCATTGATCGCTTGCCCGAAGGAAACCGTGCTCCAATTGCAGTTTTGCGCTCCAAAGTCTTATCCGTCTTCCCCTTAGTTTTTAGCAAAATCGCAATTAGGGCGGCCATTCGGATTCGAGAGAGACACCCTCCTAGGCATGGAATTCTTCAATGTGCAGGTAACGGTAGGAGTCGATGATCTTGCTTTCCTTGTGTGATCCACTCCTGGCCTAGGGTTCCGTTGGAATATGAAGCTATAGTAGGAAAAAGGAGAGAAAAGCTGTCATTTCAGATCCGCCCCTCCCTCTTCTTCCCCCAACACCCTTTGCCCTACGTACCAATAACGGTGAGCTAACGCGAATGGCAATATGAACAGATGTACCCCACGAGGTTATCACGTCAGTGTTATCAGTGCTGCCTGTGGTATCATATAGAGTGATGAGTTCGCTTATTTCCATCGTGTTCCTTCTCCCAGATGGCTGAAAAACCTCCACATAGTGCGGCGTCGAGCGGTAAGCTTCGTGTATTTGTCAGGGCGAAAATGGAGAACATTGGGTAGATTGCAGAAGTGTACTCCTGTCCCTATTGTCCGCACTGCCGGGCAAGATTCTGTCCGTTTTGTCCTCACTGCAGTCAGAAAAGTGAAGGTGTGAAGACGGACGACAAACAGGAGCTGAGAACTGATCTACACAGATCGAGGAAGGATAAAGAGGAGAAGGAGAAGGAAATGAAGGAGCCGAAAGGCAAGAAAGATGAATCGAAATGTGGAAGTTGTGATCACTCTAAGCAGAGAGATGTTGCAGAGAAACGCGAGGATGAGAAGCCTAGGGATAATAGTAAGAGTGGCGAGAGTGGGTCCGATCAAAACAGACGAAAACGGCATTCAAAGCATAGGAAAGCGGCTGGTAAGCACAAGGAAAAAAGTAACAGCAGCGAAGAAGGAAAGTCACAGGAAAGCAAGGAAGATGAAGAAAAGAAGAAAAAACATGAGGAACAGTCGAAAGAGAAGGAAGATAGATCAAAGGAAAAATCGAAAGAGAAGGAAGATAGATCAAAGGAAAAATCGAAGGAGCCGAAGCACGAATCGAAGGAGAAACCAAAAGAAGAGTCGGAGACCAGAAAAAGGGATAAAGGACACAGGCACGTCAGGCATCTGAGACACAGAAAAGGCCCACGTAAACATGAGAAACCGAAGCAAGAGGAGGAAGAAAAGCAAAAACAAGAAACGGAAGAGAAGAAGTCGAAGGAGGAACAGAAACCAGAGAACAAGAAGAAAGACGAAAGCAAGGAGTCGAAAGAGAAGCATAAGGATCGACCAGAACAGAAGGAGGAAGAGAAGAAGAAATCGGAGGAGGAGCAGAAACCAGAGGTCAAGAAGGCAGACGAAAAGAAGGAGTCAAAGGAGAAGCCCAAGGATGAATCCAAGAAGCCGAGCAAAAAATCTGAGCCTGAAGGCGATACCCCAGTGGAGCCGGCCGAGCCTGTAAAACGAGAGACGAAGACCACTTTTATCGTAGGTAGGCAGACCTCAGCGGTTGGAGACTGTGGGGAGCCTATACAGAAAAGCTGAATTTTCAGTTTGCCACGGTGAGACGGTCGACGAAGTGTTTCCGAACTGGGTGCGAGTTGCTTTCAGTGGTGGAAATTCTTATCAAGCCTTCGATCTCAACATGCGATCCACTATTCCTAGGTACTTCAAGCGTTTCGAATTTGAGCAACATTTGTGTTTTTGGTTCCTTGTCTACAGCGCCAGTCAGCCCCGTTTTTAGTGATAAAATACGTGGAATCTGCCCGAAAGCTTCTAATACGAAACGGTTGTGCGAACGTGATAACTTAAAGCTTGCTACGCCAAAAAGATCTGACCTATTCCGTTTGGCGTAGCAAGCCTTGAGCTAGTCCGTATAGGTGGGGGGAGGGAGGGTGCACTCCATCGTGTTTATTTAACAACGGCGGCAGAATTAAAAAGAAGCAGCAATACAACCATTCAGCTCCTTAAGCGCAAAGAGTGATAGGGGTGCACGGCTGTGACGACAACTTTCTTCTTTATCTTTGTTACTGCAGTTTCATATCCTTCTCCTAGAAGCCTTCTTTCCTTTTCCCTTCTGCAATTGGGGTAGACTACGCCAAAGAAAGCGCAACAACGTCTACCATGAGCTGTGCATAGAAGAAATACAAAACAAAAATCCTTCAGAGGGAGTGCTCCCCCCTAACTTGCATAGCGCCATACAATGTTTTGAGGCGGGTTATTAGTGTACACTGTTTTGCAATTTCCCACCTGGGGAACGCTGCCCTACGTGTGTTCTATTCATTTTTTCCTGCACCTCCCCCCCCCCCCCCATTCTCCACTAGGGCAGAGCCGACAAAGCTAACGGTGATGGAAAGGATACAACATGGATTCCGCGCGCAAAAGTACAGACTTGCACCAAGATTTATCTTCTTCGATTTTATATCACTTCATGGTAATCCGTTTGTTATGGCTGAACGATCACAGTGGTGATTTAGTGAAGCGCGCCCGGTGCCGGCTAGTAGAAGGCCGATGACGACACACGTAGACGCGGTGGTAACTCGCCAAAGAAGTCAAAGTAAGGACCGGCGGGAAGCGGGGCGCATATAAGGCCGCTGCTGTGGGCGCAAAGTGGCTCCGGGAAGGCCACCTCATAAAAAATGTCACTAACACAAAAAAAGGAAATGATGACGCACGACACACTGATAGTAAGGAAAATAAACAAGCAATGCTATAGCGCTGTTCTGTATTCTCTCCACGTCAGCGGAGCAGAGCAGATTTGGGCAGGGGAAGGGACTCCAGGGTGTGGCTCGAGTGACGCATCCGTGTTAAAATCGCTTACATGCTGGAGTTTCCTCAATTGCCCAATACGGAAGTAGATAATACAGGAATCTGTAATCGCAACGAGGAGATAAGAGTGTATTAACATTCGTTTTATGCAGAGACGCATAATGGATGTGCGGCATGGTGACTCCCCTCCTCGACCCGCTTTGTGCCCTGCCGAGACCCATAGGGGTCGTCGCCAAGGGTGATCGCCGTGGGTCGCCGAGATCCGGAGCTCCAGCCGCCTGCTGCCTACCTTGTGTCACCTACAGCCGTCGCCGTCATCGACCTAATTTTCTTATAAACCGTATTTGCCGCCTCTTCACAGGCGGAAGTGAAGCTCTCTGTTGTCACAGAGAGTAGTAAGAAGAGACCTCGAGTTCCAGCTAAGTATAATATATCCTGAGTGATACAACAGTAGCGTCAGGTGCGCCTCTTCTTGCTAAATGAGGGGAAGTGGTACAAGCGAAATGATAAATTAGAAAAAGAGTGACGATTCGTAGTCAGCAGCTTAATAATCCCAGACAGGGCCATTCTAGGTGTCACTTTTGCCTTACCAGGCCGCCCTGAAGCGGTACCATTTTTTGCCATTTTCGGACCACACAGTGGCCCGTAGGAAAAGCGAAATACAGTTCTGTGATCCTCGTCCGATGCCCTACAAGACCATGTAGGTCCCGTTGAGAATCTTTCGGGGAAGTTCATGGGCTTTCCTTGTAAGGTGGATCCACAGCTAGTCATGTCCATGTTCAAGGAGATCATGGGGGAGCAAAGGAGAATTGTTGAGAAGCAGAAAAAGAAATGCTGGACATGGTGCTCAGGCAAGTGAGAGGATCTGATGTTTTGAGCACGACTGGTGCAGCCATGTCGGTGCCAAATGCAGTGGCTGCATTGAGTAATCGGATCGACAGGTTGGGTTTGATCCTGATGTGGACTCATGCTTCTCGAAGTCTCGGAGACTCAAGGTACAGAGCGTACTTGTAGAGGATGCAAAGCAGCTACCAGGGAGTGCGAAAGTAAGGCTGTGAGATGCTTGATGCTGCATCCATCGAGGAGTACCAGAGGCATGTCTTACCTAAAAGAAGTCTCGGAGATCGAGCTCGATGAAACCATGAACACGTTAAAGAAACTGTTTGATGTAAAGATTTCAGAGTTTACGACTAGATACCAGTGTTTGAAGCTGGAAAAGCAAGGGGAGGATTACCTCACGTATGCTGGTCGTGTGAACGAAATGTGTGAGAAGGCAAAAGTCCATGGCTTCTAAGGATTTTCGGACTGAAGTCTCCAATGGAAGCCGAGATAAGGCAAGACTCATTGCAATCTCAGACAGGGAGTACAAGCCTGAAAAAAATTCCCTGCAGAAGTTGCACATGGGGTGTGAGAACGTTTTGAAAGCTGTCGATATGATAGCCAAGGAAGCAAAGAAGGCAATTCAGTGTTGAGATTGCGAGGAACACCACTACGCCAGGGGATGGAAGGTAAACTTGTGGTTCTACAAGAACTGTAAGAAGACAGGGCACAAGGAGAAATTCTACGATTTCGCGCATCTTCCGAGAGATTCCGAGCAGAGTGGAACCGGGAGGAGAAGTCGTCGTGGTAGTGACAACAGTAAAGCAGTAAAGCAAGCAAGACGACACATACGCACAGTCAAGATTTCGAGCGCGGCAGCTAGAGTGCATTCCACACGCCTTTATGTGGGGTAAGTCGTCAACGGTCACCCTGTAGAGTTCTTGGTCGATTCGCAAACTACGGTGATAAATGAGGACGTTTGGAGGAAAGCGCTCCAACGCTCGAGAAGATGAGCCTAGTGGTGAAAACTGCCAGTGGAAGTCCAATGAAGATTCGTGGTGAGCCGTATAATGCGGTATAGCAGGGCTGAAAACATGATTGATTTCTGCAAGAACTCAAAGGATGGATGCAAGTGCCGTACACTTGACCAACGAGTAAAATTCGCACTTCAGCTGACTGCTGGTTGTGCTCGAATGACCTGTTCGAATAAGTATCCAAATAATTTTCATTCGAATCTGAGTATTCGTATGCGAATGTTCAAAAAAATCGCGTTTCTCGAATGTATTCGAATTCGAATGTTCAAGGAATCGTGTTTTTCGAATATGTTCAAATTAAAATATTTAAAAATTGTTTTTTCGGAATGTGTTCGAGTTAGAATGTTCAAAAAATCACGTTTTTGAATATATTCGAAATTCGAATGCCCGAAAATTTCGGGTATTCGAAACCATTCGAATATCCGAAAATTTTGCGAGAGAACATCTATACAACTGACACACGATGGAATTCCCTTCTCTGAGCGGTACAGGTTTGTGCTCTCCCAATCATTTGTCGTCATGTATGTCGTTATTCGAGATGTTCACAAGCTAGACCCTTGGACGCTGTTTTGTACTGACAAGGGAACTTTCTGAACGGTACGCCGGAATGGCAAGAACGAGAACTATAGGGAGAATTTCCGCCCTCCAATTAGTAACAGAACATATTTTGTTTTTCCGAAACCTTGAGGCAAACGTGTACGAGGGTATAATGGTTAAGGGTCCGCAGAGCGAGCTCATCACGGCAAGGCAAGATGGCGGTGTCGCAGACTGGGTAGCGTATATACTTATGCTCGAATGACCCATTCGAATAGGTATTCGAATGATTTTCATTCGAATTTGAATATTCAAAAAATCGCGTTTTTCGAATGTATTCGAATTCGAATATTCAAAAAATCGCGTGTTTCGAATGTATTCGAATTCGAATATTCAAAAAATCGCGTGTTTCGAATGTATTCGAATTCGAATATTCAGAAAAATCGCGTTTTTCGAATATATTCGATTTCGAATGCTCGAAAATTTTCGGTATTCGAAACCATTCGAATATTCGCAATTTCCCAGAAAGCAAAAATTACTCAAGTATTCGAAAAGTGTCATTCGAATGCCCAACAAGAATTTGTGTATCGGCGTATTTTAAAAAGGCTTGGTGGGTTTCTCGGGTAATTTGGGTCGCCAAAACGGTTCTGTCTGTGAATCAAAGCTGTGGTACGATGGTGGCTCGGTGCTCGGATACTGAGCACCTTCTCGATACTACTCACTTCCCGAAAAGCGGCCGGATGTTATCGACAGATTTTTTCGATTTTTGTTCTGAATTGGCCACTTGGAGTGGGATTCGCATGGATACGTTGGCCGTATGCCGGACTTCACAAAGGGGAGGCAGTGTATGTCGGCCGGATGTTATCGATCGATCTATTTTTCTGAAGTTTACCGTAGTTTATCAATATGTTGGCTGGAGAATAATTACATTCACAAGTTCATCGCAAATAAGAAATATTTATTCCTACCACTTACTTGGGTGAATCACCAGAACGAAATGAGACTGGCCCTCATTGGTAGCCTATTCCTAGCTACTTGTAATACATTTTGTGGCCGCAAAATCGACAGTGTGATATTTCACATTTGTAGATGAGCAGGACAGACTTGCTACAGTTTTACATGTAGTACTTTGTCGTCAGTCTTTCATTAGCTACCGCTAGGCAAAAGCGTTGTTTCATGAAAGTTCTTTAACAGTCAGTCTGCCACCAATTTCAAAAAAGATTGTTTTAAAGTGACCTAGAAGCTTACAGTGGCTCAACCAGATAATGTTTCCTTCAAATGTGTTGTAAGCCTTTCGTTTGTTCCTTATAAGCAGCAATTAATAAAACACTAGTATTCCTTTGAGAAAAATTCGTATTCCAGTAAGCAAGGAAATTAGACGCTTCCATAAGCCCTTTGATCGTTCTAAGTGTAAGTTCTCTATCTCATTTTTACGACTCACATGGGGGTTTATGAGATGCCTGTCGATAAAAACCTCGTGCTTCACTAGGAAGGGATCCGTTATGTATTGCTTCCCTTTTCTCTTCTGTGTTGCCTTCTATCACGTCTATAATACAGCCCGATTTTTCATTCGAATTCGAATATTCGAAAAATCGCATTTTTCGAATGTATTCGAATTCGAATATTCAAAAAATCGCGTTTTTCGAATGTATTCGAATTCGAATGTTCAGAAAAATCGCGTTTTTCGAATATATTCGATTTCGAATGCTCGAAAATTTTCGGTATTCGAAACCATTCGAATATTTGAAATTTTTGGGAGAGCATAAGTATAGTAGCGTAGCGGTAGAGAGGGTCGCTTATGGTCATGAGGTCTGGGGTTCGGTTCCCATGCTACGTCGCGTTTTTGCACTTTTACCATAGTATCGGATTTCCATAGAGATTTCCATATCTGAACTTGCTTTTGGAGTTTGCTGCGGTAAGATATTTTTTATACTTATTACTTGTCGACGTCTCGTAATTCACCAGCAATGTCCGAAATATGCCAAATGCGATTTTATATAAAACTTTTACTCTAAAAATTGTTCTCATTGTCAATGTAGGGAATCTTGACGCAGGAACAACATGAAACAGCGGCAGAAAACTAGAAAAATGCTTCAAATGCAGTTTATTAGTGTTGGTGAGGTGAGCGCCACCAGTGTACTCACACTGTAGGAGGGGACCACTTGATCTTCAACTTGAACTACCACCTCGATCAATATTCTCGCCTCTGTTATGTTTACAAAGTTACGCGGTCATAACAAGCTGCTGCCGCTACACCGACTGTACAATGTCTGCTAACCCTCGAGTGGTCATTCACCTACTGACACTGAAGTGCGGATCTCCACTGGAAGCTGACCCTTCGAGAGACGAGATGAAACTGGCGGAAAGGATAGCAGGTATCCTACAGGATTTCGAACTGCGAATCGGCGAAGTTGAGAAACTGGAGGTAGCGAAAGAAGAGGACCAAGAGTTTCAACCAGAAAAGGATTGTGCCGGGTCAGGACGCCACTAACCAGTGAAGGCACTATCACCTTTTCGGAAGGACAGATCGTTTTGGAGGAAAAGGCTTGGCTGTACTAGAATTGTTATACTATACAAGTTTGAGAACTGGGGAAAGTGGAGACTGTATCGCGATTCCAGGCTTGGGAAAAAAAGAAAAGAAAAAAAGAAAAAAAAAGCGGAGTACCACTGGGCAGGAGCTGTGAAGCAAACTCGCAGCAGAGAAAATACTAGACACCGCTTTAGATTTCTTTGAAAAAAATGAAAATGAAACATCACCATCAACATCATCATCAACAACTTGGTTGCTTCGAAAACCTGAGTGGAATGACATTCCCGGAAGACCTCGGCCCATGTGATGAGTCAGGATGTGAAGAAACTGTAGTCTTCATACGTTGCCCACACTGTGATCGGTCTTACTGTTTTATGCACTTTGTGCCTGTGTATCATTGGTGCTGAAGTTATTTCATAAATATTTCATATATAATCATCATGTTTGGCATATTTCGGGACATTGCTGGTGAATTACGAGATGTCGACAAATATTAAGTAATAAAAACATCTTACCGTAGCAAACTCCAAAAGTTAGTTCAGATATAGAAATCTCCATGGAAATCCGATACTATGGTAAAAGTGCAAAAACGCGACGTAGCATGGGAACCGAACCCTCGACCTCACGAATATGAGGCCTCCCTTCTACCACTGCGCCACCCAGTCCAAAGCGTGTGTGTCTTGCGCTGCCGTGATGAGGTCGCTCCACGGACCCTTAATCATTACACCCTCGTACACGTTTGCTCAAGGATTCCAGAAGTGAGTCCAGCTTCATTAAGATTAAGGGCACTGAGGTGGCATGCATTTCAACTTTCAAATCTTTGAGATTAGCAAGCAGCAATTAGCGTCTGTCGACGGTCTCGTGGTCGAAATGAACTAGCGCGCGAATACAGATTGGTGCAAATGACGCGCTTTTTGAATTCTCTACTGATATGAAAGCGATTGAGCACAAAAATCTATAGAGCCGTCGTTCGGCCAGTAGTAGTATACGGCGCTAACTCTTGACCTCGGTCCAAGTAACTTGAAGTGCGCCTGAGCATCATGGAACCAAAACTGCTGCATTGACGATTGGTATCACCCGCAAGGACCGTTTCACAAACGGCGTTATTCGACAAGTCGCATCCCTGGCTGATAGGATGCGGTCGTCTGCGATGATACCGTCATGTTCTTCGTAAAAATAAAGACAGCGTGGGCAAGATAGGTCTTAATTTCGAAGTGCCTGAAAATACATGTCCCGATTAAATGAGTTGTTTAATCTACTGGTGAAGATTAAACATCATACAAATGCTTGCGCGTCGACTGCTTGACTGTATAGGCGATACATAGAGATAATCCGGGGACGACTGCGGCGTATTGACCTATGTGTATAGAAAGTGGATCCCCGTTAATTAGGGACTGAATTATTACTAAGCACGTTTTCAGACGCCCTATAAAGGACTATCGATATGATCCGCCACTAACTCAGCACGGTGCGGCTATCTCGGAATACATAGGACTGGGAATCGGAATTGCGGGATATGAACCCTACGTGGTACGTTTTCTAGAAAACTGCAGCACATTCCGTCTTGGAACTACATGTTATCTGTCTGTCCGTAGAGGAAGCAAAAATGCGGGTTCCTCACCCTTACTGCGTAGTCACGTGGCCTATTTTTTAAAGTGAGAATGGCTGTCATTTTAGATCTACTCTTCGCCAGAATTGAGGTGTGTGGAGACAGCTAGTGGCATCGCTCATGCAGCAGGGATAGGCAAGAATTCAATCTGTCTTGAACCATCGTTGGCTGATTGGGTACAGACGAGCCCTGGTGGAGGCAACAAGAAATGGATCAGCGCGAAACAGGTTTGATGCACTTTGAGTCTGATGGTGAGGAAGCGAATATAGACTACGAGTCTATTGGTTATCAACCTCTTGATTGTCGGTTCATTACAGTAAGATGTTACAAGAAATTAAATGGTATTCAGTAGACAAAGGAGAGTTCTTAAAAAGAAACCTCACATGATAAGGTTACTAAAATAACAATTAGCATAGCAGTAGGTAACGCCGATACCGTTGGAAATTTGGCTCTATGTACGAAATGGAAAATAGTTGCCTAGTAAAGTTGTTGTTTATATTGTTTATATTGTTAGTTTTTATCTCGAATGCTTTACTGTTTGTGCCTCTGTTTTTCATAATGACTTCTCGTCTTGTGCATGAATATACCATTTTCAGGTAGAACTGGACACTTTTCAAATTAAATTGGACACTTTTCAAACCAAATTGGACATTTTCAAACCAAATTGGACACTTTTCAAATCAAATTGGACTTTTTTTTGCGTCAAATTGGACACTTTTCACATCAAATTGGACACTCTTCTAGGCTCGCCTAAGACATTTTAAATCAAAGAGAACTCTTCCGAATTGTAACAACCTTTATACAGGTTGAACTACAGATTCAATACAATGGTTAGTAAAATTTTTTGTTCAAGGAAATTTTAGAATAACTTTTTTTGAATTTTTTTTTAACTTTAGCTGCCCGAACGAGTGTAATAATTTTATAAAATGTTTGCTTTTGGAGAAAAAACAATATATTAAATTTTGTTTTAAAGCGGAGCAAAGCAGCTACCATAAAGTGCACTAAAAGACCGGATTGCGCCATGCACTCAAAATTCTCGTCGCGATTTTTAATTGATTGATAAAGTAAAAAAAATTCAAAAAAGTTATTCTAGATTTTCCTTGAACAAAAATTTTTCTAACCATTTTATTGCTTGTAGTTCATCATGTATAAAGGTTGTTGCAATTCGGAAAGTTTTCTTTGATTTAAAAAGTCTTACCTTAGGCGAGCTTACAAAAGTGTCCAATTTGACGTGAAAAGTGTCCAATTTGATTTGAAAAGTGTCCAATTTGATTTGAAAAGTGTCCAGTTCGACCTGAAAATGGTATATACGCTTTCAGCAAACACAAGCGCTCAAATAGACACAAAGGAATTAGCATGTGCGATAGATAAAACGTAGTCCCGCTGTGCTCGGCAACGCACTGCTCGCATATAAGCAGTTCTACATGCACCCTCCGGATAAGTCACGACTCTCGGTATAACGTAGATTTTCTCCGGCCCCGCCCAGCTTACCTTTACGCCAGTACAAACCAACTCCGCTTAAGATGCATCGGATATAACGCTACTCCCGTTATAGCGCGGTTTTGGCAGAACTCAAAATGACTCCGGTTGCAACGCGACCAAGGCTCAGTTCCGGTCCCACACAGAAATTGAAGAGGAGCAAGATGCTGACCGCGTCTGCGATCAAACCCTATCGCCTCGTTTGTAGTCGCGAGCGGCATCCGTGCGACAGTGAATTGGATGCACATGGACGTTTTTCATGCGTGCGCGATCCACAAAGTGTTCATAGTCAGCAATATGTCATGCACGGTTGGAAACTCCCGGTAGTCGTCAGAAGCTGCCGTATGTTGGAAGATTTCCTCTATCAGGAACGAAAAAAGATGAGGGGTGACACTCAGATTATTCAAAACGAAGCCTCACACTCAATCTTTTAAGCCAAGAGCAGCTGGTGTAGGTGCTATTTATTGTTACATGATGTTCTGTTGCGATCTAAACTCTCGCGCCATGCGGGACTTGTGCTTGTACCATCTGCTTTGCGGACAGAATTACAGTAACAGCGCTGTTTGATCGCACTCAACGTTCCCAAATCACGGAAGAGTGTCTTTAAGCTATTTGCAATGAGGATATCTCGGGTGAGGCACGGTTTACTAGTGCTGGTAGTATAGTGGGCAAACATCCTGCCCGGAAGACAGGGAATTCGTGTACGAGTTCCGCATGGAGCGATAGTTCTGATTGCAACAAAGATCTTGCAACAGTAGGTTACATATTTTTGTTGATGAGCACGTGTAATCTACGTCTGATGCTCATTAGTCCTCACATACATTTGTCATAATTATGCATATCTCTAAAGACAGCGCTTCTTTAATAATCTAAAGTTGTTTTATGCCTTCGCACTCCCTTCAAGGCCATGTATTTCCATGTTATACGTGATATTCAGTCAATTAATGCGATTTTAAGAAGCGCAAGAAAGTGTAAAAAAGGTCAGCTCTGGTTAGGACGCGACTTCCGTTATAACGCGGATTTTCTCCGGTCCCTTCAAACGCGTCATAACGAGAGGGGACTGTATTTCGAGATGACGCTTAAGAAACGGAATCAATGGAGGAATACAGAGCCCGACGCAGATTCTGGCTGGACATCCGCTTTCTTATTCCTTCGTAGCACCTAAAGAAGTTGTAAAAAACAGTTTAAAATGAAAATGATCGTTACTGTAGCGCAGATATTTACAGTAACAGCAGAAAGACACCAGGGTCATAACGATATATCAGCAAAAAAACAGCTGTGGTTTGATTGATCAATTTCCAAACCCGTGAAATGTGGGATGGAAAGGAAAAGCATGCCTACGATGTAGCACTCATCGTATACCTTAATCATATTTTGACGGGTACACCACCATGTGGAGGATATTTGACGATTTTGTTTGGTACCCACAAGGGTTTCCTTACCTTTACCCCGAGATTGATGAACCTCCCGTTGAATTTGTTAGAGCAAATATAAGAGTTACAAAAAAAGATGCAGTGAAAAGGTGCAATAGGGCCTATTGGTAAACTTGAACTGACGATACTCCGGTGTTAATTTGGTTTTAATAGACGTTGCGTAGCAAACGGTGCCTAGGCGCAGTTATTTGTCCATATTCAAGACTCATGCTGAATTCATACTCCTTCTGCTGCTCGTCCGTTAGTCTTTAAGGCATATGTTATACTTCGGCGAGGCGTCGCCGACAGCGTCGCAGGGGTGTTATACTCCCGTCGCCGACGCTGTCGTCGACAGCGCCGGCGACGGCTTGCGCTGGCCCTCTGGCCGCGAAGGGCGCACGTTAAGGCCGCCACAGACTTCTGCGGCGCCGCCGAGCGACATCGCTGAGCGGCGACGGCGAACGGCGAAACCGCTGAGCGGCGCCGCTCAGCGGCTTGACTTATCATCAGTGGGAGCGGTGACGGCGAGGTACTGTACTGTTTCTAGTCGGGACCGACTGGTGCTTAACAATAACGCGCCCCGATGACGATCGCGCGCCCGCATCGACCGTCTCCGCTCTGGATCCCGCCGCGAAAGGGCAGAGCGCAGAGCGCAGACAGACAGACGCTGGAACGGCGCCGCCGGGTGGAATGATTCAAGTCATTTCCGCCAGCGACGCCGCCGGTACGCCGGTGCCGCTGGAGGCGAGCTCTGCGTCTCTGCCCTATGGTTAAGCATAGGGCAGCGGCGACGCCGCAAAAGTCTGCGGGGGCCTTTAAGGCCGCCTCAGACTTCTGCGGCGCCGCTGGAGGCGAGCTCTGCTTCTCTGCCCTATGGTTAAGCATAGGGCAGCGGCGCCGCCGAGCGGCGCCGCAGAAGTCTGTGGCGGCCTTTAGCCCCAATTTATACTTGCGCCGCTGCGCGGCGCGGCACGGTGATCGGGATAGATATCGACCGAGCGGCACGAAAAATCGATATCTATGGCGATCGCCGCGTGGCGGTGCAAGTATAAACTAGAGCTTGAGCCTATGTTATACTTTGGCGACGCTGTTGTCGGCGACGTCGACGACAGCGTTGCGCGGGCTGTTACGCACTGCGTAGCACCCGCTCAATACTGCTGTCTACGTCGCCGAAAACAGCGTCGCCGAAGTATAACATAGGTCTTAGCGGCCCTCTCTTGTGTGCACTGCACACACGTGCTCTGCAGCTCGTCATGCCGGGACATCCGCTTGTCAGCGACGGGTTCTCGGCGACAGATTGTCGAGACGGTTGCAGCATCGCCGAAGTATAACGCATACCTAGTCACAGGGGTTTTATATTCAACAACAACGACAACTATAGAAGCTTCGTAATACTTAGCGGCTCACGTTAACGTTTTTAGTAAGTTTAAAGGTAGCGTGCTCGGTCGACTAATGCATCCAGTTTTCAGCACTTGGAACTGGGGCATCCTATCAATGAAAGCTATAAGCCATTCCTGGAGAAGCTTCCAGATGTGGAATCTCCGAAAGACTACTTAAGGAGATTGTGCAAGTTCTTCTTGGCTATCACTGAAAGCCCGGAAAAGTAAGATTGCTAAACCCATCTATACAATTCAGTCTCTTGTATTGCAATTTATTCTCAAATAATTTAACTGTATTCGTGTATCCGTTTTTTGCCGACTGCCGCATCCACCCTCCAAATCGTAGTCCTTCACGAAAGATGCGGCAAACCCTTTACCATTTTTCTGTGACACGACGTCTATTTTCGTCACTGACGAGCTAGCGATTAGGTGACCAGGATAGGAGAACAGCACAACAACGGAGGAATTTTCCGCGGTTCTCGACATCGTCCGGGTATTCCTGTTCCTACGTTGCTGCTGCAGTGCAAGGCTTAAATCAAGCGGGAGGCCGGAAGATTCCGATAGCAGCGAGAATTAGCAAATGGTTGCAAAAAGAGTAGATTTCGAACCATCAACGCATGTGAAGAGGAGCGGTGACGCCAGATGAAATCAAACTGCTTCCCGATTGCATCTTGAGGTGCAGTGAGCTGCCGTCCATTTCACATAGTTTGGGAATTTTCGAAAAGTTTAGAAATTCCCTTTCCAACCTAAAAACGGCACTACACGGGTTGGGGTGCTGAGTTTTGGCAACGAATTTTTTTTTGCTTTTTTCATAGAGTTCACCATTCTATCACAATCCTTGTGTGGGGGTGGGCTTCTGCTAGGAAGCGTACTGTATACTGAAAATTTCCAAGCTTATCAAGGTGAATACATCATCTAGTCCATGTTGCGCCTGAAAAACACTTAAAAGAAAACAACGTGAACGCCCGAGACACCATTTCTGGTGTCTACATAATTTGGTTGGCGCTGGAGTGACATTCGAGGGGACGACAAGAATGCCGTCGACAAGAATGCCTGCGACTCAGTTTGTTTTCGTGAAGCCTGAAGTGGCTGGTATCGTAGTTGCAAGCTGTGATAACGATCCATTAAGTACAAGATCATCCTCTAACCATCAGAGCCTAGATCTGTTATACGGAATGAAATTCAACAGTTAAAGTCACAGGTATCGGAGCTAAAACCGATGACCATATGGTCTTGAGCTATCTACAACATGGGCCGTATTCAACTCGACACCAAAGTTGGGCCAGTTTGAAGATGGTCCTTCAATGAGAATGGAAAGAGACTGGCACCGAGTGCTCACGGTCCGCAACGCAACAGTCACCAACCGACTCGACATCTGCACTCGTACAAAGGAGAGGACAGGAAGTACTGCTCCTTCTTTGTACGGATGCAGATTTTGAGCCGGTTGATGTTGAGTGGTTTACTACATGCACCATTCTGTAACTCAGTAGGAAAGTCGTTATCAGGATTGTTTAGAGAAGTCAATAACGTATGGAAGGTCATTTCTATCGGGAACCCAACACCAACACTCTCACACTAGAGCTTCTGTGGTCAATAACGGCGACAGCCGCGCTCGGCACGGGTTATAAAAGAAATATCAGGCTGAACCTAGGCGGCTTGTTTTTCCCTCCCGCTGACCTGCTTCTGGCGTTCGGCTCCCGTCTGACCAGGGAACTGACGGAACGATACGACGGAACGGCAAGAACGACTGCCATAAGAAGAACCTTCGTCCTCCAAATAGTATCGGAACATGTTTTCTTTTTGCCGAATCCTTGAGGCAAACGAGTAAGAAGGTGTAATAGTTAAGGGTCCGCAGCGTCGAGCTTACCACGGTGGCTCAAGGAGCTTGTCTCGTGGCCTGCGTGGCGCAGTGGTATAGGCGATATTTCATGATCGTGGTGCCGAGAGTTTGGTTCTCCGGCCACTTCGGATTTTTGCACGTTTACCATAGTATCGCATCTCCATAGAGATTTCCATATCTGAGCCTTTTTTGGAGTTTGCTGATGTTTTCACTTCTTATTCCTTGTCGACATCTCGTGATACACCAGCACTGTCCCAAACATGCAAAATGCGATGATATGTGAAACTTTCTCGCCAATCAATAGTTTTCATTGTTAAAGTAAGAAATTTGGACGTGGGTGCAACATGAAACAGCGGGAGGAAGCTAGAAAACCGCAATGTATTAGTGTCGGTTTGGTGACGGCATCTTGCGCCAACCCACACCGACATCTTGCGTTGCCGTGATGAGCTCGCTCCGCAGACCTTTAACCATTACACCATCGTACTCGTTTGCCTCAAGGATTCGCCAAAAACAAAACATGTTCTGTTACCACTTGGAGGACGAGGATTCTTCCTACAGTATTCGTTCTTGACGTTCTGGCGTACCGTTGAGATAGTTCATTTGTGAGTCTGGCGGCGCCCTAACCTTTCGGCCCTGGACTCGCCTTAGGCCGGGGGCATACTTCCATCGCCGCGATGCCATCGCGACGCACAGTTCATGGCGCGGAAGAGCAGTCAAAGAAAACTTCACCGCGGCCGCCGCAACAGTGGCGGTCGGGCATGCGCGATAGCTTCCCGCGCCCATCGCGGGCATGGCATACTTTTTCGCGCCGCGCGCGGTGTTTAGCGTTGGTCCTGGACGGATCGCCGTCGCGCTCCCTTGCAGAGCGATGGGCGATACGACGAGCACAGAGAAATTCAAATTCTTTCGCGTCGCTTTGCAAAACTGATCGCCGCGATTCAATCGCGGCGACGGGAAGTATGCACGAGGCCTTACGCGATTCCCCCCCCCCCCTGCCTTATCCTCTTCTTTTGCACCAGTGTATTGTTTGTTTATGCTGCCTATGAAATATTGTCATCAATGTGATCCTTGTCGCGTTCAAAAGACGCAAAATGTATGATGGAAGAAGACTTCTGATGAACGGGTATTGGTTCCGTGGGTTGTGTGAACGCAAGCTAGTACAGTCACGTACAAGTAGTAGTTCGTGCGTTACAATTGTTATCGTTCCCTTGTTAATGTCAACGATCCGTTGGAACACACCTCCTAACCACCCTGTAGATATCGAAAGGAAGAGAGAGAGCAAATCAACGACACATTGCCTCCAGACACATGACAGATGAAAGACAGGAAGCCGTTTGTTAAATTCAGCGGTCGTTCAGAGTACTGATAATTGTCGCAAACGCACATGCGCTCGAGGTGGCAATGAATAGGCCCTGGAGCACTGCTAAGGAAATCATTGACGTAAGTGCCTGACGATGCTTTGTTTCTCACGTTGCTGTTGTGTTTAACCGGCTTCCAGATTAAAAAATCGATAAGAAACTGCGACATCCGTGAAATCGACATCACAACAGATCTGAGGGTAAGCAACATTTTATGCCCTTCATACCCACAAGTTAAATGGAGATGACGTTTCAGGTTGTCGCTGGACCACCGAAAGTGCTACCATTCACCAAGGCTCTGCTCTGTTCGCAGCCGGCGAACTAGATCGCAACAATGCATTCATTAGCAGGAAGAGTGTGGTATCATGATAAAATGCATAGAGTACAATATACTTCTACTGTTTGTATAGTACTCATCGTAGCCCAGAGGGCCAAATGCTTCATGAATTGGAATTCCTGCTCTTACAAGTTTTGCGTCTTCATCTTAAGTCGAATTCCTCAAATCAAGGTGGTCTTCTTGCGATTCGATAAAGACGTCGTTTTAACAAACACAGAACAATTTTTTTGCTTAAAGAAGCTTTTTATCATAAATCATCTTTAACCCATTGACGACCGCGCGGAAAATCACGTGTGTGCCGTGAAAATCACGTGGGACCGCGCGCTGGGACCGCACGGACGCTGCAATCTCGCGAAAACACTAATTCACAATATTCTGAATGAAGCTCCCTCTCCAAAAGCTCCCTCTCATATTGGAGAAGCCCGGAACAGGTTTGAAGCAAAACTTAGAAGATGAATTTGCTCTTGTAAGAAGGCCTACGAAGAAAAAGGACGCACGTTTGCCGCGAATCGTGCAAATAAGGTGGCTACATATTGTAGCAGGTGTTTGACATATTTTTGTCTAGTCTGTTTTCAAAATTTTCACAAGAAATATGACTAGTTATTCTCTGCATGACTATTTTTACAAGATGTGAGTAGCTGTTTGTGAATAGTGCCAATCTTTGTGCAGCTTGAATAGTGTGTGGTGCTTATTATTTGATTTTATCAGTGCTTAGAAGTAAATAACTGCCGGACCACAGCACAGTAGCATTGTTAGAATCCAAAATATCTAATGATTACTCGTAAACTACGGCAAAAGCGAGAAATAGGCGGTACCGAACAGTTTTATAACCGCGGGCCAAAATCGGCCCGCGCGGTCCCACGCGACAGAAAAACTGCGGGTCGAAAATGGCCCGCGCGGTCGTCAATGGGTTAAGGAGCGTTCTCAGAAAAGGGGTACACCAAAGATGCCTGCAGAAGACTTTGCATGAGAATAAAATTCCTATACTTCGCTAGAAAAACGTTTCTAGGATAATTTTGAGAAGTGATAAGCACAAATGTTTCGGTGTGTGACGGGAGGAGATTGCGCCGAGCTCTCACCTAATACACCGTTATGTTTACTCAATGGATAGCATTATTGTCGCTCACATGCGCATTATTTTTTGCCGCACATTAAGGCGGCTTCATGCTGCGGTCTCAGTACCACTAGTCGTCTCGGTATAACCGTCTCCGAAGATCTCCGTAAAACGATCGCAAGCGCAGAACGTTTCGATGAGCGCCTGATGAAGACCATTTTAAACCGAACATTCTTCAAGCAAGATAGGAATTTCAGGTTTATTCCAAGTGAAGCTTTTTCTTAGGACAGTCTTTTAGGGGAATTTTTAAACAATGTTTATTCAAACTTCAGATACGTCCGACTTGGTTTTCAAAACGTCCATTTCATCTCTAAATGTGGCTTCAAACTAAAAAGTGTCAAATTCTAAATGAAGTGTTCGGTTCAAAATGAAAAGAGTCCTGTTTAGAATAAAGAGCGTCCAGTTAACAATGAACTGTTCGGGTGGTATAAAACTTAGGGCAGTTCTGCCTCAGACGGATAGTGACAGTGTTGAAGCGGTATGATCATTGGTTCTTGCACATGGTCGTAGAACACTCACATAGACACGGTTTCTGTGCTCTCCTACGCTGACACACAGGACAACACGGAACTAGGCAAGGGAGGGAACTCTGGGATCTAGCTGATCTAGCTTACCTGTTTTAAGATACAGTACCGGACATGCCGCTGCGTCCAACAAGCACAAGCGGCGCAAAAGATGAGAAGCGGCGCAAAAGGGCGCCGGAGAGCGCCGTTTTCCGCTCGCCACGCGCCGCGTCTGAGGCAAGTCGCGTTAGTGCACGGCTTCTGGACGTTAGACTGAATGAAGGAGCTTATCCATGCGTTCGGACGAGCATGGCCTACAGTTTGGAACTAACTTCCTGACTTCCGGCATAGCGCGCGCTCTGAACAATGCATGTAGGCCGGCAGAATCAATCGAGTGGGAGCGACAACCTGTAGAGCGAGCGACATCTTGAACAGTGAGCGCATGGGAAGTTTTAACGAAAATGCCTAGCCTTCCTACTCAGGCATTGCTCTAGGACTGTCCAGCTTGCATCTAGAGTGCTCCGTGAACAATGCATATAGAATCGAACCTATCAATCGAGTGGGCGCGGAAGCTTGTAGAGTGCGCGTTTAGGGAGTTTTATCAGAAATCCTTAGCCGCCCTACTTAGAAGCTGCTCTAGTACTGTCCAGCTTACATCTGGAGTGCGCCGTGAACAATGCATATAAAATCGAACCTATCAATCGAGTGGGCGCGGAAGCTTGTAGAGTGAGAGTTTGAGGAGTTCTATCAGAAATCCCTAGCCGAGCTACTCAGGAGCTGCTCTAGGACTGTCCAGCTTGCATCTGGAGTGCGCCGTGAACAATGCATATAGAATCAAACCTATCAATCGAGTGGGCCGACCGCTCGCAAATTGCACGCGCGGGCGTGTTTGGAGCGCGATAACTCTGTCAAGTGTGAACCCTTCCGGCTACAGCTTGTGGATTTTGTAGCCAGTAAAAAGCTCTAGCAGCTCGCCAAAGCACAGCGAAGTAGTCTAAGAACTTCAAAGTTATAGTGGTCCAAAAATGCAGGTCAGGCTTGTGTGACACGATTTTTTCCAAATTCAGTCGACCCCTGCGGAAAGACGCGGAGAGCTAGCATCTTACAAATATGCAGGCGAGCAGAACGCTTAAGGTTCTTTACGAAAACGTGCTCACAACTCCCTAGCTTATTAAATTGCCTTAGTACCAGCTGCCGTTTTAGAGCGGCGAAGGCAACAGTGAAGCTTCTTCCCCCCTTAATCCTTCCGGTTTTGAGTTTTCGACACTCGCAATGACACCGTTATCTTCAACTCGATGAGCTCTATCGAACGGTGTCAATCTCGGCCAGTTTTGGAAAAATCGATTTTTTGACATTCGCGGCGAAGAAGAGGGCGCCGCTCTAGGTCGCGGCAGAGGGCACGGAGTGTGGTGCTCGTGTCTCCATTGGAATTCGTTTCACTCAGTGGTAGTAAACCATCTAGTTGAAGTTGAAGTGGGGTTGGAGATAAAGTGTAAGTTAAGGGAATGGTAGGATGGGATAAAAGAATTTTTATCGATAGCAAATTAACAACAAAGGGATCAATATCAAAATCAACAAATATCAAACAACAAGGATCAACAAATATCGAACAGTCCTGGGCAAAAATGGAGACATACATTTACATTGTACACACATACAACGTAAAAGCACATCACAGCCCAAAAGCCTAGAATATCGATCAGTTGCTTGATTCTATTTATTTTTTGATGACCTCGCAGTGGTATCCAATTCTGGGCTGACGCACAGAAGTGTGTCGGTAAGTCTGAGAAAATGCCAAATTTGCCTACTATCGTTAAAATCGAAAATGCGTTCAATATCGATCAATCATCGATAATGATTATAATCCTTGTGCTTTTCGCTTGAGGTTAACGGCTTAGGATTCGAGGGATGTTTATGGCCTATGGTATTGCAGATGTTCCTGATAATTTATTGAACTATATTCTGTCGACCTATAATAAATGGGTGATAACTAGTAATCTTTTAGAATTAGAGATCTCCTGGACCGCAAACATTTTATCGGTGATTTTAAATAATTCTGATATAGGTGAGTATTCATTTGCTTTATGTCAAATGTGACTAATAACTGAATACAAGTTAGCCTCACTGAGCCGCTTCGCCTCCTACCCTGTGTCTTCATGAGGCGCACACCAGTGAACCAAATCGCTCACACATGGTGAAATCAGGGTCCTCTGAAACTGCCGAGTGCTATACTACCCATCTTGTATCCAGAACCCTTTGGATGCTTTCGGATAAAAAAACACAACACAATCAGAAATGTGGTTTCATTGTACTATTCAATCGTTTGCAGCCATAATGTTAGGACGTGCTCGGCATTCTAGTTCAAAAAGGATGCGATTTCGTCTTCAAATATTGTGTACTGCATACTCAACTGTCGTAACTCGGTCGGGAAGATCTCAGGAGTGTTGGAAGACCTCTAATATGGACGAGTCAGGCCTCGAAGGTCCGCAGGTGGACAGACAGACAGATTCCGTTCATCCTTAGGCAGCTTGGAGTGTCGTTTGAGAAGCGATGCGTTGTCTGCTTGAAGCATGTGACTCAAGATTACCTCTCTCACTACCAGAAAATCCCCTTCCCTTCCTAAAGTGCATCCTGAAGGCTTCAATGTAGCCTCCTAAACTTTTGCATGCCACCAGCCCTAGTGCACTGGCCGGCCTCAGCCACTGTAGATTTCGCAAGCCGTCATCGCGCTCGGAGACTCCCTCCTCACGGCCGCGAGCACGTGATTGACACGTGGACCAAGTCTGGAGACCATTCGCGCCCGCGTGCACGCTAACCGTCTGGGATCTCCCCTGCCGCGCTCGCAACCGCGGTCGCGGGGGCGAGTAGCCCCGCAACCCGCGGCAGAGGGTGATGATGTCATCGAAAACCGATATTTCCGAACCGGGCCAAGTTGGTTAAGATTCGATATAGCTTTTCGTGCTGAATTGAACAGTGCTGCTAAGAGTAGCGAATACCGTAATCTGGGCGAATAAAAGCAGGGAGAACATCGACCGTTATTGTGCTAAATTGCACATGCGGGCGTGTTCATAGCGCAGTAGCTCCGTCAGGTTCGAGTCGTTTCGGCTGCAACTCGTGGGTCTTATAGGCAGTAAAATGTTCTAGTAGATTTGTCAAAAGACAGTAATGTAGCTTACGATAGGACAAAATTACAGCGCTGCGTAAATGCAGGTTAGCCTTGTGTGACACGATTTTTTCCAAATTCAGTCGACCCCTGCGGAAAGACGCGGAGAGCTAGCATCTTACAAATATGCAGGCGAGCAGAACGCTTAAGGTTCTTTACGAAAACGTGCTCACAGCTCCCTAGCTTATTAAATTGCCTTGGTACCAGCTGCCGTTTTAGAGCGGCGGACTTAGCGGTTGAAGTTTCCTGCCCTCTTACTCACCCATATTTGGGTTTTCGATACCACCAATAACACCATTTGCTTCACCGCGAAAAGCTCTATCGAATGTTAACCAACTTGGTCATATTGGGAAAAATCAATTTTCGATGACGTCATCGTCTCTCTGCCGCGGCCTTGTCCTCGGTGCGAAACCGCCAAAAAATCGATTTTTCCAAAATCGGTCGTAATTAATACCATTCGATAGTGCTTTTCATGCTGAACAGAAAAGTACCATTGCGAGTGTTGAGTGCTCGCGAGTGTCGAAAACTCAAAACCGGAAGGATTAAGGGGGGAAGAAGCTTCACTGTTGCCGTCCGCCGCTCTAAAGGGACAGCTGGTACTAAGGCAATTTAATAAGCTAGGGAGTTGTGAGCACGTTTTCGTAAAGAACCTTAAGCGTTCTGCTCGCCTGCATATTTGTAAGATGCTAGCTCTCCGCGTCTTTCCGCAGGGGTCGACTGAATTTGGAAAAAATCGTGTCACACGAGCCTGACCTGCATTTTTGCACCACCGTAACTTTGTCCAATCATAAGCTACATTACCGTATTTTGGCACACTACTAGAACATTTTGCTTCCTACCAAACCCACAAGCTGCAACCGGAAGGGTTCACAGTTTACAGAGCTATCGCGCTCAGAAGACGCCGCGCGCACAATTTGTCACAACAATGATCATGCTCTCCTCGCTCTTACTCGCTCATATCACAGTTCTCGCCACTCTACGTAAAATCGTTCCATTCACCATCAAAAGCGCTATCGAATGGTGTCCAACTTGGCCAGATTCCAAAATATTGGTTTTCGGTGACGTCATCGGCCCTCCGCTGCGGCCTCACCCCCGATGCAAAATTGTCAAAAAGTCGGTATCTCCAAAATTGGTCGAGATTGACACCGTTCTATAGGGCTCATCGAGCTGAAGAGAACAGTGTCATTGCAAGTGCCGAAAACTCAAAAATGGAAGGAATAAGGGTGGAAGAATCTTTACTGTTGCCGTCCGCCGCTCTAAAGGGACAGCTGGTACTAAGGCAATTTAATAAGATAGGGAGTTGTAAGCACGTTTTCGTAAAGAACCTTAAGCGTTCTGCTCGCCTGCATATTTGTAAGATGCTAGCTCTCCGCGTCTTTCCGCAGGGGTCGACTGAATTTGGAAAAAATCGTGTCACACAAGCCTGACCTGCATTTTTGGACCACTATAACTTTGAAGTTCTTAGACTACTTCGCTGTGCTTTGGCGAGCTGCTAGAGCTTTTTACTGGCTACAAAATCCACAAGCTGTAGCCGGAAGGGTTCACACTTGACAGAGTTATCGCGCTCCAAACACGCCCGCGCGTGCAATTTGCGAGCGGTCGGCCCACTCGATTGATAGGTTTGATTCTATATGCATTGTTCACGGCGCACTCCAGATGCAAGCTGGACAGTCCTAGAGCAGCTCCTGAGTAGCTTGGCTAGAGATTTCTGATAGAACTCCTCAAACTCTCACTCTACAAGCTTCCGCGCCCACTCGATTGATAGGTTCGATTCTATATGCATTGTTCACGGCGCACTCCAGATGCAAGCTGGACAGTCCTAGAGCAGCTCCTGAGTAGGGCGGCTAGGGATTTCTGATAAAACCCCTCAAACTCTCACTCTACAAGCTTCCGCGCCCACTCGATTGATAGGTTCGATTCTATATGCATTGTTCACGGCGCACTCCAGATGCAAGCTGGACAGTACTAGAGCAGCTCCTAAGTAGGGCGGCTAAGGATTTCTAATAAAACTCCCTAAACCGGCACTCTACAAGCTTCCGCGCCCACTCGATTGATAGGTTCAATTCTATATGCATTGCTCACGGAGCACTCTAGATGCAAGCTGGACAGTCCTAGAGCAATGCCTGAGTAGGAAGGCTAGGCATTTTCGTTAAAACTTCCCATGCGCTCACTGTTCAAGATGTCGCTCGCTCTACAGGTTGTTGCTCCCACTCGATTGATTCTGCCGGCCTACATGCATTGTTCAGAGCGCGCGCTATGCCGGAAGTTAGGAAGTTAGTTCCAAACAGTAGGCCATGCTCGTCCGAACGCATGGATAAGCTCCTTCATTCAGTCTAACGTCCAGAAGTCGAGGACGCCGCGCACTAACGCGACTTGCCTCAGTCGCGGCGCGTGGCGAGCGGAAAACGGCGCTCTCCGGCGCCCTTTTGCGCCGCTTCTCATCTTTTGCGCCGCTTGTGCTTGTTGGACGCAGCGGCATGTCCGGTACTGTACCTTCCCGGCTTGCAGCGGGCACCGGTACCGATCATTTTTTGGACACCCTAGAGAGTCGCATTATATCTTCTAAATAAACGAAAATATATTGTGTAACGTTATCAAGTGATTTATAAGCTACTCTGTTTAATTTGAAAGAAGTTCAATTTGAGCTGAGAGGCCAATAAGTCCTGCTTTAGCTGAGAAGGGAAAATGTTTACAAGAAAGTAGTTAAGCATCAGTTAAGCTTTTTTCAACGTGTGTTTACCTAGTAATAACTGTCACGTATTGGGCGAATTCTGAAGTTCTGATAGTCAAGGACAGATTGTGACGTGTTCTGGTATTCTGATGAAAACCAGTGGTTTGTTCTTTCCATGAGAGTCTACATAGTAGCTGCATTCAGTCAGGAATGATATTTTTTCATCTTTCTGCATCTACTCTGTTGGGTTGGGTTAGGAAAAAGCGTTTTTGGGCAAGCCAACCAGGCTGTAGCGAGTAGAATATGGATCAGCCAGTGGTAGTTTTCTCACGTACAGTTTTACATGCCTTTCTATCGGCTAGAACGAAGCGATCTCCGACAATTTGAATGCGAAGTGCTTTCCTGCGAGGAAAAAGGGTGGGCACAATCTCCTGAAGGAGAGCGCACACTCCAACAAGTAATTTCTCCTCGACCGCAAACCTGATACTAAGTGGCAGTCTTACAATGTTAGAAAAACGGTTAAGCTGAGAGACGGAAATAGACGTCGTTGCGTCTCACGCCATGAGCACAAAGGGGGTCATCTGCTTCCGTCCTACATATGAACATTAAAGGACAAAATCTGACAGGAAATGTTAATGCGCTGTGCGGGGAGACTCCACGATTGAGTCCTTTTTTATGAAGCAAGTTCCGTGACAGCGTAAGGACGCCTGCTACTTGTAGATCAAGGATCACATTTACGAAAATTTACGATTTGCGACCTAAGGTATCGGAAATCATAATTACGCACACCCCTGATCTGGAATAACTTGATCCCATCCTTCCAGGAATCTAATGTAGCAGTACAATGAGGCGCGCTGCGCCTCACAGATCTCGATTAGTTACATAGTTGGGCAGCGGTGCTACTTCTTGTGGAGCAAAAACGGACTGCCTCCGTGTGAAGTGGTTTCGTCGTGGCATTCTTGGAGCCCGCTGGTATTCCTAAAGACGGTAAATAAAGTCTTTGATGTGAAAAGTGGACAGTTTACAAAACCTCGCTCCGTTCAGGCCTTTTATAACGACAATTATGTCAATACGTCAGGCACACCTAAAGTTCTGTCATGTAAAGTCTCCGTATTAAAGCAGCTAACACTGTAACAAAATGTCCAGCTTTCAAGAAAATTGGACCTGAGGATCTCTGTAACACGTTCGAGAAGCGGCTACTTACTGATGGTATTCCTCGTTGGTTCGCGAGTTCCGCTTTGAAATTCCCATCCGAGAATTCATGCTAGCTCTGGCTCGTTTTATCGGCAATTTCAGCAATGCGCAAGAACTCGCGTCGGCGCGCCAAGATGCCGCCGCGCGACCACACTCACTGCTGATTTTGTATTTCTATTAGATGAGACCCGATACGTACAATATCGTATGACGACGATGATAATAGGGTGCAGGACGAGCAAAAGACAGTGGGGATGGACTAAGCAAATAGGACGATAATTCTGAAGGAGCGAGTGGTCTAGGTCGAAGGAAGGCCTGTGTTGCAATTTGCAAGCTATTTTGGAATGGTCGACGGTCGTTGTAACGCGCGGAACCGGGACGGGATTTGTTACTCACGAGTGCTTCAATTCTGCCGTCGTGCACAGGTGCAGCATATCACGGCTATACATTGGATCCGATCAAAAACCTTCGGATAATTGGATGATTCGGATAAGAGCGGTTTTGCGGACCGCGGATTTTTAGATGATTCGGACTGCGGCAAACAACAACACCCTGGAGGACCTTGGATTTCGGACATCCGAATCGGTTATTCATTAGCGCAAGATGCAGTTTATCAGAACGCTGCCATTCCTTAAAGGGGAACTGATTTTTTAACAACAACAACGACAGCAACAACAACAGTGCATGTATTAAAAGACTCTCATTTCACGTGAAGAAAGGGAGCATTCAGGACTTCACACTTTATTTCGTTACATATAAAAGTCGCGAGCTTTCCAAGTTTCATTACTCTTACTATTACTATTGCTTATTCGGTTCCTGAACAAACCTTTTTCTCAGCATCGATTACCCTGATTTCAACTCGAAGTTATATCGGGCATCAGTACTGACCTTCTCCCGTTTGTAAATTTATCGGCGAGGGATGAGGTGGTGGTGGAGGATCGCATATTTCCTTGTCGTGAATATTCTCGGTCCACGGCTACCAGTAAAAATGATTTATGAGAATTATGTCAAGAAAAAAGCGAAAATTAGGTCTGGGGGTGAGGGTTACCGTGCGTTCAGTGATTTACCTCCTTCGTGAAAATGCATATGAATGTCAAAGTGCACCAGAAATAAACTAACACGATTCACTAACGAGGTAGAACACACCAATGTTGAATAATAATTTTAGTTTCGTGTAGCACAAAGTGCGGTATGGGCTGCTCTACATGGTGATCCCCCACGACCCAATTTGCGCCGAATGCTGCAATTTGAAACAGCGAAATGCCGACCACAGTACGTACTTAACCCCTACTCTCCCTCAATGTTCATCTTTCCTGTCCCCCGACAGCGCAACGTGATATTTGAAAAAAAGATGCCAAGATCAACGTAACGCTCAGGAGTGTGCTAAATGTACTTAACGTCATTACGACACTATTTCACAGCGGGGCGCGAAAACGTATGACTCAGTAGCGCGTCCGCCGGCGAAATTCGTTTTGAATGTGCTTTTATCCAAACCCGCGATTTCAAAACGGAGCAAGCAAGTTGAACCGATTTCATCCGAATCATTGCATTGCTCCAGGGTCGGATAATCGAATGATTCGGATAACGACAATTTCCTGGCTCCGGATTTTGGTGATTCGGATGAGGGCAATGCGGATAAGGGCGATATTGAGGACTCCAGATTCTTGGATGAATCGGATAAAGTCAATTTCGCGAGACCGGATAATTGGAAGACTCGAATAGGGATATCCGAAGAGGCTATCCGACATTTATTCACTCGGATCCAATGTGTAGTCACGGAAGAGCTACAGGTGGAAGCGATTCATGATACTTCTTTGATCAAAAGGGGTACGTCTCGTCAGGAAGACCAACTGCAGCTATATTTATCCATCATCCTACGTTTTTCAAACACATATTCCTAAGCCGCATACACACTTTGAGCGTGGGCCGGATTCATCAACGACTTACATAACTTTAACAGAGAATTCACATCGAAAACACCAGGGAAGAGGCTCAGGCGTAGGTCAGGATGGGGGAAATGGATAGCACTGCGAGAATCTCCACCCTTCATATAGCAGAAAAACATGTTTCGTTTTTGCTGAGTCCTTGAACACAAAGGGCTGCGGGCCCTCGAGATTGGGAGTGCAGTACTGCACCGTCACGGGTATCTACCGTAGCCTACCGTAATCAACCGAACCAATGTCAGACTCGTGATCAGCACCCCAAATAGCCCCTCTGGGCAAAATTTGGGCGAAATTTCGACCTGTCATCGATCTCTGGATTCTTGAAAGTAGTGTCGTGAAAGTCGTGCCTTATGGAAGTCTAAATCATCTTACTTTCTACACATATCCTACACATTTATCTCACTCTAAATTGTCAAATAAAGGTTTCTGTGAGCTGTGTTTCACACACTATTCTCAGTTTCTGAATCATACAATGTTGTGTGATTTTCAGCGAATGTTAAACATTGACGTTACAACAGGTATAGGATATGGTAGGAATGGGTGACCAGGGCCGTCGAAGTTATAATCACCGATTCCGTCGAAACTTGTTCCAGGGGGTTATTTGGGATGGTGATCATGAATCTGACATCCGGTTTCCGTACTACGCTGGAGAATGTTAAATTACAGTAGGTAAAGGTGATTAATGGCAAAGTCATGGTCACCGTTTCTGCCCAAACTTCGCGTTGAGCACGAATCTGATCCTTATTTGGCAATTTAGAATGAAATAAATATGTAGGAGATGTGTAGGAAGCAAACTGGTAAAGAAGACAGCAATCATGAAAAAATGCAAAAATATTGCATAGCACGGGAATCGGGCCACTGAGGCGGCACCTGTAAAGTAGCCCCGCACTTTGTCGAGCCACCGACTCGCTTGACACTTGACATTCAGCCGCGTCTCGATACAACAGCGCGCACACATGTACCTGGGCACGTGCTGACGGTGCGCTAGTGTACCCCGCCTTCGAGGGCCCTAGCTCTTTGGGTTCAATTACTCAGCAAAAACGAAACATGTTTTTCTGCTATGTGAAGGGTGGAGATTCTCGCAGTACGATCCATTTCCCCCGTTCAGACCTACGCCTGCGACCCTTCCCTGGTCAGGTAAAGTGGCTTATCGCTCACCATATCGCTTGATAAGCTGCGCTATCATGGATTTCGGCTGTAATTTTCTCTGTTAAATTGCTGTAAGTCGTTGAAGATTTCCCCCTCCTTCCTGCCCCAGGCAGTAAGCAGTGAAGCGAGGGCGGAGACCAGGGATAGGATTCATCAACGACTTACATAACTTTAACACAGAGTTCACAGCGGAAAACTCAGACAACGCGGGTTGAGGCCCCCACACACTTTTGCGGCAAGCGGCGTGCGGCGGACGGCGAATACGAGGAGTCGTGCCGTTCAGCGGCCTCATCATATCGCTTAATAAGCCGCGCTATCAGGGATTTCGGCTGTAATTTTTTCTGTTAAATTGCTGTGAGTCGTTGATGAATCCGGCCCCAGCTCTGCCCACATTTCACAGCTGCAAGTTGTACTGCGCGGGGGCCCCAGCGCTGGCGTGACACTCCGCAGCGGCAGTGCGTTACCCACGCTGAAGCTTAGCGAGGAGGGGATGAGTCGCATCAGCTGAGGCCTCCGTGAGGAGGGTGTGGGGAGGTGTGCACACTTTCGTGCGGCCGCGGCGCAGTTCCACAGTGCCGCGATGGAGTGTGGGCGTAGTTGGTCCCCGCCCACATTCACCTGCATCACATGGAACTCGCCGCAGCGGTAAGCACCGCCATGAGGAATGCCCGAACTCATTCCTAGCTGCCACAGCGGCAGTGGAAATGTGCACACTCCTTCACTGCCACCTCCGCCTCTCCATTCTATTCCTCAGTGTGGCTGCCGCACTGCGGCCGTATAGTGTGCATGCGGCTGGTCTTGCGACTTTCTCTGTGGGAAACACTATGAAAAAGTGTATGTACGAAACTGATGGGTGTGCTTGTCATATGTAATCTCCGTCCGAGATAATATTTATTGTCCACTCTGAAAACAAAGCCGGAAAAATGAAATAAAAGAAATTTTCTTTCGAGGTGAGCATCTCGGCATTGTTTAGCTTCTGCTTTGCAAGCGGAATTAGCTCACGGGCCTCCCTATAATAAAATTAACTGAACCTTATATAGCCGTAAACTAAACGTAGACATTGTTCAACCTGAGGTTGCTGATTTTGCACCGACTGCATTCATTCATTTCATTTCCACAGTCAGCAGTTATCTTTTTACTGACTAATTAAAGGATAAAGGGCGGCGTTACTCAATCCCTTTTGGTATGCGCCAGCGCATTCTACTTCTACGGGATGTTGTGGAGGCGATATGAATGCGTATTTGGCCATACAATGACTTGCGGTGGCCAGCCGATGAACAACTTGTTCTGACTAATTACAAACATAAAACAAACATCTCGTCCGAACTATTCCACGATATTTTGACTTATCTTCTACTGGTAGAAAAAAATCTGGGCGCATTTCCAACAGAATTCAGTGAGGCATAGAACCGTAAATGAACAAATCATGACTATGCAAGCCAGAATGGGTTACATATTGCTCAATCCCATCATTCTTGATGTTGTTCGAGAATATCAAGCCTCGTCTCCAAGAAGCCGAACCTGTCGGTATACAGCCTTGACGTCCTTCGTATTTAGGAGGCAATTATTGTAAAAAGTGCGCCGTCACCGGACCGGAAGGAAAGTGGTCATACGAATGCTCGAGATGTGTTATTAAAGTCACGACGAAGGCTGTTGCCATCGACCAAAACTCCGAGCACTTACTTCGCGTCTTTGGTCGACTGCTAAAACGCCTTCCTGCCGCTGTAGGTCTTGATTTCGTCAAGATCTGCGAATATATTGCACGATTAACATTGAGGAACGTTGATAAATGTGGTCTGCTCCCCGTGATGTACCAGTTCGTCCCTGGTCCTTCGAAAACGGAGCTATTGTGGTTTCGCAGCAGAACGGTACCTTCAAGCGGCAAAACCTCAAATCCTTGTCAAGTTATTTTGGAACACCGTGTATAGTGGGATTCCTCGCTGTTGTCATACACCTGTAGTTGGTATTCCCAGTTCTTTGAGTATGGCACGGGATTTCGGACTGGGTACCTCACGATCTCCGCCTCGCATACCGATTATCACAACTGGGCTCCGCCCAGATCCTCCTCTCTCCCCTGTCAAGAGCTTCCGCAAGATCGACTTCAGCACGATAAACGTATTCTGGATGTTACGTGGTGTAAGGCGAACATCGCTGCCCGGAAAGCAGAAGATGCGGGTTCGAGTCCCGCCTGGCGCAAGAGTTTTGATCGCAACAAAACATCCTGTAACAACATATAGCCTCTCTACCAGCCGCTCCAGGCTTAAGCAAATGTGTTCAAGTATTCTGGATTTTTGACGCCAAACATATACGGAAGACCCAATGCTCGATCAAGAAGAACCACCTCCGAACTAGTCGAAGGACCACCTGCTCTAAAAGAAGGTAAGGTTGTGTGGCTGGTAGGGCTCCAGAGGTATGCTTTACCTAAACTTTCTTCGAATCCCAACCCCAGGAACCGAAACCATCTTCGATTCTCAACTACGGAAGACAGCTGATACCATTCAACAGGAGCGACAAGGACGTCGGAATGTTTAGTTCTTCCTGAAGAACCTCTGCTCCACTTTTGAGCTGTTGGGCGACATCTGAAGTATAAACTATTTGATGACCAGATGGAGCTAGAATCCGTGGTCACCCGCTCTAACTCATAAAATGTTTTGCGCTATTCGAAATCAAACATCGAACAACTAAAATCGGAACTATCTCTGGTCTAACCTCTTAAATTGTGAGCTCTCAAAATCTGTCAATCTATCCTAGTTGTAGAAGCTCGCAGCTAGATTAAAATAAAAACCGAAATGGTGTAGTTTTTTTTTAGGCTGGGGAAACGCAAATAAGGTCTTTTTTGTAGGCTAGTCCATGGTGACGTCTTTGTAAAATAGTAAATCTCCAGTTCAAAAATTAGTTTTTCAAAAATTCGAAGTTCAAAATCAGAGGATAATCAGAGGGTTCGACTTTTTTCAACTTTTTAGCAACAATTTGGTGCCATCGCGAGTGCCATCGAGAGTCAGAGTGAAGTGCTCCCTCATCCCACTAGGATAAATTCAACTCTGCGTTTGAGATCAGCAACATCACGTTGAGCAACCTAGTAACTGCTTCAAGCCAATTAATACCGGAGCTTCAGCCGCACCACCAGCACCACCAGAGCCGCCACGCCCGCGTCCCTGAAAAAATGTGCGTACGCTGTGATAATTTCCACACCTGTTTTACAATAGTCATGGTTTGAATAAAACCGATGAGTAATACTGTGCGATTTTCCACCTACATAGCACTTTATAAATGGAAAACATTCTTTGAAAACTAGAACTCTTGTTATTTCCTTGTTTTTGTTAAGAAACAAAATAAACAATTTAGTGTTAAAATAAATAACAAACTGAAAGTACAATGAGAATTAAAAAGAAACCAGACCACAAATTCTGGGAACATCGCTGAGCTTCTACATATCCCTCTGTTCGATCGTCTATTCTGACCTCGGATCTCTCAGTTTTAAAATTTTCTACCTCTAGGTCCAAGTGCTCCGCATCTGTGTTTCGCTGCTGTTTTTTAGACAATGAGTTCCTGACCTACTACCTTTATGTGATCCCGACCGACTTCGCGTTTTCATCAAGCCCGAAAGTGTCACGAAATCGTTCATTTCTGCTGTGACGGAGAGTGGATCTTCAATTTCTTGTTGTCGGTTGTGTACTTCTTCTGAACCCAAACAGCACGGTTTGCAACAAGTAAGGGCGGCAAAAATTCCTTTGAAGTGGTTTAGCACAAAATTTATGCGATGACTTAATTAAACAAGGTACAAGAACTGCGGAGGCCTTTGCTCCGATCTGTAATAGAAGGTGTTTCTCGCAATAATGCTCGATTTTGTAAAGCAAACTCAAATCCTCCATATTAGTCAATGTATTCAACATTACGTTATTCAGGCTGACACCCGTAGTCTTGCGATGAGATCGGATGTACTCAGTCGACAGTCGTCGGCCGCCTCCAACCCTTTGGCTACGAAAAGTGCTGACCCCCCCCCCCCCACTTCTCCTTGTTGCCTTAGGAATTAGTTTCTGTAAGGTGAAATGGTGTTCGGGGCGAATAGCTTTCAAATGTTACTTCGACTCTTCCAGACTCTGACGAAGGTGACATCGCCGAAATGTTAGCCAGAATAATGTAATATCCAACGTCTTGGATATTAACCCGAAGATCAACCAACACGGCTTTTTTTATCAACTTTATCTACATATTATATATAGTTCACAACAAAATTCGGACATAATATCTTTCAAGAAATGGACCACTGGACCTTCTAAAAGAGGGAAGGTTTGGACCCCGTAAGGGAGTCCGAACCGTTAACTAACTAGCCCGATACCTAGGCCCTTACACCTACCGCTACCCCCTTTTGCTCCCACCAAGCCCTCTTATACTAACCCCAAGGCCGCGGTTCCACTCAGTTGGCCTTGGCAGGAAACCGCAAGCAGAGCCTTAGCAAGTTCCCGTTACGACAACCATCTTTCCACAACCATCTTCCCACAATAAGGACGATACCAATCCTGGTTAACAGCTGTAATCAACGTCATCACATCAGTGCTAACGATGTCAAGATTCATGGAAAGTCGGACGTGGACAGTATCAAGACTTTCCGATCAGCCTCACAGTTCACACAGCTCATTCTCGATGTTTGGCGTTGAATGCGGTGAAGCTGTTATTCCCTCACCCACCAAACCCGGTGGGGTCTCCACATTGTTTGTAGCTGGCAGCTTTCGTTGGAGAAATTAGGCATCATGCTGTTCATGTTACGTAGCAAGCTTTGGTTGTAGGGCTTAATTTGCCCCCGACATCGTATTTTTTCAATTGGTGATTATGCAAGCTTATTAAATACGAACAAAATCAATGCAGCTTTACAAAGAAATGAACAAAAAGCCAGATTTCATCACACTCACCCTGATTCGATTCACCGCACGCTTCACTCCTCTTCCAATTTTGCGTCCTAGATTCCCTAGATCTTGTTTGATGCCTGCTTCAACAGCAGGATAGAAGACAAGAGCGAGAAGGATTCCGATAATCCAGATACGCATACTCTTAAACAAATATCAACGCTTTCGCTGCATCGTCATACTTTCAGTGGCCGGATTCATCAACCGCTTTCCGCCCTCAACGGTATAGATACCGCCAAAACTGATGCTAATGAATGTCACACCAGGGGATTTGGGGGTATTTTCACTCTTACAAGGGGGATGAAAGGAAAGGAGAAAAGGAGAGGAAAGTCTGAAGCGTATGTTTGAACAGGGGGAGCGAGTCATATAAGGAGAATCCTCACCCCTCAGCTAGAATAAAGATGTGTTTGTTTTTTGCCAAGTCCCAAGGAGTCGAAGCTCTGGTATCCTGTTGAGTGGTTGGCTGAGTTCTTCAACGAGGTAGTAAGGGAGAGGAAAGTACCGGAGTGTTGGCACAACAGTATGACGATTCAGATTTGGAAGAAGAAGGGCAGTCCTGCAGACTGCTCCAATTACGTCGGACTCGCTTGCTTAACCCAAGGAGTAGAGGGCGTTGAAGTCACAATGGAATACAGCTCATCACGAGTTGGGGGTTCTTGTACGCCCGCGATGCCTCTGCCGGCAAACCGCTCGTAGCGCAGTGGAAGTTGGGTTGCTTCATGCGTGGAATATTGAGGGTTTGGTTCTGGTGGGTGCTGCATTTTTGCGTTTCGAGAGACTTGTTGAGATTTGGAGGATTCTGACGTCTATACTATTTTCAGCCCTGCCTAATTTTCCAGCTGAATGCTGTGGTATTCAACATGATGATGTAGAAATGTTCAACATCAGTGATGCACAGGTACAAAGTGCATGAAGCAGCATTGGGCACAATACGGGCAGCGTATGAAGGCTACAGGCTCCTCACAGTTTGTTTCCCTACATGGACCGATGACCTCGGAAAAAACTATCCTGCTCGGATTTTCAAAAGAGACCAGGATGTGACGTCATAGGTGGTTAAAATGCGAAACGAGGTGTGGATCACGGAAATTGACCTAAACGTCGAAAAGTCTTTCCCTCATCTTTGCCTGTCACCTGGAAATCAGAGGTCTGCTGAAGGTTTTCTAAAGCCTAACACCCACAACAATGTCCGCCGATGCTCGAACAGTGATCCACCTGCTTTCGCTGAAGTGTGGCCCACCCCTAGACAAGGAACCTTCGAGGGAAGAAATCAAGCCGGCCCAACGGATGGCCAGCATAGTAGAGGACTTCGAAGCACGTCAACTTGAAGTTGACTAACAAGGGAACTGTCTAAACGGTACGCCGGAACGGCAAGAACGAGCGCTATAGGAAGAATCTCCGTCCTCCTAATAGTAACAGAACATGTTTTGTTTTTGCTGAATCCTTGAGGCAAGCGAGTACAAGGGTGTAATGGTTAAGGGCCCGCAGAGCGAGCTCTTCACGGCAGCGCAAGATCGTAATTCACCAGCAGTGTCCGAAATATGCCAAATGCGATTTCGTATGAAACTTTTACTCCAATAAATCGTTTTCATTGTCAATGTAAGAAATTTTGACGCAGGAACAACATGAAACAGCGGCAGAATGCCAGAAAAATGCTTCAAATGCAATGTATTAGTGTCGGTGAGGTGAGCGTCACCAGTGCACTCGCAGTGTAGGAGGGGACCACATGATCTTCAACTTGACCTACCACCTCGATCAATATTCTCGCCTCTGTTATGCTTACAAAGTCGCGCGGTCATAACAAGCTGCTGCCGCCAACACTGACTCTACAATGTCTGCTAACCCTCGAGTGGTCATTCACCTACAGACACTGAAGTGCGGATCTCCACTGGATCCTGTCCCTTCTAGAGACGAGATGAAGCTGGCGGAAAGGATAGCAAGTATCCTACAGGGTTTCGAACTGCGACAGCTGGAAATCGACGAAGTGGAGGTTCGAGGTGGTGGTAGAAAAGGACCACGAGTTCCAGCCAGAAGAGAATTGTGCCGGAGTCTCGACACCACTAACCAGTGAAGGTACTATCACGTTTTCGGGAGCCCTGATCGTTTCAGAGGAAAAGGTTTGGGTATACTAGAATTGTTATACCATACAAGTTTGAGAACTGAGAAAGTGGACTGTATCGCGATTCCAGGCTTGGGTTACAGCGGAGTACCAGTGTGCAGGAACTGTGAGCCAAAACAAGTTTAGATATGGAAATCTTTGTGGAAATCCGATACTATGGTAAAAGTGCAAAACACGACGTAGCATGGGAACCGAACCACAGACCTCACGAACATGAGGTGTGCCCTCTCCCAGTGCGTCATCCAGTCCACAACAGCGGGATCTTGCGCTGCCGTGAGAAGCTCGCTCTGCGGACCCTTAACCATTACACCCTCGTACTCGTTTGCCTCAAGGATTCGGCATAAACAAAACACGTTCTGTTACTATTTGGAGGACGGGGATTCTCCTTATAGTACTCGTTCTTGCCGTTCCGGCTTACCGTTCAGACAGTTCCCTTGTAAGACGCTGTGGTTAAAAATCCGGACAGTAATAAACCATTCGCAAGAAAGGTACTCTCCACAGCGTACAGCTAGAAAATGCGCAGAAAACGTCTGGAAATGTTATAGACGTCAGAATCCCCCAAATCCCAACCAGTCAGTCGAGATGCGAAGGTGCAGCGGAGCACAAGAACGAAACCAACGACCTTCCATGCATGATGCAACCCCACTTCCACTGCGCTCCGAGCCGCTTGCCGGCAGAGGCATCGCGTGCAAGTCCCCGATCTTGAGGCGTCGATTCCGTTGTGAATTCAAGGACCCCCTACTCCTTGGGTTTAACGACTTGGCAAAAAATAAACACATTTTTATACTAACTGAAGGGTGAGGATTATATGGCTTGCTCTCCACTTCAGACATACGCTTCAGACCCTTCCCTTGGTAGAGTACGGTAAGTAGTTGATGAATCTGGACCCTGGAGTGCGTAGAATGCTTAGAGGGTGCAGCACTTCGTAGTTTTACTATGTATCCAACAGTTGGGTGAGCGAAATTATACAAACAGACACTGATAAAAGAGATGGACAATTCATTTCGCATCGTGTCTGGTGAAAGAGTTTGATCCTCTCGCGAAGTTGTTTCTGATTTGCACTACGGAACAAGGCGTACCGGAGTAGCTAGTCATACGAATATGTTCGTACAGCTAGAAAATGCAGGGTGCTAGAATATCACGCAGTTTCGCATCACTCTTGGTGTTCACTAGGGCTCCGCAATGTCACCGCTTCTACTCATCCTCGTAGTGGACAACTTAGTAACAACTGACACCCTGGACATTGCTTTTATGCTGCCGTCGTGATCATTGCCTCGGAAAGCTGTGCTGACTGGCAGAATCACGCGCAGTCCTGGAGCCGAATTCATTAACGACTAATCCGCAGGTATATGGGTAGAGATACCCACGATGAAGCCTGTGTCCCTGTCTTTTACATTATCTCTACCCCTTATACCACATACTAATAGATTAGTAGATAAGGTTAGTATAGATAGAAAATTTGAGCAACGAAGATGAGATGAGAGTGGTGAACCTGGTGCGCGCGTCTCTCTTTTATAGAGACGCATTTTATAGGTGTTAAGTGCATATAAGACCTTTTGTTGATCAATAAAATGCAAGACGTAAAAAGCTTCAAGCGTTTAATGGGCTTGCGCTAAGTGATTGTCAAGCCAAATAGTATGCACATTATTCCACTGATCCATTTTTTCATAGCCCTACCGTAACCTCAAATGCTTCCCAGCGTTTCCTTCTTTAATCTTTGCTACTGTCACTATTATTAGGTTGTTCGGAAAGCTTTTAGACTAATTGCACGGTAAGATTCAAAACAACGCATCTTTGCCGGCTGAAGTTGTGAGAGGGCCGGACTAAGGAAATTTGTGTTTCACGTTCTTTGTATGTAACTAACGGCAGCATGTGCTACATATCGTCTCCTGTTCCCAGTGGCGCCTTCGCAGTGGACGACAAGAAGATGTTCTACCAACCAGCTCTTCTTCCACAGTTCCACTCCGGCCGATCCGCAAACGAAGCCCATCGCTTTCTACAGGAGACAATGAAGGAGCAAGCCCCTCTCGGACCGCAAGTGCGACAAACGGTGACGAATCGCTCGAGTATTCCCGACGCACAGATAGACCACATACGCAGAACAGATAGCTCGCATTCGCCACCTGCGGTGCTCGACCTGATCTTTCTGTACGCGAACTTTCAGACCTTACAAATACTCCTAAGTTCACAGTACATGATGCTCTTCGGTCTTCTGGCAAAGTCGCTAAATTGCCTCGAGTCGTACCATATGCTTTGACGCTTCAGGACAAACGGAAGCGTGTTGATACCTGCACTTCTCTCCTCAACCGTCGCCGCACATTTGCTTGGATCGACTCGATCGTCACGATGGATGAAAACTATTGCGTCTACGACAATATAGTGCGCCGCAAGCACTGGGTGGACTTCGATGAGTTGCCTCAACCACAGCCGAAACGTCCTGATCACGACAAGAAGGAGTTACTTTCCTTCCGGTGGGACATGAATGGCCCAGTATTCTTTGAATTGGTTCCAACCGGTTTCATGGACTCGAACGTGTTCTGCGCTCAGCTGGAGAAAATGAGCGAAATCCTGCGTAATCGCAATCCCAGAAGAGGAAAAATTCTTCTTCTCATGGATAACACCAGACCTCACACAGCGCAAGAATACGCAGAAGAAATTGGAGGAACTCGGGATTGAACTGATACCCTATCCGCCGTACTCACCTGATCTTACACCCAGTGACTACCACGTTTTCGCTGCAGTCTTTCTTAGCTGGAAAAAAGTTCGCAAATCGGGAGGAAGTCAGAAGTGGTGTCAACAATTTCTTGCTGTCCAAGTCTCCGGAGTTCTTCGCTCGTGGTATTGGCTTTTTACCGGAAAGATGGCAATATGTGATAGATCATAATGGTGGATATTTTGTTGAGTGATGGGGTTGTTAATAAAGTTATTGCTACACATAGTTCCCTGACATTAGTTTAAAAACTTTCCGGACAACCTAATATATTAAACAGCAAAACCTTTGACCTGGAGTGGTTTCACGGATGAATGTTTTGTCCATCCCAAATGACTACAGGCTGTAAATCGCGTGAGTAATAAAGATCCATCACCAGTGAGGCAACCCTCTAAAGCATTTTGTGTGGCGCGAAATTAAAATTTCTACACAGAACTAGTGTGGTCTATCGTTAGGGTGAATTGAGTCAGGTTACTTCATATGTAATTGAGCATTCAGGCTCATTCCTGAAAAGGTGGGCAAGCAACGAGAGCAAGGTGACCGCGTCCGCCCTATTCTCAGGCTATTTGCTTTGACAGTAAAGGATTGCGCACGCCCTTTGCTTTAGGTGGTCTAAAATATTTTAGGAAGTTTTCCAGTTCATCCTTCATCCATTCTCTAGAAACAGGGATTTTAGGAAAATACTGGGAAATATATTGCGAAAAAACGACATCAGCAGAAATGTGGAAGTCACTGTCAAGGCCCGACCCAAGGAGGATTTCGGATACATACTGGTCTTCTACCTATTCGGGTTTCCTGAAAGTATCTGCAGAAATACGACAAATTTTTCAAAATACACAATTTTTATCAACATTTCATTATTCAACCAAATAATTCCCATCAACATCGACTACCCTCTTCCAACGTTCGACAAGACTTCGAATTCCTCTGGCGTAGAAATCCGGCGACTTGGAAGCGAAGAAAGCTCGGAGGTCATTTTCGAGGTGGTCACGATCTTCCAGATGATGCTGAAGTGATCGCAAAAGGTGGTAGTCACTTGGGGTCAGACCTGGGGTGCAGCAGAACTTCCCCTCCGAGTTCCAGAATTCTCTAAGAAGTCGTCCACTCTATGGTGGGCGCGCGTTATCGTGCAGCAGGCGAACTTTGTCGAGCTTGGGATGTTCGTTGCGCATCTTGTCGGCCACTCTCTACAGCTGGGTAGCGTAGACCCCGGCAGTGACAGCCGTGCTGCCAGGCAGCAGCTAGAAATGGTAGATCCCATAAACTGCCCTCCAGACGCTCAGCATGACTTTCCTCGCATGAATTTCACCTTTCACGAAAGATTTCGGCATTTCATCGCGTTGGCACCACGCTCATTTACGAGCGTGGTTGACGCAGAGGACCCATTTCTCGTCTCCTGTGACGATGGTGTCCAGCAGTTGAAGGTGCGACTTCGGGAGAGCAGCTGAGTGCATATGTGCAGACATCTTCGCCGGCTGTCGTCGGTCAGTTTGAGTGGGAGCCACTGACCGAGCTCTTTAACCAATCCATAATATCGCAGTCCATTGTCCACGGTGGACCGGGAACAGCCAAGAGTAGCAGCAAAATAACGCACACCTTCATATGGATGCTGCTCCGCCAGTTTCCTCAGCTCATCCAAAGATATCGTTGTCGGTCGACCAGAGCGAGGCTCATTTTCGAGACTCCTCTTCCCGCTTCTGAAGCGTTCGAACCAGCTATACACAGACCGTACAGAAGGAGCTTCAGAGCCGAGTACACGACACAAGTTTCGATAGGCTTCTGCAGAGGAGTGCCCAGACTCAAACTCGTAAAGGAGTACGTGTCCAATATGGGTAGACAGTTCGGCCATCGTACAGTGAAATAGGCAAGGAAGACGGAGCTGGATATGTTATACAGATACAGCAGGATAGTGCCTTTATATAGCACTTATGTTGAAGTCTTTAGAACATTCTGGAAAAAATCTAGAACATTGCGAAGATTTCTGCAGATACTTTCTGAACACCTTGATATAATAGAATCCTACGACTTAGCAGAAAATTGTGACGTCTTCGAACCAGATCAGTTCGATTTGTTAACGACGGCGTGGACTCGCTGCCGCGCCTGCGCAGCAGCAAATTCGACGAGATAACTTTTTTCGCTGAGCCATGGATTCCAAAATAGAGGAAGGCTGTATGTGTCCGAAATGCCTTCCGGACCTGGCCTTGCCTAACAGTGGCGTTCACGTTTCTGCTGAGATTGCGCTGGTGTAATTGGGTGGCGCAGGCGTATCTGGATCGCAATATCTCAGTCCTGTTGTGGTCATTTCAGCTCCAATTTGTGTAACTTGTAGGATGTGGCGGTGTCAGTATGCAAGTTACGGCATTTCTTTCCGATTTCAGTTGACCTGATCAGCAACAAGCGGCGAAATAACAACATAGAAATGACTTGAGGATCTGAACGTTTTTGATATATGCGAGAACTTGCTCGCAGCTCCTCACCTACCTAAACTTTCTGACAACTGGCTGCCATTTCAGGACCGCAGAACGTTCGACATTTTCCGCACTATTACTCGGCCAGATCACAGTTTCTGCTGCTAGCAAGCAGGTAGTGTTGTTCATCTGGATGAGCGCTATCAAATATTGTCAATGTATAAATAGTAACATCCGTCTCCTCCTTCTTCAATGTTTGTCGTGCTTCCATATGAAATATGTAAACCAAAGGATAAAGCTCGAGCTCCTGAGCTGAGATATGCCCTTGGTTCTCCAAACGGTTGATATTTAGGTGAGTTTTAATAAAAAAGACTCAAAAACCGCAAAATCGCGTTTTTTGCGGCGTCTATTCAAAAGACAGATAGGGCGCGTGCAGCGCAGTCGGAGGAGGTGCTGGCTGTCGCTTGCACCCGATATAAGGTTCCCGGTTCGGATTTCCCGCCCAGGCCAACAAAACCATCCATCCCTCGGAGTCGGTGAATTGGTATCAGACTTGTCTGGGAAGGGTAAAGTGCTGACTTGTTCATCGGCTGGCCACCGCAAGTCATTGTGTGGCCAAATACGCATTCAAATCGCCTCCACGACATCCAGAATGCGTGACGCAACTCAAAAGGGATTGAGTAACGCCGTTCTTTATCCTTTATTATTTATTCAAATGACGCGTCCGGCACTGTGGTAACATAATAATCTCCTTCTTCAACGTTTGTCGTGCTTCGTGGGAATCCACTTTTCTGTCGCCATGTCACCGTCTTTCCAGATCCCATGCTAGATCCAAGCGGTCACCAGTTACCCAAAAGACTTTGTTTAACCTGTCAGAGCAGCTTCGGACACCCTCGAGGCCATTTTACTGACACTTCCAACTCAAGAAATATCTTGCGGATGGTTTCTTCCGTTCCACGCAGAACGTGGCCGTACCATCGCACACGAGCTTTGCGCATATTATCAGCTATCGACGCCATATCGAACTTCTGCCGAACGATATGGTTTCGGATGCGGTACAGGCGTGTGACTCCTGTCGTTAGGCATAGCATCTACGTCTCCATTACGCCGAGGCGACTTTACTCTTCCTTCGTCACATTCCAGCACTCAGAACCGGACATCTATGAATCTTTCAAATTACGCGCTCTGTCATCGTCTTGTTGCAAAACACTCCAGTCAACGAGCGCCAATTAGGCCAAGCTGCACTTACGCGTGAGTTCACTTTAACCATCAGACTTCCATCTGACGCTATTGCTGATCCCAGGTAAGTAAAGATCGAAGTGTGTGAAAGCTCAGTGCCATTAGTCTTAACGGGCCGGACTCATTTACATCAGTTGTTAGGTACTCGGTCTTCTTGACGTTTAGTTAGAGCCCGAAAAGCCCCGAACATCAAGCTTGCATCCACCTCTCGAGTTCATTTTCATCTTCGCAAGCGAGAAACACGTCATCAGCAGGGACTGGCTTCTGAAGATGGAAACACCATGAAGGTGCCTGACGAAGCTCGCACTCTAGCCTTTGAGCCCGATTAGAGCACCCACTCTATAAGCTCCTCAGGTACGTTGTGTCGTCGCAAGGCGTACATTACACCCTCACGTGGTACGCGACCAAGGACCTTCTCCACGTCGAGAAGATCAAGATGCACTGGCTGGTGTCTCTCGCAATGCTTCTCCACCAGGAGGCGGGCGGCGTGTATAGCATCAGTGTCCCACAACCAGCTACGAAGCCACACGGTTGTCGGAGAACTATGACGATTCTACGAAATCGACTATCTAGGACTCGCTAGAGGATCTTCATGTTGTGCAAAGCAAGTGAATAGAACGGTAATTTGAGAAGTCTGCCCTTAAAGGTTACCCTTCTTTTTCCAAATCGGAATCGTCACACATTTCTAACAACCGCTTGGTACCTTCTTCTCCGCTACAATCTGGATGAAGAGCATGGCCAACCACTCAGCAGGGTACCAGAAGTTCGACTTCCATAAATCAGCTGGCAAGTCATCTGGACCAGCCGTCTTGCCCGGTACCATCTTCTTCAGAGCAGCTTCAGTTTCCTCCACGGTGGTCTTGTGGACGGAACCTTGAATAGCAGCAGAAACTTGGTGAATTTGCAAATCAAGAGCTTTTATAGTGAATGCGCGTTGTTTTCGAAGTGGCTATGAAATGCATCTAGGGAGGAATCTTCTATACGCATCTTCGTTCAAAAGGAATTTGACTATTCTGAACCACTTCCCCCTCTAAATTCTTCACGCAACTAGGTGTACCCACCACGGGCGGCGGAGCTGTAGTCGTTGTTTCGCTGTTTTCTACGTGTTGCCTTTCTCTGCCGTACTGAGCTCTTCAGAAGCATTTTATCATCTGTGCTTTTGTCCAGTTGCTTGATCTGCTGTTCATGTACTTAGTTTTCGCCGTTGCGTTTCGTTATCGCTCGCTCTTTACGCCTTGATAAACGTTTGTGGTTTATTGGATTTTTGATATCAATAAAATGGTGACCCGATCGAATCGCTGCAGGCAGTGCCTCCCATCTCGGATAATGCTCATAACCATCATGACAGGAGGAGCCTGAACTAACAGTGATATCTGTGGAGGGCCTACTGAAAATGATATCTAAGCATGCGACCGACCCTCTCACACTACAAATGTTAAACATTCTTTTTTTCCAATAACTTTGCAGATCATGCTGATACGGAAAAGAAGGCCAGAGGCATCGTTATAACTAGCGTCGAGGAACCTGCGAAGGATCTATCACCCTCTCAGCGAAGAGCTGAACTAAAAACCAAGGTTTTAAATATCCTTCTTAGTTTTGCAGGTTGACTGCGTTTCCACCGAGGTAAACAGAATGGGAATACCGAGCACCTCAAAGCCTCGATTGATCAAAGTTGTACTTCCGTCTAAAACTACTGGCGTGAAGCTCTGGCTAATGCACGCCATCTTCGGAGCATGGGATGCGCCGACGTTTTCGTGCGCAGAAGCATGACAGCTAAGGAGAGGAAAAGGGAATATGAGCTAAGGCAACAAGCCAATGAGAAAAACAAAGGTAAGCCTACGAGAGAGTGGGTGGTTTATCGGGTCATCACTAGTGAGATACATGATTATATGTATCTCCCAAAGATACATGATTCTCATTACGGAAAACTGGATTTCTTATAGGAATTACCATTAAGCTTGGGAAGAGCGTTGTAGTGTGCTTTGGAGGTGCAGAAACACCGTTATATACCATACTGAAGTGACGCCTTGGCAGAAGTCTTAAGTTCTCCGTTCAAGTTGACCATGCTGTCAGAAAGGCCTACTCAAGCTTATTCTATATTCTACAAAACACAGTGTTTAGATGAAGGAATACTGTTGCGTCTGTACAAGCTACACGTGTTACCCCATCTTAAATACTGCTCGCATGTCTGGAATCCCCACTTAAGAAAAGACATTAAAAAATTGAAAGAGTGCAGCAGGTATTCACCCGTCTCAGCTCCCACTACGTGCAGAAATGAAATCCCTTTTACCATCAGAGGCCCGTCAAATTTGGGCTTATAACACTTCAGGAGAGGCGCGCAGTTTTGGATTTAACGTTCTCGTTTCGTACTCTTCGAAGGGAAATGGAGCTATTATCTAGTAAATACGGGTTTTTAGACCTTCCTGTGCTAGGACAGGTAGATTCAACATCCATTATTCGATGGTCTATAGGAAAAGGTACACCATGATGTTCAACAACGTTTTTAACAGGATGGCTCCAATTACTCCCTCCAGAGATCCTTCAGTCTTTAAGGGCAGACTTGGTAAGCTTAACCTTTCTCAATTGCTGTTTTTTATTCGTTCTGACTGATTTTTTTAGGTGCCATGCTTTCAATTAGGCTATTCCTTACTCGGGTGGCATTTAATTTCATCACTCTGGAAATATGATTTCATATTCCTTCATTCTCCATGCTATGTTGAAAGCCATTCTCTCTCGTACCTCTTTAACTCCTCCTTGTTTATGTTTAGCCTTTTTTAGACGTTTGTTTGTTGTTTGTTTGTTAATTGACACCTCTCTTTTAATGCATTTGACTTGCAGAAGTAGGCGGTCATAAGCACTACGTCGTTTTCATCGCTCTCCAAACAACACTATCTAATGCTGTCACTAACACTGTACGTTTGCATGCTACTAACCGGCTTACCCAACCTGTAGGTTCCACGTGGGACGTTGGTATACCCGTGTGGCGAAGCTCCCACAGGTTCCCCTTCCCACTGGTGGGATACTTGCTGGTCTGCACTGCAGGTTTGGTTAGGTAACAGCACGGTAGTTTTGCGATAAAATCCTTTTGATGTATTATCTTAAAGCTAGCTTTAACCTCTAGCTTGCAGGAATCGTCGACGCTATTCTATTCTTTGTGCCTGCTTTCGAATGGATTTGTCATCAGCTTTCTTCCCCATGATTCTTGAGCGCACTTTTATTGGTGCATGAAACAAATAAATAAATAAATAAATAAATAAATAAATAAATAAATAAATAAATAAATAAATAAATAAATAAATAAATAAATACTTCTCTCATAGCCAATGCTCTTTGTCTTGAATGTGTCTCCTTTATTATATACCGCCGTCCCAATTCAACAAAAAAATATGATGAAAGTTTGCTAGATTTTCTTTCTTCTTTAGCAGTTGCCAGAAGCAAAACAATAATTTTGGGTGATTTGAATATAGCTATAGATTGGGAAAATCTTTCTTCTTCAAGCCATGCATCATCAGATTTTCTCAGATTTTTAAAGACTCGGACTATAAGCAAGTTGTCACTGATCCTACGCATCAAGGAAAAGTTTTGTTCATTTTGTCAACATTTCCTCTGGTCTCCAATTTTCGTATTTCGCCGCCGTTTGCCACCTCGGATCACTGCACCGTGTAATTCAGCTTGCATTCCACGTCCTTGTTCCAGACGTCGTTACCCCTGCCTGATTCTGTAAATACAGATGTCGAATCTCTCAGGCAGAGTCTTCTTCAGGTAGGGTGCAGGCTTCCAGCTGTTTGATCAGCAGATGATATTTATCAAAGGTTTTAAAGGGTTATTATGAAAAATTGGCTATGTTCGTTCCCTTCAGGACCAGACAATCCTTTCCAGCAAATTATCCTCGCCATATACATAATTTGCTCGACCAAAAAAAAACGGGTTTTTCGAACTGTTCTTGATCTTCAAAACAACGCTTATTACAAAACCATCTGCACCAACATCGATAATCACTTGAAAATTTTGTAGGCTTTCCGTGAGCGCAAGCTTGCAAAGCGCTGTTCGTTGAGGAAGCTGCACCTACATCTACGTAGCAAGATTAAAGTGTCCGATACTTTTCCAAACATTGTAGATGTTGATGGTAGTATTTGCACTTGTGACAGCAGCAAAGTTGCAGTTTTGGATGCTATTTCGCTAGCGTTTTTTTGCGACTAAACCACCGATGTTTTAGTGCTTGAAGTATTCAACACTATTGCGGGTGTATTTACATGTAGAAAGCTGTTTCCTTTAAACAAGATATACTTTTATCCAACGGACGTTTACAAACTCGTCAAAGACCTTTAACCGCAGAACCTTGCGGAATCTCTCCCAATGTTTTCGAGAAATGTGCTCACGAGTTATGCAGAATCCTTGCAGATTTCTTTAACATCTCTATGATGCTAGGAGAACTGCTGCGAATATGGAAGCATGCGCTAGTAACAGCCATCCCCAAAGTTGAATCTGCGCAAATTCTTATGCAGCTTCGCCCAATTAGTATAATACCCGCCACAATCAAGGAAATTGAAAGCGTTATAAGGGAAAATTTCTTGGGTTGGCTATTTCAACTAGGTGCTGCTTTACGAGAACAGCATGGTTTTCCTCTGGGGCTATCTACTACGACAAATCTTGTTGACAGCGTGTTTGATTGGAGGGTAGCACTTAATCAAGGAAAATGGTAGATGTTGTTTACATTGACTTATCTGAAGCATTTGATAATGTTTCTCACTCGCAGCTACTTTTCGCTTTAAAAAATCTTTTAATGTGGTTCGCGTCTCATTTGAAGGACAGGATTGTGACGGTTTAAGTGGGGCGCGTGTTTCCGAGAAATATCACTGTAAAAGCGGTGTGCAGCAGGGTTGCGTGCTCTCATCTCTACTTTTCCTCTTGTACACTGCCGGGTTATCCGATTTTAATAAAGTGTCCGAGAATATCAAACTTCTGATATACGCTGACGATATCAAAACATACGGTCTGTATAATGAGGAGACACGTAATAAGACAACTCTAGCTATTAGCAATGCTTTAGAACAACTATGCAGGTGGTCATCTAAGTTGGGATTAACTGTTAATGGAGATAAATGCTCCATATTACACATTGGTGATGGGCCTCTCTCAGAGTACTCTATCTGCGATATAGCCTTAACGAGATCCGATACTGTCAGAAACCTTGGCGTAGTCACAAACTCAAAACTTGACTTTTGAGAACACATTGAGAAAGCTGTTCAGAAGGCTTACAGTGCGGTTTGTCGCAAAAGCGACAAATGATCCATTTTTTAATGTAAATGTGTTGTTTACCATGTTTTCTGTCGTGCTGTAGCTCAAGAATCTGAAGTGCTTATCGATGTGCTCAAGAGAACATAGGCTTATCGCGCGCTTCATCAGAAACAGCACGCTTCTGTATAAGAGCTCCGCCTAAACAACGTGAGGGCATTCAGCCATCGCCACCGATCGCTTCTTCACTTGTTTCATTTCAGTTCATTCCGTTAGAGCGTAACCTGAGTTCCTTCGAATATTTTTGTTGTTAAGTTTTTAAAATAAAACTGGTTTAATTACCCAAGTTTGAGGATTTGGACGTGTCGTGGTCGTGTCCGTAGTGGTGTCGTAATCGAGTCGAAGGCGAGCCTAGACGAGATATCGTCCCGCGTGGCAGCAGTTTTGGAGAGCAAATTCGGAAGAGTTGGCTCGCTCTATGGTGCATAGGACCAACGACGAATTTAGGTTAGTTTGGAAAAAATTTCGTTCAGTTAGCTTGGCATGCTATCCCCTCTTCTAAAGTAATCTTCTGTACGTTTTCGGACAAAGAAGATTACGCTCTATCGCTTCAAATGAAGCTCAAGTTGAAAAACTTGAACTATCGCTTTCACCTTTTCACTCTCTCGCACCTGCTGCAGGGTATTACCCGAAAATGGCCACACAACTCAATACTTAGAAGATACTTTTGACTCGGCATGGGAACAGATTAGATCAGGTTATCTCCAGGTTTCAAAAGGAAGGGGCTACAGGTTTCAGGAAACTTCCTCTACATAAGAAATTCGCGATAATATTCCAAGGCTAGAGGAAGGGGTTGGAGCCATTGAGACCATTAGTGAGAAACTTGAGCAAGCTCTCAATAAATTTGTCGAAGAGCCGAATAATGAAGAGCAAGCCATTGACTGCGAAGTCTACGTAAGTACGGCTGAAGTTTCCTTAGCTTCAGCACTGGATTACGTAGTCCTACTTCAGGCAAGGCTTAGATCTCAAAAGGCAATTGCAGAAATGCAACCGCCGTCTGGAGCTTTATCCACGGCCACTACTAACGCAAGTAGCGTGCAAACGAAGCAGCTCGACCTACCGACCCTCCCAATACCAAAGTTCAACGGGAACATCTGGGAGTGGGACAATTTTTTTACGCTCTATAACGCGAACGTCCATTCGCAACAGCTGCCGGAGCTGTTCAAATCCAACTACCTGTTGAGTGCTTTACAGGGAGAAGCTCTTGAATCAGTGCGGAAATTCCACTTAACGGCTGATATTTACGTGAAGGCCATACGTCTTCTAGAAAGCCGTTATGGGAACTTAGAGCAGCTGATTCACCGTCCGATCGATCGACTTGTTCGGTGTTCACTTCGGAATCACTCCACTAACCAGGGAATGCCGTCAGCTTCCCATGAAACTTCGGGATTAGACCTATATCACGTGAAAGAGCTCGAGACGCAGATCACAGATATGTAGACCAAATTTGCTAAATGGATCTCCTAAGCGAGTTATGGCCGGCGAAAGCCGTCGTGTCTTCCATGTGTTAGGCGCGCTCAATGGGCGCAGTATTGCGCGGTAATCAGCGGTTCGGCTATTAGCGCAGCCAGCAGCGGCGGCGGCGCAGTGGTAGGGTGCTCGCTTCACAGGATTGAGGTCCTTGGTTCGGTTCCCGTCGCTGACGGCTTTTTTGCATTTTGTAACTTATCTTCGACGAGGACCTATAATTCCATTTTTAGCACATTTTTGAGCGAACGGCTGATGGCGACTTGCATTTACGTCTATTTGAAGACGGAAACGTGTTTCAGGTAAAATGTTTTATTCATGACGTGAAGCAAGTCAAAAATTCAAAGCAAAGCAAAAATAAAAAGCAAAAATGAAATCAAAAATCAATAAAACTTAATAAACATAATAAAAAAAGAAAAGGCACTAGTTAAAAGTTCCGACTCCACCGACACGACTTCGGTCGAAAAATTTTTTCGCTGAAACTTCATCTAGGGGGGGGGGTTATTTGGGGTGCTGATCACGAATCTGACATCCGTTTTTCACGATTCGGTCGGAGACCACCTATACCGTTACTACGACCGTTCGACCGAAGTTGTGTCTGTGGAGTCGGGACTTTTAACTGGAACCAAAGTAAAATAAAAACAAAAATCAACAAAACTTAATCAAGATAATTAAACGTATTGAATAGATATTTGATTTTATTTTACTTTGGTACCAGTTAAAAGTTCTGACTCCACAGACACAACTTCGGTCGAACGGTCGTAGTAACGATATGGGTGGTCTCCGACCGAATCGTGAAAAACGGATGTCAGATTCGTGATCAGCACCCCAAATAACCCCCCTCGACGAAGTTTCAGCGAAATCGGTGACCCTGCCTGGACCACCCTTGGTAACGGTATGGGTGGTCTCCGACCGAGTCTTGAAAAACCGATGTCAGATTCGTGATCAGCACCCCAAATAACCCCCCTCGACGAAGTTTCAGCGAAATCGGTGACCCTGCCTGGACCACCCTTGGTAACGGTATGGGTGGTCTCCGACCGAATCGTGAAAAACGGATGTCAGATTCGTGATCAGCACCCGAAATAACCCCCCCTAGACGAAGTTTCAGCGAAAAAATTTTTTCGACAGAAGTCGTGTCGGTGGAGTCGGAACTTTTAACTAGTGCCTTTTCTTTTTTTATTATGTTTATTAAGTTTTGTTGATTTTTGATTTCATTTTTACTTTTTATTTTTGCTTTGCTTTGAATTTTTGACTTGCTTCACGTCATGAATAAAACATTTTACCTGAAACAGGTTTCCGTCTTCAAATAGACGTAAATGCAAGTCGCCATCAGCCGTTCGCTCAAAAATGTGCTAAAAATGGAATTATTGGTCCTCGTCGAAGATAAGTTACAAAATGCAGAAAAGCCGTCAGCGGCGGGAACCGAACCACTGACCTCAAACCTGGGAAGCGAGCACCCTACCACTGCGCCGCCGCCGCTGCTGGCGGCGCTAATAGCCGAACCGCTGATTACCGCGCAATACTGCGCCCATTGAGCGCGCCTAACACATGGAAGACACGGCGGCTTCCGCCGGCCATAACTCGCTTAGGAGATCCATTTAGCAAATTTGGTCTACATATCTGTGATCAGCGTCTCGAGCTCTTTCACGTGATATAGGTCTCATCCCGAAGTTCCATGGGAAGCTGACGGCATTCCCTGGTAAGAAGCAACGGACCCTTTTCGAACAGGTTCAAACAATCGTACAACAACTACAACGAAAAGGTGAAAACGTGGACGGACAGTGGACAGTAAGGAAAGTCCTATCAAAGTTCCCAGAGGCAACGCAGAAAAAAGCCCTTTCAAAGAAGCACGCGAATTCTCCAGATACATCACTTACAATCAAGACACTATTCCGACTTCTAGAAGGCGTAATTTCTAGCGAAGAACTCATGACCCTTTATATCGACAAATCGGGGGAACGTCATCCACAGAATGCCACGATTGACAAGAAAGAGAAACCAGCAGTACAGAGATCGTGTATGTACTGCGGCAGCGAACATAAATCCCACTCTTGCACGAAGTACAGGACACCGCAGGAGAGGTCAAAGTACCTACGAGACAACAACCTCTGCATGCTGTGTGCCTCAGCGCAGCACACAGCAAAGGACTGTAAGCTGCGCCCGTGTTTTCAATGCCAGGGACCTTACCACACGTCATGCTGCTCCAGCACATTCAAATCAGCTGGCGTACGTCCAGGTACAGAAAGCGCGAAAACACCAGCGTCAAAGGATGGCAAGAGGAACCAAAGAGAAGCAAGGCAGTCGAGCCGCGCTTCAAAAGTGAACTTCGTATTGAATAGGGAGGGTGATGGAAAAACCCCTATTCTCGTAGAGGTTCATACTACACAAGAAGGAGGTTCAGGGTTAACAACTGTCCTCCCAACTGGAGAGGTGACAGTAGTAGACCCAAAAACTAATTCTTTGAAGAAAGTTAAGGCTTTGCTTGACACAGGGGCTGAACTTTACTTCATCGATACCGATCTGGCCGATGCGCTCCACCTCGCTGCGATGGGTGAGACAACACTTCGGCTGGTAACATTTGGCTCGAATAAGATTCAAAATACGAAGTCTCGTAAGGTGCAGCTTTCAATCTGGGACAACGAGAGAAATCCGTATTTACTGAGTCTAATGACTCATTCGATCCTTCCCGGCCGATGCACCATAAAACGAGCCACTCTTCCGAATTTGCTCTCCAAAACTGCTGCCACGGGGGACGATGTCTCGACTAGGCTGTCTCGCTTTATTTTATCTTTCGTAATGTGTGCATTGACGATCCAGATGTTTTCGTCAAATTGTGTAAGTCATCCCGTGTTACACCTCACTTAGAATACTGCTTCCAAGTTTGGAACCCTACGGCCAAGAATCTCACCCTAAGACTCGAAAAGGTTCAAAGAACATTCATCAGGCTCGTCTATAGTCGTCTGCACAAAGGTGTCTTTTTAGGAAATCTACCAAGCTATGGCGAGCGTCTACAAATGTTAGGTTTGAGAACTTTGCTTTATAGAAGAGTTTGTTTTGTTTCAAAACACTTCGAGGAGAAATCAAACTTCGTGCGAGTAAATATTGGATCTTCAGACCTTGTGGGCTAACAAGGAAACTGTCTGAACGGTACGTCGGAGTGGCAAGAACTAGTACTATAGGGAGAATCCCCGTCCTCCAAATAGCAATAGAACATGTTTTGTTTTTGCCGAATCCTTGAGGCAAACGAGTACGAGGGTGTAATGGTTAAGGGTCCGCAGAGCGAGCTCTTCACGGAAGCGCAAGATCCCAGTGCCGTGGAGTGGGTGGCGCAGTGGTAGAGAGTACGCCTCGTGTTCGTGAGGTCTGGGGTTCGGTTCCCATGCTACGTCGCGTTTTCGCACTTTTACCATAGTATCGGATTTCCATAGAGATTTCCACATCTGAACTTGCTTTTAGAGTTTGCTGCGGTAAGATATTTTTATTACTTATTATTTGTCGACATCTCTCAATTCACCACCATTGTCTGAAATATGCCAAATGTGATTTTATATGAAACTTTTACTCCAAAAAATTGTTCTCATTGTCAATGTAAGAAATTTTGAAGGAAAAACAAAAAACAGCGGCAGAAAGCCAGAAAAATGCTTCAAATGCAATTTATTGGTGTAGGTGAGGTGAATGCCAACAGTGTACTCATAGTGTAGGAGGGGACCACATGATCTTCAACTTGACCTATCACCTCGATAAATATTCTCGCCTCTGTTATGCTTACAAAGTCGAGCGGTTATAACAAGCTGCTCCCGCCAACACTGACTCTACTAACCCTCGAGTGGTCATTCACCTATTGACATTGAAGTGCGGATCTCCACTGTATGCTGTCCCTCCGAGAGAAGAAATGAAGCTGGCGGAAAGGATAGCAAATATCCTACAGGATTTCGAAGTTATTTCATAAATATTTCATATGTAATCGAATTTGGTATATCTCGGACATTGCTGGTGAATTACGAGATAAAAAATATTTTTTTAATTTTAATAAATTTTTTAAATTACGAGATATCGACAAATAATAAGTAGTAAAAACCTCTTACCGTAGCAAGCTCCAAAAACAAGTTCAGATATGCAAATCTCTATGGAAATCCGATACTATGGTAAAAGTGCAAAAACACGACGTAGCATGGGAGCCGAACCCCAGTCCTCACGAACACGAGGCGTACCCTCTACCACTACGCCACCCACTCCACGGCACTGGGATCTTGCGCTTCTGTGAAGAGCTCACTCTGCGGACCCTTAACCATTACACCCTCGTACTCGTTTGCCTCAAGGATTCGGCAAAAACAAAACGTGTTCTGTTACTGTTTGGAGGACGGGGATTCTCCCTATAGTACTCGTTCTTGCCGTTCCGGCGTACCGTTCAGACAGTTCCGTTGTAAGAAGAGGTGACTTTTAACGTTCACTACGCATCGATTCAAAGGAAAAATTATACCCAATTGTACAATTTTGTATTTTACCGAGGAGCAAGACGGTTTAGGCCCCTACCTGCTAAAGTTTTGAATTCGGAAAACGGCAGAGTGTTAAAGATCGGCTGAATTAAAATGAGGTTTTGCAGCTTTTAAATCTTTAGACTTTACTTGATCCGTTCAGCAACCCAATGCAACAATGTGGAACAATGTGTCAGTCGTCCACGCTAGCTGCTTGCTTGCATACAGAATTCAGAGACAGTTTATCACAGATATTGTATTCCTTGCTGATGTTGGTGATTACGAAAATGTTTTGCGTTATTGTCTTTTTCATTAACTTGCGAAGCGGTACTCTTTGGTGGCTAGCCTTCTTTAACTCTTGGTTAACAAGGTTTGTTCTGCGTGGCTAATGTGGTGCAATTTGCCCTCTACTACCGAGATGCATTCGCTTTCTATCCTCATTGCTAAAGGCTGCTTATCCCAGATACCAGTTCCACGGGCCGGCCAGCATACCCATGTGCCGATGGTCTGGTATCCACCGCAGGACATCATACCTGGCTGAAGCGGACACACAGCCTTTGTTAAAAACGATTACTCCTACAAAATAAACAAAACTTATATTTGTTGCTCCTATACTCCATTTGTATTGCTTTCCTTCTTTCGTTACTGGATTTACTACAAGTTATGCCTTACTAGTTATCAAAACCGCATGCCGTTCTGCAATGCACTAGTTTGCACTAGTTTTTTTCCCTATAATTAGCTATCAATTGATGTCGCCTCTGCCTGATAATATGTTATTCTGGTGCTGTTTCTGTTTTTCAGCTTTTTTTCTGATTTGTTTGAGTTTGCTCTGGACCATGTTCTAATGAGTATGACACGTCATCTATGACTAAATAAATAAATAAATAAATAAAGGATAAAGGACAGCGTTACTCAATCCCTTTTGGGATGCGCCAGCGCATTATACTTCTGTGGGATGTCATGGAGGCGATATGAATGCGTATTTGGCCATACAATGACTTGTGGTGGCCAGCCGATGAACAAATCAGCGCTTTATCCTTCCCAGACACGTCTGGCACCAATTCACCGACCCTGGAGGGATGGAAGGCTTGGTTGGCCTGGGCGGGAAATCCGAACCAGGAGCCTGGTATCGGGTGCACGCGACAGTCGCGCCTCCTCCAACTGTGCTACAAGCGCCCATAAATAAATAAATAAATAAATAAAAGGGGCTGGATCGGAACACTTTTATCGAGATTCCCTCGAAATAATGGCGCCACCGCTTCAACGCTTTCTGGCAGTCCATAAGACGGTGGCCGTTCTCGTCATTTATGTCAAGAAGCCTCAATGTCCTCGGTTAGGCGATGGCGTTTTTAGCAGTCGGTATCGCTACCGCTGACCATCGCGTGACTCGAGGTTTTCTTAGACGTCGTTGTAATTAGTGGCTTTTGCAGCGGCCACGGTTACAGCACGGTGTTCTTAGCAGCTTTTTTGCTTCCTGGAACTTTTGCGAGTTATCGGATCTCCTGTTGCGGAGAAATATGTGATAGAGCGACTTCTTCTCTAGAGCTTTTGCCCTCACTGTCTACAACTATGCCTGTGTGTTTACTGCCAAGTTCCGAAATAGCAGCTTGAAGTGTCGTGTCGGTAGCCTTTTTCCGAGTTTCACCGACAATCGTCGGCAATCGCACGCTAGAAATCACAGCTGTTTTCTTTTCGTTCATTCGCTGCCAGTTGATTCTTGCTGCACCGCATCGCTACTATATTCGCGTCTGTAAAAATATAATTTATTTATTTATTTAATTGCACTGTATAGTGCGCAATAATCAGGAAATGAACAACATGGACACGGCGTAAACAAAACAGTCCTGTTTAAAAAACCAAACAAAAACTAAATACCTCAACAACACAACCTAGTTATATGATGATAGCTGTAAATTTAACTAACAAGGAGAGCCAATACAAATAAATTACGATAAAAATGCAGAGGTAGGGGTTCGTGGAGTGGGTAGTTCAATGGGAAACGAGCATGGCCCGACAACATTGCAAGCTGCGAGAGATAACGGCTCCGGATACCATCTTAGTAGGTCCGCCGCTCCCATTGAAGCCCACACGACGGCTGCCAGGGGAAGCAGTGGAAGAAGGTCAAAATGAGAAGCTTACAACGGCAGCAAGATTGATATTGATTCAAAAAAAGGAAGAAGGTAGGAAAACAAGGGAAAGAGTTGGGGAGTTAAGTAAACAGCAATGCGGAGGTTGAATAAACAAACTCAGAGTAGGTTACTAAACTAAACACAGCGAACAAAATGTAGAAAAAGGCAGCAGTTGCAATAAAATTTACGACGTAAAGTGTGGCAACAGAGGAGAACCAGTGCTGCATAAAATCAAGAAATGTCTTCCAAATGCAGAGTTGAGAGTAGGTCTATTTTTTTCAACCTTCTTCGAAAATCATTTGCATTTGGAGCATCTAATATGCTCGCAGGCAACAATTGCAGCCAGCGAGCACCACGATAGAAAAGCGAATTGAAGACTTTCTCACGATATTTTTCCTTCACGTTAGGGTAGTGAAAACGGTAATGATTACGATAACCCAGCGTTGGCAAGAAAGTCCAGTATTTGCTAGCTCTAACCATAAGTCTTGATTCACCTTTTAAAACTTTAAAGCAGAAAACTAGGTCGCTGAATACGCGTCTATAGTAAAGGCTCTTGAGGTTGAAATGCTTAAGCCTTTCCTCATAACAAGGTATCATTCGTGTGTCACCTGAAGTACGTGCACACCTATAAAATAAAATTTTCGTGAAAGTCTTTTGCACTTTTTCAATTTTGGATTGAGACTTTTTTGTAAAAGGACCCCAAACATTAGAGCAGTACTCTAAAATAGGGATGACATACGACTTATATAAACTAATCAGTATAGAGCTGTCGTCGCACTTGATATTTCTGCAAATCAAAAAAAAGTGTAGTAAAAGCTTTCCGCACAATAGTGTTAATGTGATTTTCAAAAGTTAATACTTTGCACTTTCATAAAACTTTGTTCGCGATCTTTCACAAGGACAAAGTCAAGCGAAGATCGTTTTGATGAGCGCCTGATGAAGATTATTGTTGACGAAGAGCAACGGCGATGTTAATTCCTTTCTAGCATACGCTCCGCAAAAGATTTCTCCTATACATAATATATAAACAGCGTAGATTTACTTTCAAAGCTGCATATCTGTGACATTATCTAGAGGCTACATTTGTTCAATTTCGTTTTCAATTTTCTGGTTTCAGGTTTCTAATCCACTCTTGTTCAGTTAGTTCCGCTTGTACTACACATTTTTTCTGCATTTTCAACTGATTTTGCGTTTTCTCCTTACTTATGCTTTGTTTTTCCCATTTCTTTTGTTTGATTTTTTTTCCTAGAAATTGTCCCGTTCACTGCTCACCTCGTTAAATCAACGAGACTTCACGCACGTTGTTGTGATACCCCCCCCCCCCCCTCCCAGAGCAGCCGTTGGATGGGATATGGTGGAGTTGGCGGATCTACTAACGATAAGTTGGTATCCGGAGCCGTTCTCCCTCATAAGACTTGCAGTGTTGGCGGGCCACTGCTCTTCTCCACCAACTTCCCATCCTCATTAACCCAATTATTTCTATCGGTGCTCTGTACAGTAACGGACATGTCTTTTGGTCATTGGCCGAAAAAGCCGCGCCGGCCAACATAGGCCGCTTTGGAGCGTTCCAAAGCGGCCTTTTTGAATAACTTCTTTAGAAATCGAGTACTTGTGAAAATAAACATATACTTGAACTCAGCAGCTCAAGCTCTATCTTTTGGTATATAAATCTCAGTAGAGTTGAACAATGCATATAGGCCCGACAGAATCAATCGAGTGGGCGCGACAGCTTGCAGAGTGGGCGTTTAGGTAATTTTTTTTTCAGAAATTCTTAGCCGTCTTACTGAAGAATTGTTCTAAGACTGTACAGCTTGCCTTTGGAGTGCGCCGTGAACAATACATATAGAAACGGACCTATCGAGGGGGGGGGGACAGTTTATAGAGTGAGCATTTAGGGAGTTTTATGTGAAATTCTCTGCCGCCCTACTCAGGAATTGCTGTACTCTGTTCCGGCAAGACTTTAGAGTGCGCTGTGCACTATACATATAGGATCGAACCTGTCAATCGACTGGGCGAGTCAGCTCGCAAATTGCACCGCGGGAGTGTTCTGAGTGCAATAACTCTGTCGATTTCGAGTCTTTCCGGCTGCAAGCTGTGGATTTTGTAGGCAGTAGGAAGTTCAAAAAGCGCGCTGAAACATATCGACCTAGCTTAAGAATGGACAAAGTTACAGCGGCGCGAAAATGCAGGCAAACTTTGTGTCATACGATTTTTTCCGAGTTCAGTCGACTACTACAGGAAGACGAGGCGAGCTAATGGCATCCAAATGCACGGGCAAGCACAAGACTGAAAGCACTTTACGATGACATGCTCGCAGCTGTGGCGAGACCTGTCATCTGGGCGAGTAAGAGCGCGAAGTACATAGACCGGTGTTGTGCTAAATTGCACACGCGGGCGTGTTCGGAGCGCGATAACTCTGTCAGCTTTCAATCTTTCTGGCTGGAACGATGGATTCCGCAAGCAGTAATATGCTTTAGTAAAGCGTTGAAGCACAGTAAATTATCTTACGAATTGGCGAGGTTACGACGGTGCGAAAATGCAGGTTGGGTATGTGTGACACGATGTTTTCAGATTTCGGTCGACCGCTGCGGGTACACGAGGCGAGTTAACGGCATGGAAACTCGCGGACGAGCAAAACACCGAAGGCACTTTACGATGATCTGCTCCTAACTCTCCAGCTGCCTATACTGCCTTAGCCCCATCTGCCATTTTAGAGCGGCAGACGGTAGCGGTGAAGATTCTTCCGCCCTTACTTGCCCACATTCGAGTTCTCGACGCTATCAATGGTACCACTCTGTTCAGCTCGAGAAGCTCTATCGAACAGTGTCAATCTCGACCAATTCCGGGAGCATCGATTTTTTGACAATTTCGCATCAAAGGCGAGGCGGCTCAAGGCCGCGGCTCTGCCGCGGCCTTGAGCCGCCTCGCCTTTGATGCGAAATGACGTCATCGAAAATCGATGTTTTGGAGCCGGGCCAAGTCTGATACCGTTCGATAGAGTTTTTTTGGTGGTGAATTGAACAGTATTAATCGCGGCCAATTCCGTGAAAATTGATTTTTTGACAATTTCCTTCGAGGACGTGGGCTCTTCGCCGAGCCTGCCCGGACAATGACGTCATCGAAAGTCGGCGAATTCGAAAATTGCCAAATGTTCTTGTCCAAAATCATCTAGGAGTTATTTGGGGCGCTGATTACGAATCCGACGTCCGTTTTTAAGAATTCCACCGATTTTGGGATGTTACAGCGATTTGAGGTTGGTAGGATCAGGATCACTGACCACCCTCAGTTATCGGTATGGGTGGTCTCCTGCCATAATTGGCCAAATGAACTTCGGCATCATATTCGGCACCCTGAATAAATCCTGCCCTTTGACTAAGTTTGAGCAAAATCGGTGTTCCTGTCCCGACCACCCTCAGTTATCCAGAAGAAAATCCAAAACCTATCGAAATCGGTAGAATTTTTAAAAACGGACGTCGGATTTGTAATCAGCGCTCCAAATAATCCCTAGATGATTTTGGACGAGGAAATTTGGCCCGGCTCCAAAATATCGATTTTCGATGACCTCATTGACCTTCTGCCGCGGCCTAGAGCCGCCTCGCCTTTGATGCGAAATTGTCAAAAAACCGATATTCCCAGAATTGGTCGAGATTAACACCATTCGATAGGGCTTTTCGAGTTGAACAGAATGGTACCCTGACTGGGGCTAGAAAGCTCGAACATGGGCAAGTAAGGGCGGAAGAATCTTCACCGCTGCCGTCCGTCGCTCTAAAATGGCAGATGGGGCTAAGGCAGTATAGACAGCTGGAGAGTTAGGAGCAGATCATCCTAAAGTGTCTTCGGTGTTTTGCTCGTCCGCGAGTTTGCATGCCGTTAACTCGCCTCATGTACCCGCAACGGTCGACCGAAATCTGAAAAAATCGTGTCACACAAGGCTAAACTGCATTTTCGCACCGCTGTGACCTTGTCCAGTCATAACCTACGTTGCTGTGTTTCAGCGCACCTATTGAGCGTTCTACTGCTTACAAAATTTACAAGTAGCAGCCGGAAAGATTTAAACGTGACAGAGTTATCGCGCTCCGAACACGCCCGCGCGTGCAATTTAGCACAACATCGGTCGATTTTCTCCGCGCTCTTACTCGCTCAGATTACAGTTTTTGTTGCTCGCAGTAAGATCTTGCAATTCACTACAAAAGGCTCTATCGAAATCGAATGGTATCAAAAAATGGCCCTGTTCAAAAATATCGTTTTTGAATAACGTCATTGTCCTTCTGTCGCGGCCTTGGGCAGCCTCACCTTTGATGCGAAATTGTCAAAAAACCGATGTTTTCGGAATTGATTGAGAGTGACACCGTTCGACAAAACTTTTCGAGCTGAACAGAACGGCACCATTAGAACTGTGGAAAACTCAAATGTGGGCGAGTAAGGGCGGAAGAAACTTCACCGCCGTCCTCCGCCACTCTAAAATGGCTGCCGGGAGCGAGGCGGGTTAGAAAGCTGGGGAGCTCTGGGTACTTCTTCGCAAAGTACCTTAACTGGTTTGCTCGCTTACGCATTCCTAGACCGTTAGCTCGTCACGTCTTCCCACAGTGGTCGACTGAATTTGGAAAAAATCGTGTCACACAAGGCTAACCCCATTTTCGCACCGCAATAATTTCGCCCGTTTAGAAGCTACCACGGTGTACTTTCGGGGACTGCAAACACATTCTACTGCCTACAAAATCCGCTAGCCGCAGCCGGAACGATTCGATCTCCACAAAGTTATTGCGCTCAGAACACGCTCGCGCATGCAATTTGCGAGCTGTCGCGCCCACTCGATTGATAGGTCCGATTCTGTACGCATTGTTCGCGGCGCACTCCAAATGCAAGGTGGACATTCTTAGAGCAATTTCTGATTGGGGCGGCTGGGAATTTCCGATAAAACTCCCCAAACGCTCGCTCTACAGGTTGTCGCGCTCACTCGATTGGTAGGTCCGGTCCTGTATGCATTGTTCAACTCTACTGAGATTTATATACCAAAAGATAGATCTAGAGCTGCTGAGTTCAAATATGTGTTTATTTTCACAAGTATTTGATTTCTTAAGAAGTTATTCAGAAAGGCCGCTTTGGAACGCTCCAAAGCGGCCTATGTTGGCCGGCGCAGCTTTTTCGGCCAATGACCAAAAGACATGTCCGGTACTGTAATTCTTCTTCTGTTTTGTTTTGCTTCTCTTTTTCCTAGGAGTTTTGTCATTCCCACCGAAAATCAGTTATGATGGTTGAACGTGTTCTTATTTGTAGAATCTCTTTTGTGGTTTTTTGCGTTCTTTGCGTTTTTCCAAACATAGGCCTATGTTATACTTCGGCGACGCTGTTGTAGGCGACGTCGGCGACAGGGTTGCGTGGACTGTTACGCACTGCATAGCACCCGCTCAACTCTGTCGCCGACGTCGCCGACAACAGCGTCGCTCAAATATAACACAGGCAATACGTACACAGATCTTGCGACCTCCCTTGTGGAAAGATATGTAACTTCCGACAGAAATAATATTTATTGCTCACTCTGATGCAAGTCTGAAGAAATAAATTGTAGAAGGATTTTCTTTCGAAGAGAGTGAACATTTCTGTGTCATTGGACTTCTGCCTCGCAAGCGAAATCATTTCACGGACCTCCCTACAATAAAGTCGAATAAACTTTAGATAGCTGTAGACTGAGCGTATACTTTCAACATGAACTTGCTGACTTCGTAGCATCTCTATTCACTTATTCATTTCTTTCCCACGGTCAGAAGTCTTCGATCTAATGACTACTCAAGTAAAGCAATCATCCCGCTCAACCTATCACATGACACATTGCCTGCTCCTATTACTAGGCTGGGTCACAAATTCGAGCCCATTTTCAACCAAGCTATAACAGAGGATGAAATCTAAGTGTGTGAAATGTAGGAATGAGGTAGTTAACTATTAGTATTGTAGGAATATGTAGGGACTAATAGTATTGTAGGAATGGGTTAGGCACCAATGTAAGAATGGGTCAGGTAGTATTGCTCAATTCCATCTTTCTCGATGTTGTTCGAATCCTCGAGGATATCATGCCTTGTCTCTAGAAGGCAACACCTAACGACATGCAGCCGTGACGTTTTCAAGAACTCGGTTAGGGAGAGATCTGTGTTACAAAAGGGTTGATCACACAAAAGCAGAAACAACTCTGCGTTGGACATCAGCAACGACATGCCAAGCAATCCAATGATTAATTGAAATCCATTTCATACCGGCATTCCATATCCACCACGAGAGTGAGGAGGCGAGCCCATGCGGTCCTGAAACAATGCGTGTTCGCTGTGATAGCTTTCGCACCTGCTGTTCCATGGTCATGGTTTGAAGGAAAGTGTTGAGTAATATTGTTCAATTTTGCATCTATGTTGCACTTTATAAATGAAGACATTCTTCGAACACTAGACATCTTGTCGTTTCCTCGTTTCTTTTTTTAAGCAACACAATATATAGTATTGAAGAGTGTTGAAATAATTAACAAACTAGGAAGTATAATGAGAACTAAAAAAGAAAGCAGAGCCTGCCCTAGGCACACCTATTTGTCGAGGCGCCAGATTGTAGAGTGGAGACTAAGTGAACTTCTTTCGTTTTCATATGTAAAGAGGTGTCGCAGAAGAATTCGTTTTGATACCCAAACCATTAACTAAATTACCTTGGAGAAGATTGGGCAGACTTTGCTTCTACCAATTCTGGACGACATCGTGAGCGGAGTTCTCATCATTTTATGTTCTCCACCTCTAGTCGCAAGAGCCGCGCATCGGTGTTTCACTGCTGTTTTTTAGTCAAAGAATTCCTGGGCCTACTACATAAATTTTGGCGTTATTCCGCCCGACTTTGCGTTTCAAGTTTAAAGCCATGAAGAGTTGAAATTCAGGCTTTTCGGATCAATCCTGATTGGGAGGGGCAACCGTTAAATGCCAGTTTCGTATGTCTTTCCATGCCACACAACCATGTCCCTGAATTTAAATGAAAGCCCTTGCATAATGGGATAGCAGCTGAATCTCTCGTAGAAACTCAACTCTCGCAAGGGATTGGAGGTGCAAATCACAACATGCCCTTCCCCTTCCGATTAGGATAGATCCGGGTTTTTTGTTGTGATGGAGCGTGGATCTCCATTTTTTTTGCAGTCGGTTTTATACCTTATATGTATTAAAAACACATGGTTTGCTACGCATAAGGACATCAAAAACTCCTCTGAAGTGGAGCAGCAAAACTAAAAAGGATAAAGGACGGCGTTATCAATCCCTTTTGGGATGATCCCGCGCATTCTACTTCTGTGGGATGTCATGGAGGCGATATGAATGCGTATTTGGCCATTCAATGACTTGCGGTGGCCAGCCGATGAACAAATTAGCGCTTTATCCTTCCCAGACACGTCTGGCACCAATTCACCGACCCCGGAGGGATGGAATGCTTGGTTGGCCTGGGCGGGAAATCCGAACCTGGAACCTGGTATCGGGTACACACGACAGTCGGCGCCTCCTCCGACTGCGCTACACGCGCCTCCAGCAGCAAAACTTATGCAGTCGGGAATCTTCAAGGCGTTAATGCAGCAAAACTTTCGGCACGTTCTAAAGCAGGTGTTCCTCGCAATAAAGTCAAGCTCGACGTTGGAAGGAAAGTCAAAATTTTCACATTAGTTACCGTATTCAGCGTTATTCAGCATTTATCTCTTAGCGAATGTCGAAATGAATGTTCGACATCCTTAAGCCCTTTATTGCAGTTTTCTTACGCGCAAAAAGATAGCCAGATAGCAATCCACGCGAAAATCAGTCCAGGGAATGTGCTTGCTCATTGCGTGGCCCCATTGCAATTCGTTGTTTGAATTTTGTATCATTTTCTCATCCTCGTTATTGGCCGTCGTTAAATGCGATAAGGTTGTCCTTCCCCGACGTAACTGAATTCTTATGATAACCCCAAGCGGGAGGCACCAAACTATTGCTGTTGCGCAACTAGCTTTCGCTGTAGGGCGTAGTTTGAAGTTGGGCAACACCTTACTTTCCACTTAGTGCCAATTTAGGCAAAATCACTGCAGGGTTACAGTGAAAAGTAGACAAACAAAGCCAGATTTCAATGCACTTACTCTGATATGACTCCATGCTTTACCCATGCCTTTTCCAATTGTGTGCCCTAATTTGAAAGCATCTTTCATCGCACCGTAGCGGCCTGCTTCAGCAACAGGATAGAAGACAAGAGCGAGCAGGATTCCGATAATCCAGATGCGCATATTCCTAAACAAACATCTGCGCCATTACTGCATCGCGCTCTTTCTGAAGTGCGCTGAACGCTTAGAAAAGGAATTTGTTTCGCAGTTTTCTATATATCCAATAGATCTGAATAGTAGGCTAGGGCAGTGAAAGATTCGTACATGTCTCCTTTTCACAATCAGAAACAGCGCAATGAAGATAACCCGCCCCGAGAATCACATAATACGGTTTACGACGGATGAAAGCTGCCGGTCAATTGATGCACTTCCGGAAGCATCGTTTTCACTGTTTTCGGGTCCGTTGTTCAGTTGAAGTGTCAGAGAAACGTCAATGTCTCCTTAGACTGAGAAATGTGATTCTTTTAAACAACACATCAGGTATGTGCATAGAATTCTAGACGTTGGATATCCTGACGAATTATTTCAACAATAAAGTCTTGTTAAGACGTTTAATTCCGTTAAAAAGAGCAGGTAGAGCTGTGGTTCTATTAGGTTGTTTCGGAAGTTTCCGCCATTTTTTGAATGTGCTTTTTTCTCAATAACGCTCCCTTATAGCAGCCTATCTTTTGTTCAAATAAAGAGGTCAGGTATGCATAGGTTTACTATTATTGCTACCTACTTACTCTCGCGCAACTCTTTCTAGACAAATGGATCTTTCAAAGGAGTACATCCGAGGTCTCTTATTGCATAACTTCAAATTTGGTGAGTCAGCAGCCGCTTGCTGTCGTCGCATCAGTGGTGCATTTGGGGCGGGCACAGGGTCCGATCGCACTGGCCGAGGATGGTTCACACGCTTTCGCAAAGTGAGTTTAATCTTCAAGATTCGTTCGGGTCAGGACGTGAATCCGATGTCGACAACGACCGATTGTAACAGCTGGTGGAATCGGACCCACGGCGGACTACTCGTGAACTTGCGCAGGACTTGGTTGTGCACTATGCCATCATCGCCAGGCACCTACATCAACTGGGTTGGTGCACAAGTTGACACCGTGGGTCCCCCACGAGCTCATCGAACGCGACCGCCGGCGACGTGCTGAGGTGGCCACTCAACTGCTCTCGTACAAGCGCACAGATAGTTGGCTGAAGTCCATCATCACAGGAGATGAAAAGTGGTGCCTGTACGTCAACATCAAGACGAGCAGACACTGGGTTGACAAGGGTGAGCAAGCAGCCTGAGCCCCAGCCAAGAGAGGGTCTTCACCCGTCGAAGATCATGCTTTCTGTTTGGTGGGAATACAAAGGTGTCGTCTACTACGAGCTGCTGGTCCGTAACGAAACTCTAACAGCGGACTTGTACTGTCAACAGCTGGATATACTGGTCGCCAAGATCGCAAAAAAGCGTCCGAATCAGGGCACAGTTCGGATCCAGCACGACAATGCTCGACCACACATTGCAAGATTGACTCACCAAAAGCTTCTCGACCTTGCATGGGAAGTGCTGCCTCACCCACCGTGCAGCCCAGATACTGGAGCAACAGACTACCACCTTTTCCTGTCTCTCTCCAATGCCATGCAAGGGAAAACGTTCGATGACGACGACGACATGAAAGCTGCCTGGCTGGTTTTTCGAATCAACGCCAGAAAATTTCTACGCTGACGGGAGCGGGAGTCTGCCTGAAAGGTGGGGAAGAGTGATAGAACATGGTGGCGGTTACTTCGTTTCTTGACGTGTTTTGCTTTTTTTGTAAATCTAAAAGAATCTGGTGCCTTGAAAATGGCGAGAACTTCTGCAACAACCTAATATTTACGAGTGCGCATAGCGCAGGCAGACAGGCGTTTTCGCTTTAATCCTCTGCAATATCTCCTCTTCAAGAACAAGTAAAAGGTTAGACAGGATTTTTACTTTAGTTTGTTCAATTGCATTGGTATATGCCGTGATATTAACGGGTGCTGAAGCACTGGACCTTATTGCCGTTGAGTCTCAGAGCTGACACAAGACCTCCTGCTGCTGGGCTGCTCCGGTTTTGAAGTTCATACTTAAGGGATAATTCACGTTTTGTGGGCCTACTGCAGAAGGTGGAAAAGTTGAGGCGTCGCTGGTCGTTTACTTCAAGGGAAAGGTAGCCGATAGAGGCTACGAGTTACCGAACGGCTTGCAAGAAATAAGAGGGACGCTGGAAAAACAGACGACAAGATGACAAACTCATTCTTGAGGTCTTTGAGCCCAGCTCGATGCATCTCGCCTGAAGTCGTACAGTACAGATGAGTTGCGGTCCTGCTAGGACAACTTCTTCTGATAAACCAGCAGAGTATCAAAATAAGTATTAATAATAGGATTAATATAATAAGTTTCCATTTTCAGTAGGTCGCGTGAGAACCAACATTTTGCCGCAAGCAGAGAGAAATGAAAGTGATTCTAGGTCTCCGACCCCTACTGAAGTACGGAGAAAATGTCAGATCGTCGGGTTAGTTAGGTGGCCGCTTCGCCACAAGGCGGTTTCGAGTGAGGATACGCTGGATGGTAGACTTAGGAGTGCCCTTCTTCCTCATCATATCCCGCAGTAATCGGATCAATGTGAACAAACGATGGACTATGGATTTGTCGACTGGAGACGTCCGGATCGCCTACTTTCGTCGAGGGAGAAATCTCCTTTAGCGAGTCAGTTGAACCAACAGTGTACCGTATCATTGGTGAGTGGGGCACGATCGTTCTACCCCCTTGTCTCCCTGGCAACATACAACCCCTGTGCTTTCTCGAGAGTCCAGTGGCTGCCTTACGAGACAGTGGAGATGCAGGCATTTGCCACGCCTCTGTTTAAAGGGCGGGGGTAGAAGGCCACTCCGCCCCTCGCCACGGACGAGTGGCGATCTACCCTCCGCCCTTTGAACAGAGGTGTGGCAAATGTCTGCGTCTCCACTATCTCGCAAGGCAGCCACTGGACTCTCAAGGAAGCCCAAGGGGTTGGTGTGGGCGGGCCAGGGGGACGAGGGGGTACAACGCTCGACCCCCGTGGAGAGGCACTGAGACTTCAGCGACACAAGCCCTGATGAAACTTGATAGCGTTCAAGCAAGGGCGGAAGCAAGCAAAATGATGCGGTTGTCAGTTTGGTTGGACATGAAAACACTGACGGAATTTTGTAGTCTGGAGGGTGGGGGAAGTGTACTGATTAGGCTGATTCTGGCTGTTGTTGGTAAGAAGCAAGCATAATATTAGGTTGAAAAAGTTAAGAATTTATATTAAGGAAGGTGTCCCGCAAATTGTGCATTTTTTTCAAATTTATTTCTCTCGCTCCATGCATATAACAACTAACGAACATACGCACCATTGCAACGTAGGCAGATGGCAATATGTTGTGTTATCTTCAACATGTGGCCATCTGTCAAGTAATTTTTTAGATCCGCCTTCTGTAGAAATCCTGGGGTTGGACAAAAAAAGAAAACTCAGCGAGCACTTTTCAAGTTGCTCCCTGAAGTCAAATTGTTTCTCCTTCAAATGGTTAGACAACGAAAGAACCAGATGATAGTCCGTCGGAGCAAGGTCCGGTGAATACGGTGGGTGGGCCTGAGCATGCCATCTGACACACTGGAGCTTTTTCTGAGTCTCCCTTGCAACGCGTGGACGCGAATTGTCGTGAAGGAAGAAGATCTTGTCTTGTTTCTCTCGAAGAGCTGCTTGAACTCGATCCAGCTGCCCGCAGTAGACATCTCTAACGAAACTATTGCTTGCAGGTAGCAGCTCCCAGTGAATCAGTTTTTTGCAAGCCCACGGCACATTGAGCATTATCTTTTTGGGTGAAGTTCCGGTCTTGGTGTGGGAATCCGTAGCTCCCCGCAATTGAGCTGCACACGCCTTGGCATGTGGTCAACGTAGACTACCCAATTTTCGTCGCCAGTGACCAGATTCGCTAGCCAAGAAGAATTCCGCCGTAAAGTCAAGAAGTTCATGCACAGGTGCTGAAGTTGGTGGCCGCTAAGTTCATGCGGTATCCATGCAACATGTCTACATGTCTTCCCAAGGTCACGGAGGTGTTGAGTTGTGGTCGAAAATGCACTTGAGTTCCTCTGCTAGTTCTGGTGCAACGCCGGGGAGTCTTCTGGACTAGCCCCAGAAGACGCTCCTCATTCACCGAACTGGCCTTGCAGACCGTGGTTGGTCTTCCGAGCAGAAGTCTCCATTCTTGAGCTTCCGGAACCATGCCTTCGCTGTGTTGTCGGAGGCAGTGGTGGGACCCACCGTTCCACGTATTACCACAGCGGCTCTTTTTGAACTTTTGAAAAAGCAGAAGCAGCCGATCTTGCTTGCAGTTCAGAACCAATTTCTCTGCCATAGTCGTAAAGGAATATGACGGCAATAGTTGTAAATGTATGTCATAGGTCGTCCTATATGTGCGTTACTGGAAGAAGGTTCCAAAACACTTTTCAAAAATTCGTTGGACCTAATAGCATGTTACAAAACGAAACCTTTGGAAACTGATGTAATTCTACTTGAATGCGTCTAAAATTCTCAAAACCTTTGGGTCCCTGATATTTAGAAATATCTGCTAAACAGTTGGTGGATTGGTATGGAGCGGCCAAGACAATGGATGACGTCAATATCACCACCTATATATAAAAGAGTTTGTCCGTGGAGTGATCTGACCTAACTGAGGTACGCCGCTTCATAAACAGGGAGAGCGGTGGAGTGATCTAACCGAAGTGAGGTACGCCGCGTCCCCACAGCGATACCGGTCGAATGATCTAGCCTATGTGAGATATCACCACCTATCACCATCACCATCACCACCTACATATAAAAGAGTTTGTCCGTCGAGTGATCTAACCTGAATGAGGTACGCCTCATCCTCTACAGCGCGGGCAAAATTTTCTATTGAACGTGGGATGTTGCTGCAGCAGGGGAAACGCAGCCCTTTACTGCTTAACACAACAGCACCTACGCGCGTTTCTGAGCGTCCAGATTCAGAAGCCGACTTCGTGCCATTAGCATGAGAAGGCTACTAAGGGGGTAAGGGTAGGAGGGGACTTTGAGGGTGGAGAACCGACGGCGATCAGGAGGCAGCGACCAGGAGGAGCATGGTGATGGTCGATGGGGAGAGCAATGAAGCAGGCCATGAGGTGGCACCAAGAACAGTTTAGGCAATATGTAGGGATCATTAGAGAGCTACCAATCAGGGGAAGGATGACGTTAAAGAGGATCAGCAAGGGGATCCATTACCATTAAGAGAGACCAGATTTAGAGGATGTGACACCGATGTCACACAATGGGCGTTCGCTCGCCGTCGTCGTGAAGGAGTATCCCGAGGGGGAGGAGGGGAGGAATTTGCCTGAAAGAAGAGACCTGGAGGCGGGACCGGGACGGGGAATCAACAAGAAGGGAGCCGTAAGGGAATTCATACGGAGAACAAGGAATCTGCCATATGCATAGCCTCGTCATGCTCGACACAGCGGCGACTGCTCGCGCTTCTGAGCTTCTTGATCCAGAAAAACGGACCCCCTACGTCGTACAGCAAGCATCCTGATTCTGAATACGTGTCACCGACCGTGCCGTGAGTGTGGGAGGACCACTAAGGAGGGGTGGTAGAGAAGGGCGGTAACAGGACCTCTACGGTGGACCAGAACAGCGACCAGGAAGGAAAGGAATAACCTGGAGGAGGTGCCAGGACGGGGAAACCGCAAGAAGAGACCAGTAGATGTCAATAGTGGAGGCAAAGAAGTGGGCCAGTAGTTGGGACCAGGAAGGTGAGGACTAAAGAGGGGGAGGGAACACCATTAAAGGCGGACCAGCAATTAGATCCAGTAAGAAGAATCGAGAGAGGAGAACCTGGCTTCGGAAGACATGTCAACGACAGCTTGATACGCTTGCTGTTAAGCATGAGAACGATTGCGGAGGAATAACCTGAGGGACAGAAGTACTGCGCAGCACAAACCAATGACATTACTGGCTGGTCAGGAAAGAATGTCTATGATGAAGGTACCGAAGTGGTGAAGGGCTTGATGCCAATAACGTACGCACCAAGTTCCTAGATGCTAGCGAATTTTGTGTTTTACAAAAACTACTTTCCATATGTCAGTGATGCTACACAGTCGCGCGAAGCGCGCAAGTGCGAGACACGCCGTTAGGCGTGTCGGAGCACTTGTAGATATTCAAATTTGAGATGAGAGATGTAAATGCAGTGCACTCGTCTCCATTTTATAGGTATTTGTTAAATGCACATAACGCCTCTTTGTTGGTAGACAAAAAGGAAGGCGTAAAAGGCTTTGAGCGTTTAATGGATTTGCGCTAAGTGACCGTCAAGGCAAATAATATGCACGTTATTCCACTAGTCCATTTCTTCATAGCCCCACCGTATCTGCAAATGCTTCTCAACGTTTCATTTTAAGCAGTTTTACAAACGTGTATGACAGTTTACCCGTTATTTAATCAGACACGACACAGAACCAAAGGTCATTTCGAAGATAAATTATAATTTGCAAAAAAACCGGCTGCAATGGGAACCGAGCCAATAACGTCGCTCCTACGAGCAGGTGTACTAGCTCTGCCCCACCGCCGTAGCTGACAACCCTTCTTACAGAACCCTATGGACTCACCACTCCCGTGCCAGCTGTGTCGCATGACCAGCCTGTGGTGAGCCACCTGATTTCGGCAGGCCATGCGCTCAGGAATTTCATTTTGCATTTTTAACACCCATTCTCGTAACCAGCATTAAGAGCTCTTTCTAATGATCCTGGTCTCAACTTGAAGCTTCATGAGAGGTCGAAACCCTTCCCCAGTTAGAACTGTGGATTTCTTCGATGAATACCTTGTTCGTAACAGACGACTGTAAGTCGTAAAATGCTTGGATGTGAAAATCCTGAAAAGACAACAGGTCGAGCTTAAGTCCTTTATGTTGCCTTTGACGCATAAATTAGATACTAGGTGTTAAGTTTATAACGTTTGCGTAAGGCAAGCACTTTAAAGAAAAGAAAGTGATAACTTATACAGCAAGGCATAGAGCAGCTAAAATTATAAAAAAAACTCAGCAAAAAACCCTGAATCAGGATGGAGTAAATAATATTTGTCAGAAAGCAAGGAGGTACAGTGAGTATGTGACATGCTGGCCATCCCTTTAAACTGTTTCTGGTTCAGCATAGCTGCAAAATTTTTAGCTTCTATAACGTAGGCGCTACCTGCTCTGAGAGCAAATGATTGCGCACGCACCCTAGTTTTAGGTGACTCAAGGAAAAAAATAGGGCGCGTAGCGCAGTCAGAGGAGGCGCCGACAGTCGCGTGCACCCGATACCAGGTTCCTGGTTCGGATTTTCCGCCCCGGCCAACCAAACCTTCTCTGGGGTCAATGAGTTGGTACCAGACGTGTCTGGGAAGGATAAAGCGCTGACGTGTTCATCGGCTGGCCACCGCAAGTCATTGTATGGCCAAATACGCATTCATGTCGCCTCCACGACATCCCGTAGAAGTAGAATGCGCTGACGCATCCCAAAAGAGATTGAGTAACGCCGCCCTTTATCCTTTATCCTTATCCAGGGAAAATTTGGAAAAGCGGAGCTCTTGTTGCGAACGAAATGGTTTCGAGAAATCTTGGGACATACACACCTGAGTTGTGAAGTACCCTCCGCCTAGAATTTAGCGCATGCCACACACATGGTGGGTCCTTATGGAAGCATTGCGGTGGAGAGGTGTCTCTGCACTGCCCTCAGAAAGGGGCAGAGCAAAGGGCGCACCTAGGACGAGATGTCCAGGTCCCTGCCATCGCATGGAGGCATCGCATTTCTAATCACCTCCCTTCACCTGGTAGCCCTATCCATCTTGTTAACCATATTTGGAGGAAAGAGTTTTCAGCTGCAGCGCCAAGGCTTTCTTCAGGTCCTGCCACATGGCTTAGCACTAAGGCGTTGTCCGCATTTTCCGACAAGTACAGCAACATCTTAATGAAATGTGACATGACAACAGCGAGATCATCCGCTAGAAAGTTCTTCATTATAAGGAGAATTGTTTGATCTTCTAAAACGAGAGGGCGGTGGGCCGGCTTTGCGCATAGTTTTAGATAGGCCTTCAATGTAAAGGTCACCAAGTCCTGACCAGAATCATCCACCTCTAGTCGGGGCAAAAATTTAAAGAATCCAGAGAGAAGAGCGACGTTATCCTTCCTTCAACTGTCTCAGCAATCGAACTGACTAAAAAATGACTTCGGCGGTCCCCCATGAAATACCTCCCAATCGTCTCCTATCAGCTGTTAGGTTTTTGGACGATGTCACGTCACTAACGAGCCTGCAAACTGCAACGCGGTTTCGCCAGCCACAAACACGTCCAAATAGGGCGGCACGGATAGGGTGGAAAGTAGACGGCAGGCGGAATCGTGTAGAGAAGGAACGCCCTCGAAGCACTGCATGTGCTCGTGCAGCGCGACTGGTAGAGGTGCCGGCTGTGCTGCCGGTTTCGTGCATGTTTCCAGGTTCCTGCTTCGGAATTCATGCCCAAGCCAAAGAAATCTTATATCGCTCTGGAGTCAGTGAATTGGTACCAGGCTTTCTTTGGAGGGGTAGAACACTGGCCTGTCCATCGACTGGCCACCGCGGTTCATTGCAAAGGCCAAATATTCATTCCAATTGTCTCCGCCATGTCTCGCACAAGTAGGATGCGTGACGCGTGTCCCAAAGGGATTAGCTAACGCCTTCCTTTACCCCATGCTTGGCTGTGACCCAGGAGCGCTAGGGCAAGAGTATGAGCGCATCACCGAGGGATCGCGGGCGAGCGCAGAAGAGCCGTGTTAGGTCGCCGTGGACGCGTAGGGCAACAGAGGCCAAGAGATGACCCGACGCTAGCTGGACGTCGGAAACCAAATGAATGAGGAGGGTAGGGAGTTTGTCAGAGCGCACTTTGTTGCCCGCCGATTTCGAGCCACCACGACGAGACCACGACGACCACCTTCTTCGGTGGCACGCACCTGGGGTGTGTGTATTGCGATTTTATGATTTACGACCTACGGTATTTTGGGTCGTAAATCGCAAATTTTCGTAAATCTGACCTTTGATCACTAAACCCTCATGTATAGCGCCCTCTTGTTTGATTACACTTTTACCTCCTTTGCAAGGTAACACACTTCCATCAAGCCTTTGTCTGTGCATAGAGCAGCTGACACTGTCCCGCTTTTATCAGTTTTTTGAACAAGAGATAGATGAGGGTATTTGCAGATATGCAATGCAAAAGTTCGGATCCACGACTAGCTCAGGAAAGGTCTATTCAACAAACAATAGGATCTGTGATATATCGGCAGTAACACTGTAGCAATTAAAACGTTGAGTGTACATGTGATAACATAATGAAATTGATCTGTATCGTTAAACATTTCACTAAAATTTGTAAGGAAACATCCCTGAGATGTTAACAAATGGCGTTCAATTCAGATCAGCTGTCAGTTGACTGGCTATAAATCTGCAATTTCTAGAACACAAAGCAAGTCTAATCTAGTTAACCTGGCACGGAAAATCCTAGTGTTCTCTGAGTCTAAGACGTTAGGTGGGAACATCTGCAGCCACATGGCACAGCGAGGAAAGAAGGAGTTCGACATTTTGGAAGGGCAGCTTGCAATGACATCGGATTGAGAACTTTCTAGTCCTTCCTATGCAAGGCGAGAAGATCCAGCACTTACTTGGTCTTATTCTTAGTTCTCCTCTAAGCAATTTAAACCCGAGTACCAGATCATTGAAAGCACGGCGATGTAATAGACTTTTGAAGTTGAACATTCCCAATCTGCCTCTGTAGCTTGGCATTGACTGTGGACAGTCAGGGTTTGGATAGCAGCGGTATATCAACATTTTTGTGAATGTTTGCTGCACTTTTTCTAATCTTCCTTGTAGACATCTCGTTTGAGGATTCTAAACTGGTGAACAATATTCTAAAGTAGGAATGGCATATGCTTTTTACAGTCTTATCAAAATTGAGGCTTCATTGCATTGAACATTTTTGATGAGAGTGAAAAGTACAGCATAAGATTCGTGAACAATATGCTCCACGGAGGATCAAACGTCAAATTACTGTTAACGTACACCCCAGATCAAGAGTTTCATATGACGCACTCAACAGGGTGTCGATGTTGTAGTTAACATTTTTGGATGTAATACCAGCGTTCTGGAAAGGTTTACAAGCAACTCGAAGTTGCGTGCTAATTCCAGCATGATAGAAATAGAAGGCGACAGCGCTTCTGCCTCTTGCTCTGCTGCTTTCGTCACAATATCCATAAATTTTTATGTCATGCGTGAACATCCGCACTTTGACTGCTGGGTGGGTCTTCAGTTTTGTTGGCAGATCATAAGTATATGCAAGAAATAGCAAGGGAGATAACGATCCTCCTTGCGGAACCGCACTCGTAATAGGGTACCGTGTAGAGAACGCGTCTCTGACTTTTACGCACATATACCTATCGGTCGAGAAGACTCAAAGCCAGTTGAGTAGTTGGCCACCTATTCCAAGTAGCTCTAGTTTGTGGAGGAGCTTGTTATGGTTTACTTTATCGAAAGCTTTAGATAGGTCAAAATAGAGTAAACAGAGAAACCACGATTATTTGTATCGTACCAGTCATATATATAGTCTACTATAATAACTGAGTAGAAGGTAATGCACCTTCTACAGAGCCATGCTGCTCAGTTGCGATCCATTTATTCTTTAACACCAGTCTTTCCTCTCCTATCTGCTCCTTGGTATACGTGTTCTCGAGCACTTCGACTAACAGCTCAGCTTTACCCTTTGCCAATCAGTGCTGTGATGCGCAAATCCAGGAGTTTTGACACTATACTTCGGTGAGTATATATCTTGAGTCAAAAATGTTACTTATGCAGCGTATTCGAGTTCAGCTTTTAAGGTTGTTCTAACACATTTGCTTAAGCCGGGAGCGGATGATAGAGAGGCTATATGTTGTTACAGGATGTTTTGTTGCGATCAAAACTCTTGCGCCAGGCGGGACTTGAGCCCGCATCTTCTGCTTTCCGGGCAGCGATGTTCGCCTTACACGACCGGCGCTGTTTGACCGCACTTTAAGGTTGTCTCTAGCAAATCTTCTTGAGATTCTGCCGGTTGCTTCCTGACCTGCAGCCAAACCTTCTGCGCCTTACGGTCAATTGGGTTTTTCTACGGCTGCTTTCACAACAGCTCTAAACGAAGTGATAAAGGATCTACTGAATTTCACAGTCATTATGCAATCCTTCATTGTTTACGAACTCATGGGAGTAGTTCTAAGAACAAGAAGGATCACAGAATTCCGATGGGGGTGTGTGTGCCTGTGGTCCTCTGATATTCCTGTAGGTCTTTTAAATACGAAGGTGCCTTTTTTCCAGAAGTAAAGGCATGCTTAGAAAGCACAAATATTTCAAAAAGAAGGACCGTCCTGAAAAAAAGGTGAAGTCCGATTAGGAACGATTCACGCTTTGACATTTTTTTCTCCCATCGAAGGGAGAATGGTCGTCATTCAATTAGTGGGATGCGCCACGTATTCTACAGGGTGCGCCAAAATTATGGCGACAGCACGTGCACGAACAATTCGACCTCCTATTCGGAGCATCTGCTTTTTTCTGCGCTTTTATTGTTTTTACTGCGTCAATTTGTTTGTGCTTATCTCATCCAAGCGTAAAAATAAATTGTTTTTCAAGATTGTGAAACGTTCTCACCACCGTGCTTCAATCATTGAACTTTACCATCAAGGCATCTCGGCACGCAAGATTCACCAGCGTCTTGGACTTCATCGAAGTGTTCTATATAGATCCATCAGACGCCACAAAGACATGGGAACCGAGGATGATAGATACGGACGAGAAAGACATGTTTATGTAGAAACTATGGAAAACATTATGAAGATATGTGAACGAATTCGCAGGAGCCCGGCGCGCTTGGTCCGCCGGATGTCGTGAGAAATTGAGATCAGGGAGAACTATTTGGACCGTCTGACGAACGAATTGTTATCCTGAGCTAGTGCTCACTTTGGGAAGTGCTCCTGGATTTTCCAACAGGATGGAGCTCCAGTTCATAGAACGAGAATGATGCAGGACTGAAGGCAACTTCCCAGACTTCATCAGTCTCCACGTATGGCCAGCCAACTCTCCGGATTTAAATCCGATGGATTACACCGTCTAGGCAGTTTTTGAAGCCAGCGCCTGCGGAAAGCCTCATCGCTCCGTGGGTTCTTTGAAGGAAGTTCCCCAGTAGGCGTTGGATGAGCTCGACGCGCCATACTTGCGTGCCGCCGCCAATGCTTTCCCTATGCGTCTCAAAGCCGTCTCAAACCGCCGATGGAGATATGTTTGAATCTCAATGCTATGTTAGTTTACAATAGACTAACAAATATTATCGCATCAATGGTTTCTCGGAAGTGCTGTATTTTCGTTTCCGGCGATTTGAATATAACTTGTCGCAATAATTTTGGCGCATCCTGTACTTCTATGTGATACCGTGAAAGAGGCTTCACTGTGCATGCGGCCTCTTCCAAGGTCCAGATAAATATGGCAGCAATCATAGATCGCGTAATAAGGTGTGTTGGCATGGACAGGACACCTTCATTCGGGGCACATCCGAAACCCCACACCTAACGCTCTGTAACTAGACAGCTTGACCAACTTCTAGTTTTATCTGCAAAATTGGACACGAACACATAAATGCAGGACAGATTCATTATTCTTCGAGCCAATAAAGGGTTCTGAAGTCAAATTATATGTTTTGCAGATAAGGCTTAAGAGAATGAGTGAAGAATGACCATGGCCTCGTTGAGCAGCTTCAGCATGACAGCAGTCTTTGAATCTTTGCAACGCTGCTGCTCTATACTGCTGTAGGAATCTCAACTCGTCCCTAAAATGAAAACACTTAAAACGGTTTTGAAACATTGGCGAATGAAAGAATTCTTGCGATCTGTTTATGCGAGAGAAATGGTATGACGGTTGGAAATATTTTGTGCATACCTGCGGTTTTTGTCCGGAACCAGACGAGAAGGATGCCTGAAATGATCTGCTTTAGACGTAGACGTTTCCTTTGCTATAATTTTGCCTGTGTACTGATGGGTCGAGTTTTTAAATTTTATCATCATGTCGTCTTAATTGCTAAGCGGACCACTAGTTGGAATTGTTGGTGCAATCCTAATAATGAGGTTCACCTTATAAACATATTTAAATGATAGTTGAATGGAATCACACACAACATAATGTGCTATGTAAGGGAGTCAGTAGGCCCATGAGGAAGCCAGGGGTTGGAGATGGACACGCCAGAAGGAGGAGGAGTAGAAGGCACATACTGTTATAAGGTGAATCCCCCCTTTTTGGATCTGCACTGAATTGTTGTGTAATAAACCATTTTCGCCGACAGATGACGATGGACGTGCGAGCCCGACTCAACCAAACTGGTGGAAGAAGCGTATCTAGCGTCACACTCTTTGAAACATGCGCTTAGCACAGATCCACAGGCTATTTGAATACAATTCACATTTCAGTACCGAGCATAGCAGAGTACTGTGTTTACTCCAGGTCGGCAGTAGACAGAGCAGGTGTATAGGTTTTATATGGAGCAGGAGGTAGCTGAAAATGCTGACAACGAAAAAGCGCCACTACTAAATTCGAGACAATGTAGCGTCAATCATGGTGAAAGAGTTCAGTACGACCCAGCATTGGAACTGGATAAAATTTGATCCGCTTCGTACATCCCACACTTGAAATTTTCCCCAGACTGGCTCCGGTTACAGTTGCAAACCGATGCAAGCGCTCAGCACACTATGTAAAGGTGAGACAGAATTCAGACGTTGACGACAATGTCGCTCAATGGTACGCGATGGTACATTATTTTGACGGGAATGATATGCGGTCCATCCACACCGTCTAAAAGGTTATTCAGGATGCTGAACACGATGCCAATGTCCATTTGGGCGATTACGGTTGGTTTCCTTCTTAGTCGATAGTCGAGACCGCGATAATCGTGTCAGGACCGCGACTATCCAAAATCGGTGGTCCTGACACTACTGCAGGAATGTTTCCAAACAACTCGTAACGCTAAGTGTTGGCAAAGAAAGCTGTTTGTTCTGACATCTGTTTAGTATATGTAGCGAAGACTTCTTCATGAGGCGGTTTTCTTTGTAACCTTACTATCTCATACTGCATATCTTATTTGCTTTATGTAATGTATTCCTTTTCTTTCTTTTATACTGAAGTATCACTGCTTAGCGTTGATATCAACACCATCCTTGAATCACTGTTCGATTGATCATCCTCTTCTTGTTTTACAGTCACATATTTTTAACATTCCTTATGGGTAATGGATGTGCAATGAACCACGAATATCAGTCTGCGTCCTTCCACAGGTCAGAAGCTTGGGTGAAGCCTTGGAATTAGGGCGCAGTGTAGCGCTATTTCGCAGGTATAATGAATAATCGCTCGCCGTCGGCGCGTAATAATCGCTCGCCGTCTGCGACAAGCTCTGCTTCCCTGCTCAGTGGATAGAGTGGGCATGTCTGTACTGTGTTACGTGCCCCGCCCTTGAATACTGAAGGGTGTTCGTAGAAAGAGGGTGTAGAAGTTCTTGTGGATAGTTGACACTCGCAACTGCGGCTGTGAGTGCCTTGTGTGCCTGAGGTCACGATGTTTCAAGAATAGATTGTGTGGGTAGTTGTGAGGTCCCCGCAGAGCTCTGACAAGGAGAGCCTCCAGAGTGGCGGTAAGCTTTTGCGATGCAATTTTTACTGGTTGTAGGGTCCCGTGTTGGAGTCCATAGTCACTTTTTTTCGGAATGCTCTTCTGTGGTCTAAAAAACCGTGTGGACGCGAAAGCGCGAAGTTCATGGTGCTCTGCTATCACTCAGAGCTGTGTTCGGTTGGTGTAGTGGTAGCGGGGTCGCCTCTCGGACGTACCGAGGGGTTTGATGGTTCGCTCCCCGTTGTCGCCAATGGCTTTGCACACATCGGGTCGTTATTATTATGGGCTTGCATGATCACAGGAGTCAATACACGATTAAGGCTTTCAGTATTTAATCCTAGCCTTTTTTAGGTGTGAAGGGGGGGGGGGGAAGTGACGAGAGTAATGAAGTCTACAGCTTCTTTAACACACTCTTTCACGGCGATGCCCGTGATATATGGGGATGGTCAGCTTGGAGAGAAGCTCCTCGTGATTGTCAAAGAAAAGGACGGCGTCTTCCCCAAACTGGCAACTGGTAAGCTCCGAGCCTGCTGATAATGGCAGGGACGACACATAGGGGGGCAGTCGTTCGGTACACCGTGCTGCCCGCCGCCCACTTCCCGCCCTGCCCGCGCCGCCCTATTAGGACAAGCTTGCTGCGCTCGAAGCCGTCGTTAATTGGCGTGACATCCTCCAAAAACCTATCAACTGATAGGGGACGATTGGGAAGCGCATCTCGGGGAACTCTGAAGCCATTTTCCAATCGGTTTGTTTATGGAGGCAGTTGAGGAAAGGAGGACGTCGCTCTTCTCTCTAGATTCTTTTCATTTTCACCACAGTTCTTTAAATTTTCGCCTCAGCTAGAGACTATGGGTGATTCCGGTCAGCTCTTCATTGGCGGGACCTGAAGAAAGCCTTGGCGCTGCAGAAATTCTTTTGAAAACTCTTTTGCTCCAAATATGGTGAACAAGACCCTTGTCTCAAGAACGAAATCAGTTCGGGATAGAGGTGCAGGGGCAAGGTAAGTGATTAGAAATGCGATGCCTCCATGTGAAGGCAGGGACTCAGACATCTGGTCCTCAGCGCGCCCCTCACCCCGCCCCTTTCTGAGGGCGGTGTATCCAACGACTCTCCGCCCACAATCCATCTTGTCGATAGCTGGGCTGGATTTAAGGACCACACCAATGTGCAGTCAGAACTGCCCAACGGAAAAAAGTTCGCCTGATGACCATTTGACTGGTGCAACCCACGTCTGCCAGCCGTTGGATGTGTACTTCTTTCGATTGTTCAAGAGGTACATCCGACGGCTACATGAATATGTGATACAGCTACACACAGCAGAAACGGCATCTTGAAAGTAAGTAAATAGCATAGAACACCATACTAACTTTATCTCATTCGCACACATTTGTTTGATTGCAGATTATAAGCCGGACCTACGGGCAGTACTCAAATGAAAGGGCAAAAAGGCTAGGTTTAAATACTAAAAGCATTGATCGTGTACAAAATGACTCCTGTGATCACGCAAGCCCATAATAATAACGATCCGACGTGTGCAAAAACATTGGCGACACCGAACCATCAAACTCGCTCGGCGCGCCCGAGAGGCGACCCCGTTACCACTACACCAACCGAACACAGCCTTTTTGCCTTTTCGGGTTGGGTGGCAGCAGGACACCATCAACTTCGGACACCATCACTCTCGCGTCCACACGGTTTCTTTTCGATCGCAGAGGAGCATTCCGAAAAAAGTAACTATGGTTTTGGACTCCCCACATGGGAACCTACATCCTGCAAAAATTGCATCGCAAAGGCTCACCGCCACTCTGACTGCTCTCCTTGTGAGATGTTCCTTCATCGGCCAATCAGCAACAGGGAAGAAATGAAGACGGCTATGAACCTCAGGGACCTCTATAGAGCCGAATGAGTGACCGCTGGGGATGACTGCGACAAAAGAGTGACCGGCCACATATCTGGGTCGTCCTATAAATGGCAAGTAAACGTCCACCGCCCTTCATTTTCGCCCTCAACCACCCTCCCCTCTTTGTTGTTCCCATGTTAGGTCCATTGCGTTTTTAGTCGTTGTGGTATAGGAAAAAAATCTTCAGGTCCACAACGAATTGATGTACAAATGTGCTGTGGACATGGAGAAAGGCTGATGGTCCGAAACGTCCTCAATAAACATTGATATCGAGCTTTGTCAAAGAATATTGAAATGAGACTGCGAATTATGAAGCTTAGAGAACCAACAATTTTAAGAAATAAATAAGGTTAAAATTATAAAAATTATAACATTTCTTTACTTCACTGATGAGCCTTCGAGGAAGGGTCATTATAATTAAGGTTCGTCTCGAGGAATATGGCGGAACGAACCAAAGGAGTTTATTTCATTCCTTCGTATTGCTTATGCGTATTTAAAATTGTCCAATGTCCCTAGAAAAGTGTTCCCCTCAAGCAGAAAATGACGCAATAAATAAATATACACATATTGTATGACCACCGCGTAGCTTTTACAGAAGAAAAACCTCTGAAAAATTAGTTGCATTGCATAAGAAGGATCACTCACGTTTTACATCGGTCTTGTCGCAAGTTCGGTTCAAGATTTACAGAAATTTTTGGATCGCAACCTCTGCATGATACTCACCTTGACGCGATCCCTTACATTTCGAATGCCTTTTCCAAACTTCTTTCCTGTCTTCTTGATCCAGCTGCCTAAGCCTGCCTCGACAACTGGCGAGCAAAGGATAGCGAGGAAGAATAGAAAAATCCAGATCCGCATGTTTCTGAAGACACATCAATATTATAATCGCACGACTACTCTAGCGATAAGCGGACAGACATTGGAAACGGGTGAAGTACTTCCATTCTACAACAAATAGAGCTGTTCTTGCTTTGCCATTACTCCAACAGCTAGTCATCTTTCTCACACCCTGGTCTGCTGAGCAGAAAAGGTGACCGACATTCCTCGACCACAAATAGACGCCTCAACACAGACCCGCGCTATAGCAGGAAGGTGGATCATTCTATACCTCTTTTGGTCGTGTTTACCACCTAATGTCTCCTGTATTTTTACGACGTATGACCTAAATTACACGCAGTCTAGAGAGCATAAACGTCCCACTTCTTCCATTGTCTTACATGAGCCGGGGTGGCTCTAAAAATGCTACGGATCAACAGAAAGTGAACTTTCCGCGGAGATGATTTAACACATTGACGACCGCGCCTTCTTCGCGTGTCTGGCGCGTGGGACCAACCATTTTTTGCGACGCCGACAGCGTGGCACGACATCATGTCGTACGGTCCTACGCGACCGCAAAATTAGTCTCTTGGTGGAAAGCGATGATGAGGATGACGAGGTCATCCAGGACGACGTTGACGCTGAGGACGATATCCTTGTACTACCAAATGACGACGATGATGGCTCAGAAAGTGAAGTAATAGAATCCGAAGCAGACGATGAGGATAGGGAAGCTTGGAAGAGCGATTTTGAAGCCCCAAATCGGTGGAACTTTGCGAAGGAGTCCGGCTTTCATGACGATGTGTTCGACTGCGGTAGGCCGATCGAGTACTATCGATTATTTATCAATGACGAATTGTTAGTTGAAGCCATGGCTTGACGAGAAGCTCAATAAATCAGTAACAGAAACTTGTGTTTGTGGACCACGCATTTTACAACAATGTCTAAAGATGAAGCACACATAACACAAAAAAGTTCCTAGGAAAGGTCTGAATCCAACTAGAAAAATAAATTACGAGGGGTGTGGCCTGACATCATGTCATACGGTCCCACGCAGCCGAAAGGGTGTGGCCTGACATCAGGCCACACGGTCGTCAACGTGTTAAATGATTATGTTGTAGGAAAAACTTTCGCCGTTTTTGACCTCTAGGTTAAAATGATCGTAAGTTCGCTCGTTGCTAACCGTTTCTTAAGGAAAACTATTGCACTGGAACGTCGTTCCCAATAGTTGCCAATAAAACTCGGCAGTTAGAGCTCACGGACTTTCATTAGGCATTTCTGTTCTGGAAGCAATCCAAGAAATGCAAGAAAATAACGCTATGAAAGCCACCAACATAAAGATCACAAAAACTTGGAAACAAACTCAAAATCCTGGAACTATTCTGCGGTGAGCATTTTTTTTGATTATTTATTTTATTTATTAAAAGGGCGATTATGATTCATGCATAGAAACATAAAGCAAACAAAAGAAAAGGACAAATCGTTATCACAAATTAGTCAACTGCAATCACATTAGAGAGTCTGAACAAGCAATACCTCTACTCCAAAGAAGTGTAGACACTGTCATCATATCAGCATATCCACCAAGAAGCAAGCTCTGTTCCGTAAGAGTCCTATATGTTGAAAAATCTGTTCTAAGTGTTCACTTTGCAACTGGTCCACGCAGTCTGAGCTTTCCTCTGGCAGATTTTGTCAGCACCACGTCCAAGAATTCTTGCTGTTGTTCAGCTTTTGGTGAGAGTTTTAATCGCCATGATAGGAGTTGCCCTTTTTCGCCTACTTAGTTAAGGCAGACCATATTTCAGATCTCTGAGTCCCATTAGGACTCATGTCATAGCTCACCGGGAGGCATCACATCATCAGTTTTCTGGTGGAGCTGTTCTGAATGCTTTCAAGAAGATCGCTACCTTTCTTTGGTTGGATTAAATAAAAGACCACGTTGCTAATGCTAACTTAACAATGTTATTAGGAATGGCTGCTCAGGAGGGCGATCATGTTTGATTTAACAGAGCAACGCGCATTTTCAGCAGATTTTCAGGCATTTTTTCAGGTTTTCATTGCTATGGTCTGCTCCAGTCCATTAGCCTCCTCACTGGATTCCATTGTGAATTAGTTCTGCAGCAGATCATCAAATGCCAAAAAGTGATAATTCGCTTGTGACCTAGAAACTTTGGGATGGCTGGGGAAGCTAGCTGCTCGACTAATGCTTCGCAAACCCTATCCTACTATTGCTAACGATCCGATCTTTATAATAAGCAACTATTACTGCAATTCGGAAAGCCTACGTACTTGTCCCGCTAATAAAAGAAATCCAGAGGGTCCCATTAGCACTGCATAAACATCTACCTACCTTTTGCATGCCATACTTTAGGCCTACATTTTAGGCTATCACATATTGTCTCCAGGAGCATTTCTGTGACAGTGCTCCCGTTATTTGCCTTCGTACATGCATATCTGAGGTGGGACAAAATTATTAGGGTGATTCATATGCTCCTGAGGGCGCGTGGAGCGCAGTCGGAGGATGCGTCGGCTGTCCCCTGCATCCGATACCAAGTTCCCGGTTCGGATTTCCCGCCCAGGCCAAGCAAGCCTTCCATCCTTCCGGGTGAATTGGTACCAGACTTGTCTGGGAAGGATAAAGCGCAGACTTGTACATCGGTTGGCCACCGAAAGTCATTGTATGGCCAAATACGCATTCAACTCGCTTCCACGACATCCCGTAGAAGTAGAGTGCGTGGCGCATCCCAAAGAGGATTGAATAACGCCGTCCTTTATCCTTTTTATATGCTACTAAAATTTTTTGGGTACTTTTCAAATTGTTGTATCTTCTGAACAAAACCAAGCTTCAACCAATTCTTGTTGACGGCTGCCCTCTATCGTTCCGGCAAGGAATGCATGCCGTGACGGTAGAAATCCGGGGGTTTTCATACAATGAAGTGACGAAGGTCGTCTCCAGTGCTGCCCGACCATCGTATCGTTTTTCTTCTACCAAGTGAGCTACTAATCGGAGCGAATAGTAGTCAGCTGGGGCGAGGTCTGGTGAATAAGGTGGCTGCAAAATCACCCCCTATCTTAATATTTGTAGTTCTTTGCCGATGAACTTGGAAGTGTGCGGTCATGCATTGTCATGGAGAAAATATGGGCGTTTCACTTCAATAACGTGGCTGAGCTTTTGTAGTTGGTTGCAGTACATTTGGCTATTAATGGTGTCACAATAAGGGAGAAACTCTCAGTATGCCGCGGACACTCTAGAGGACACTAAACATCTCCTTCCTCGGGTGCAGATCACCTTGAAGAATGGATGGCAGCATTTCCTCTGCTGGAGTCCATGCATGCTCGGCTGGCTGTAGAAACATGCATCAGCTCGAGCGGCATACTGGTCAGGTGTCTACTCATGCGGAATACATTGACGAGTTTGCAATTTACGAACGATGTTGAATTGACTTGAGGAGATGGTCGTCGCCAAGTCATTGGAACATACCTGCAATAGGGAATCACAGCAGCGCGACAGGAGGTACATCTGCCTTCTGCTGAGGCGTGGTGGGAGGAGGTACAACCGCTGTTCTGCCGAATAGAAAATTTTGTCTTGCGTCACGAAGGTTTCATAGGGCAGCCGTTAGACTGTCGATTTTGCCTAGTGGGGTTGGGGGTGGGTGAGCAAGGGGCATGAGAGGAAGATTGCATGCCCCGGCGAGGGGCGCGGTCACATTTTTTACCTCCTGGTCGTCCCCCGGAAATCACGGTCGACCATCAACTGCCTCCAGACTTGGGTTTTTCAGACATTGAAATGTTCCCTGGATGGAAGCGATTCATCCAATTATCACAGGTGCTTAAACTGAGTATATCACGTACTAGGTTACGACGGGCTTCCTCCGACGTGCGCCGTTGGACCTCGTAAATAAGTCAGTGATGGAGAAGAAGTTTTGAAGATTCCATATCTTTTGAGTGAAGCGGTTGGTAGACTTCTGATAAGTTGCGTAGGCACGGATTGACCATTGACTACTCACCTGACCTGTTGCGAAAACGAAACATCTCTCAAACAGAGAAGCTACATGTAACCGCGAAATTCCAAGATCATAACAATATTAGCCTCAGGAATCCTTTTCTCAACTTCTAACGCTGCATTCTTAACAAGCTGTCAGAACTTGCAGTAGCACTTTTACATGCCTTTCAGTCCTGACATTCTCAGGCACTGTAAGTTGCATGAAAGACTCCGTATTTAAAGCGATTGTACTTCTGCTCTTCAGCATCTCGACGCCTCCGCTTTGAACGGATCCTAAATACTAGAAACGAAGGAAATCGTCAGACGACCAACAATGAAAGGGTCTGAAGCGTATGTCTGACGGGGAGAGCGAGTCATATAGGAAAAATCCCCACCCCCCCCCCCTCCCCAATTAGTATGACAATGTGCTTCATTTTTGCCAAGTCGTTAAACAGAAGAGTAGCCGGTCCTTGAATTTACAATAGAATCGGCGTTGCTCGAGTTCTGGGGTCTTGTACGCTCGCGGTGCCTCTGGCAGTAGGCAGCTAAGGGCACAGTGGCGTTGCTTCATACGAGGAGGGGCGGGGGTTCGATTCTTCTGCACTACTGCATTTTTGAATTTCATCTGATTGGTTGAGATCTGGAATTGGATCCAAACGCATTCTGACGTCTTACCATTTTTAGACGTTTTCTGCGCATTTTTCCAGCTGTCTGCTGTGGAGAGTAACTTTCTTGCGATTTGTTTATTACTGACCGTTTTTTTAATCAAAAGGCAATGAGAAACCTATTCAACATCACCAATGGCATCGGACCAATGACATCGGCTCCATAGACGAAATCCTACTAAAGACACGCTCTTTCCTCCAAAGCAAGAGTTTCACAAGAGCAAGAGCTAAAACCTTCTCATATGTCCACTGCTTGCTAGCCTTTCTCTCAGTTAGTCTATAAGTTCACCTTGCGAACCTCAATCTCGTTCTCGTTCTTCCACCACTTCCACCTGTTTTTTGCGCCAACTTCAAGTTGGCGTGCTTCGAAGTTCTTGAGTATGATGACCACCAGTTCGTCCAGCTTGATTTCTTCCCTCGAAGGCTCCTTGTCTAAAGGTCGGCCACACTTCAGCGTGAGCAGGTGGACCATTACACGAGCGGCACTGTAGGTGTTAGGTTTTGGAAAACCTTCAGCAGTCCTCTAATTTCCAGATGACAGGCAAGATGAGGGAAAGAGTGTATCGATGGCCGTCTAGGTCAATTTGTGGAACCCACAGACTTTGTTTAATATATTAACCATCTCTGACGTCATATCCCAGTCTCTTCTGAAAAACCGAGCAGGATGCGTTTTCCCGAGATCATTGGTCCATGTATGGAAACAAACTGAGGAGCCTGCATTTATACGCTGCTCGTATTGTGACCAGTGCTGCTTCATGCACACCTGTGTATCATACCTGTGTATCACAGGTGTTCAAAATCCTACTATATATAAAGGAGTTGGCGGTTGTCCGTCCGCCCGTCCGTCTGTCCGTCCGTCCGTCTGCTCATCCGTCTGGCCTTTCTTAGAAGCCGAGTAGCAGGCGTCCATGTTCAGACCCACGCCGTGTCGAGACAGTCAGAAGAGAGAAAGTGTCACCGATGTCGCGGAGAGGGCGTTCGAGTTCAAAAGACTTGCCAGCGACGTTGCTCAACAGGCGTTCGGATTTAGATGATGTGTCACCGACGTCGTGCAACAGGCGCTCGGATTCAGAAGGCATGTCAGCGATGTCGCGCATTGGGTGTTTGGGTTCGGAAGAGGTGTCAACGATGTCGCGTAATGGGTGTCTGGGGTCAGAGGACATGTCACCGATCTCGTGGAAGGTGTGTCTGGGCTCAGAAGAGGTACTACGGATTTCATGAAAGGGGTGTCTCGGTTTAGAAGAGGTGTCACCGGTGTCATGGGGAATGTTCCGAACACGCAAGGGATGTTCCGCACACGTCTAATGGGAGACCACTTAAGAGGAGAGCAGTAAGCGGGGTCCAGTGAAGGGTGGAAGGACCAGCGAAGGGAGGAGGAGGGGGGGGGGGGTACCAGTAAGAGTAGTACCTTTAATGGGAGCCAGTGAAGGGAGACCAATAAAGGGTACCAATGAGATGAGGGTTGGGGGAGGGGGGAGGGCGAACGGGAACCAGTGAAGTGGAAAAGTTTTGCGAAGCATGCGTTGGATTTTCAGATGACCTTTGAAAGGCAGCGAGCGTGTGCGTGTACATGCCTCTCACTCTCACTACTGACTGATGCTCACTACAGTTTTTTCCTGTCTCCGGCTGCACATGAGTAAGGCCCCTGTTATACTCCCGCAGGAGCTTCCGCGGGACGTCCACGGGCCGACGGTGCACCGCGGACGGCTGCTCTCCTGCGGGCGGGAAGTATAACACCCCTCTCGTCGTCTGTCGGCGGCGATCCGCGGACGGCGGGCGTAGCGAGCCGCGACGAGTGGCCAGGCGCGGGGTCCCGACGCGATTTCCGCCCATCCTCGGAAGCTCCCGCGGGAGTATAACAGGGGCCTAAGGGGGTATTGTGTATTGCCGGGGGAGGGGGGGGGGGTAGGGAAAATGAGGTACTTGTGAAGCAAAGGGCCCGTGGTGCCGTAGGGTTGCCGGGAAACATGTTAACGCGGCAAACCCACGGCACCACAGGGACGGTACTTATGAAGCACCCGTCTTCGAGTGCCGTGGGTTGCCGCGTTTCCATTGCCGTTGCCGCGTTAACATGTTTCCCGGCAGCCCCACGGCACCACGGGCCCTTTGCTTCATAAGTACCGAAAATGACTTCGGGAATTGGAGGATTATTATTGCCGTCGGATATTTGGCGGTATAGAGCTCTCACAAGATTATCACAATCTGTTCCTCACCACGTAGAGAATGTGTACTTCGGAGAATAAATCGGTGTAAATGCGATAGAGGGTGGATAGCCTTCATAGGAAGTTTTGAAGATTCTGCCCTACTGTCCTGCTTTCCCGTAAAACTAGTTTTTCATTGTAACGCGAGTAAGAAGGCCTAGACGGGGTATTCTATGCCCGGGTGTTTGGGGGTGAAGTCCACAACCAGACGTTTGACGGCCGTTAGGCCGCTGAACGTCTGGCTTATACATAATCATGTTGAATACCATAGCATGCAGCTTAAAAATTAGGCAAAACACCTTTGAACACGATAAAGACGTCAGAATCCTTCAAATGTCAACCAACCAAATAAAATTCAAAAATACAGCAGAGCAGGAGAATCGAACCCCCCCCCCCTCTCCGACTCACTCGCGTAAAGCAACGTCACTATCCGCTGCACTCCCAACCACTTGTTAGCAGAGGCATCACGTGCAAGGCCCCGATCTTGAGGCGTCGATTCCATTGTAGCTTTAATGGCCCCCTACTCCTTTGGTTTAACGACTTGGCAAAAAATAATCACATTTTTATACTAATTGAAGGGTGGAGATTCTTCCTATATGACTCACCCACCCCGTTCAGACATATGCTTCAGACCCTTCCCTTTAAGATCCCGTCAAGAAGTAGTCAAGGTATTTATTATCAAAAAGTTGTTGAATGCCAGTATTGACATATAAAAATATCAGTATTCTCAGTGCAATCGTTCTACTGTCATTCACTTTAGCGAAGAACACAGCAATGCGTGCAACTGCGTGGCGCATTAGGACGACAGCGACGTTAAAATATTGTCAATATTAATAATACATTTCCATATTAATATATTAATACATTGCAACAGAGCCACTTTTATATTATACAAGTCCAACCAATAGCCCTAGCTCTATGTAAGTCCACGAATTTCGGCGTAAGGGACAGGGTGACGAACTTGTCGGCTGATTAGACAGTGGCGACATCTAGAACAGAATAAACTACGCAGAAGTTGCTCCGAGCTATAGAATTAGATATTTGGAAACAGTGGTGAACGTGCTAGGAGTTGAGCCAGACGTTCCATCAGTTCTGAGCCGCATATAAATAGGCCCACTGAAAAGTGCCGACACACTAAAGCTGTGCGTCGACACATTATCGTGTTCAGAATGTAATTCACCACTCCCTCTGTAGATACGTGGCGATAAGTGGTTCCCACTGAATTTTCTATGGCTCTGTAGTTAGCCAACAATATTTTTATGTGTCTCCCTCCCGACAACAGTGATTGCAAAGTGTAGAGAAAATCAAATGAGTGATATTGAAAAGATTTCGCTGAAAGCTGGTCTCCTTAACGTTGGAGATCGTACTAGCACCAGGACTGGGGAAGACCACGAGCTAACATAAGGAATGAAGGCGCTTCCATAACTCTGAAGGATTTAGGTTGAAGAAAATCGTATCCGTTAAGGGACGTCTTCTCAAGCTATGAAGTGTTCCTCATACTGATCAGCATTCGTTTTGTCACAATTCCATTTTCTGAAGGTCTAATGCATACTAGGGATGACCCAAAGTTCGTCCTCAATTTTGATGAATTTTCAATAGTAAATATGTCTTAAGAGACAAATTTCTCTTCAATAGTTCCACAAAGGATTCCGATTTTCATATTTTCGGTTATTCCAGAACAAGGGCAAGGTTAAATAGAGGTTTTGATGAAACGGTAAAGTATGCCTAAACAGTGTCTCAAGTGTCCTTGGTGATGCAGAGTGACAGCGCTAGAGTTGCGGGATCCAATAATACGACTCTGTCATGCATTTTGGATCGGTTCCTCTGCGCAACAGTAAGGCAGAGCAGTTCATCTACTTGCCTAGAGAAGGCGAAGCGATGGAGATCCAACGGACGTTCTTCTCCAAGTACAGGCTTTCTGGAATCGTGGGTATAATAGACGCCACCACGTCCACATTACAGCTCCTGTGGAATCGGAAGGAGACTAAGTCAATAGGGAGAATCTCGACATTCTGAACGTGGGCGTGTTAGTTGATATGAAGGTCGGATCCGTTGGGCGTCCACGAAGTGGCCCGGGTTCATTCACGATTCCAGGGTTCTGAAGTCCTCAAAGCTGACAAGCGGAACGCTTGACGGCTTAGTCATATGAGATTCAGCCTATGCAGCAGAGACGTCCCTGTTGAAGTCTATTACTAACCCGAGCACCCCAGAAAGTGAGATAGAGGACCTTGGTATGTTATATCCACACCCGACTAAAATGAGAGTGTAAATCAGAGGAGAGGTACCACAGGTCTCTCTGTAGCACCCGATCGAGGAACGAGCGCTGTTTTGGTGTTCTAAAACGTCAGTCCACATATTGACCGCTGAGTGCAGGTAACTATTCAACGACATTACTTGAAATTCCTCTTCTAGCCCTATAGTGCATTTCAGGTACGCTACCGTCAAGGCCGCTCAGATAGTACTGGCATGATGTATTGCCAGAGCGCTCAACTCTAAAGAATTGGACGACTATGATGGGTCTCCCAATGCCAATGTGCCCATCGTGCTTGAGCATTCTGTCCACGATGGAACATTATATCCATCTTTTCCTGCGGCAAAGCCTTCATGAGACGTATTGAGGAAGAATTCTTTTAAGAACATTTAAAGATGTTAACATAAATTCATTCGTAACTCTTCATAAACGAACAACTCGAAAGATAGTAGATTAGAACAATTCGGAACCTATTATACATCAACAATTCGGATCTCATTACAGATCAACAATTCGGATATCATTACACATCAATAATTCAGAACTCAGCACATATGAATACCAGTAACATACGAACAGCAACATTGTAAACAAGCACGTATTATTCCTATGAATTCCATTTTATATTTTCAAACAGTAACACGAGGATTATGTGTCTGATATTTATTTATTTATATTTATTGATATATGGCAAGCCATCATCAAAAACTCTGCCCAACTACCCGTCCACTTTCTCACAGCATGTCCTAGACAGACATAACTAGAAAACAACTACTCGAATGTATTCGATCCGTCGAATGCTCTCTCCAGCCATCCGTCCGCCCTCTCAAAACGTGCGTCACGTGCCGACACGTCCGGCTTTTGTCGTGAAAATGCCGTCGAAAGGATCAGGCTTATACTTTTGTCGCGCTGTTGAGCGAAGGAAGGATAGACCCATTTAGCGAATCTACTACTTAGTATAACATTTTCGTTAAATTCTGGCTGGCGCTTATTTCGAACATTTTCGCTACAGTGACATATAAATACTTCATAAACGGTTTTCATCAACGCCACATTAAACTCTCAGAATTGAAAAAAATCATGGAAAATTGGAAAAACAAGATAATGTAACGCAACATATAACAACTCGGGGAACTACTATCCGAGGACACACCTCACTCCGTCGAAGGAACAACGTATCCGGCCATCCATCCACCCTCTCAGATTATACATCGCATACAAAAAATCAAGTCATACAGCGGTTCCTGCTAAGTACGACCTTCGTTTTTCCTTCCAGTACGCCAGTTTCGCCTCCAAAATTTGCTGCTCCATGAGCAGGTTCTCCCGCCTCAGCTTCGCATTCTTAAGCTCCGCTTCAATTAGCTGCTCCCACAGCTCCGTAAATTTCATATGAAAAAAGCATGACATCTTTTTAAACTTGATGAAAAATGTTCACCTTTCATCTTTGCTGCTATCCTTCCTTTTTATTATCTTCGGCGGCTTCATTGACTGCATCTGCTCTACCAAATTAGGTGCTTCATCGTCTTTTTTTCGGTTTTGAATCTTTAATAACCTCAACAAATATTACAAGACTCCAAAACGTTCACTTCAAAGAAAGATAGAGACCAAAGAAGATTAGAACAACATTCTAGTCGTCGAAGCATTTCCTTTTCTGGGTCCGCATATTCGGATTCTAAAGTTCACACTCAATTATCTACCACTTGAGCGAGTCTTCTCAATGCATGTTATGACCCACCCTGACCATTTCTTGGCCTCCTTGCGTTCCTGTTAGGCGTGGTCTTTTTTCAAGCGCCTCGAGAATGTACTTTTGTACTCTCGTTATTCTCCGTAGCACCATACAACCGCCTCCAGTTTTCCTCTGCACCGGCTTCTACAATGTTTCGATATATTTAATCAACCAATGCGGATTTGATTAGAGTTACTCATAATGCTCACCACTGCCGTGGCGTGTTTCTTTACCGTCTTCAATTCGTGTCGTACTTTTTGATCTATTTGCTTTTCAGTTCTCACTTAGATGCCTATCATATTTCTTTCTTCTGTTAGCGAAGCGGAAAACCTTTTTTCCTACAATGAGTTTCTTTACCGCTGTGCCGTTCTAAGTTTTCCGTCTTGCTTCACCACCACTAACCGATACTTCGGATTTTCCGAGCTGTTCTTATTGTTATACGCCTCTTAGTTCTCTATGTAGCGTTGCATATATGTTCTTGTTGTTGAGTTTCTTGGTCTGCTGTTTCCACTGCTATCTTTGCTTCGGTATTTCATATTTCTTTGCTTTTTCACTGTTTATTTCACTTAATACATCTTTCTAATACTATTACTATTTTTCAGTTACCTTTTTCTTTTTTCGTCAGGATGAGTGTGCTCACCAGCTACGCCCTGTTCACTCGGTTGGGTACCTCCGGGCCCCAAACTCTTCGTACTCACCGGGGGAAGCTCATCTGGAGCAGCCGAAAGACCCTGCTCCACACGCTCCATTGCCTCCTTGAGCGCTTTCTTGAATTCCGGTGATGCCAGCGGGTCTGTGTCAGTCTCCATCCTCATATGCTTCCTCATGAAAAACCATCCGAGCCAGAAATAGAGGAGAAGAGCAACCGCTGGGCACTTGCTTTCCTGCCCAAGCGACGCTTGGATTGAGCCGATCATGATTGAATCGATTCTCCTTTGCTTGAAAAAGGCGCTCCAGGAAAGAAATGTAGCCGACACCACCCGACAGAAACGACCATAATAACGATCGCGAAGCGGTAGCTTGGAGTATGGGAATCCAAAGTTGGCGGCCTCAGCAATGATACGGTCCATGGTTTTCTCGGATATGTCCACGACGGCGTATAGATAAAAACTAATCAGATTACAGATTAGTGTTGCGAACGTGCCAGATGTGATGATACCCTTCACATACAAAGGCGCAGGCATCTGTTCGTTCAGGATTATCAGACCGGCAACCAGGGCAAGTCCGCTGAACTCGAGTCTCGAAGCATACCATTTCTTGACTGCTTGCCATCCGGGACCATCATTAAAGAATGAGTTGGCAACTTGCCAGAACATGTCGTAGTTGAACTGCCTGACCCCCACGGCTAGGGCAGAAAAACCGTCCTGTGATAGTGACGGCATCTCTGCCATCTGAAGCCAGCCTTGGAGCGTCATCATGTTGGCAGTGTAGTGCTGGAAGACATTCTCGGGGGCCTTCGTATGGAGGCGGAGGGTGTAAGCTGCCAGTAGGGCTGCAGACTGCCAACGGGCCGGACCGAAATACCTCATCACATCTGTCACACATTCCGACTTCACTTTTGCATCGGACGGCTTATAAATGATCTCAACAAAACCCTTAATTGTCTTGGTCAGGTCGTCAGTATCCCACGGGACGGCTCTTAGTCTGCGGAGGAGTTCGGAACACCTCCTCCAGAAAAGTGACTGCGAAAATTCCCGCTTCTCACGAATTAGCCGACTGCGCGATCCCGCAAGGACCCAGTCTGATTCTAGGATCTCTCGTTCTGTGAACAGGCTCACATCACCAAAGTCAACAGCACAGTGTACAACCGCAGATACATAGATCCACCATACTGACTCAGCCTCGAACGGACCAACTGCCTTTGCTCCGGATCCGATCAGCACCACGGCACAAACTGCCCGCCAACGATTGGTGAGCTCTGCGATCGTTTCGAAGTCAGGTCGGACATATGGGGGGTTCTTTCGCAGGTACCACTTCACGTCGAGTTTATCGAACTGTTTTGGAGGCTCTTCGTCTAGTTCGTCGAACTCATCATCATGATCTTTTGGCGCTCGCCACACGAAGTCAGTCTCAAAGAAATATGGGTTGACAATATTGAAAAAGAAGCGATGCCTCGCAACAATTGCACGTGCATCAGGAATGGTGAACCAGTCACTTTTACGCGATCGTGTTCCAGCATGCTGCGAGTACAAGCTGTCCGTAGCAAGGGCATTAGCGGTCTGAGCGAGTCTCGTGCATGCATCGGAAAGGTTCTTCTAGGCCTCTGCTTTGGCAGGCGGTTTCCGTGCGTTGCGTTGAACCTTCAACGCTTCTTCCTTCGCCTCGCGATCTAGGTCCGAGAGGGGTGCGGTCACATTGATTTCCGAATCGAAACTGACCTGTTTCCTCGCCTTTTTCGATGACCCAGACTCAGAGTCGCCCTCGTTACCTTTAAGTTCCTTGTTTTCCCAGCTTTTGAGCTCTCGTCATCAGTTACGTAAACATCACCATCTATGGTGGTTGGCGGTGGACCGGGTAGCGGAATGGGTTTACTAGGGTCCGGCGCGCCCGAGACTGAAGAATCGGCAGAGTCAGGGAGCTTGTTTGGGTCGGGATCACTCATGCTCGCAGTCGAGTTGGTGACAATGTTGACCTTAAAAACTTTGCTAGATGAAACACTGGGCGGTTTCCTGAAACATTGGGCGGTTTTTCGTCGGCGCGTGTGGCGCAGTCGGAGGAGGCGCGACTGCCGCGTGCACCCGATACCAGGTTCCTGGTTCGGATTTCCCGCCCAGGCTAACCAAGCCTTCCATCCCTCCGGGGTCGGTGAATTGGTACCAGACATGTCTGGGAAGGATAGAGCGCTGACTTGTTCATCGGCTGGCCACCGCAAGTCATTGTATGGCCAAATACGCATTCATCTCGCCTCCACGACATCCCATAGAAGTAGAATGCGCTGGCGCATCCCAGAAGGGATTGAGTAACGCCGTCCTTTATCCTTATCCTTATCCTTTTTCTTTTTCGTACTTTCACTACTTAAACTTCGTTTACCGATGTATTGTTCCCCTATCCACTGGCTGAGGTCTACTCGAATGCTCTGAAAGATTAGAAGAAATTGAAAGGCACTGTCATGAGCACTGCAGTTGGCTTAGACCTTGAGCGAGGATTCCCATTGTTTGTCCATAAGCAGCATCTACAGATTTACAGCTTCGCACTACTCATAGTACCTATGTGTGTTAATGCTAATGTAATTTTCAATTTTACTTTCATTTTAATTTCTTTTAATTTAATTTTCAATCATTTTCAAATTATGAGAACTTTGAAGGCCTCCCGCCTCCTATCTCCACCCGATCAGTAATAACTGATAAAAACCATGATTTAATTATTGATACATGATGATACATCATTAATTAATAATTAATTATGATATGACAAATCATTATAATTTCTAATAAAAGCCATAACTCACGGTGTTCTCAACATCGTCGGGTTCGCTCCATTTTCCAGCGTCCCACACTAGGTCCCCCCAACAACGACGAGCGGAACGACGGCCGAGAAGAGCGAGCAGCCGAAACGAAGGACACAGACGGCGGCCAGGAGGAGCAGCGGCCCGATGACGGCAGAAGAGACTAATGAAGATCTCTCCCTGGAACCTTTTCGACATTCGCGCCCCCGCTGCACCCGCTATCCGCGATTGCGGACAGCGCGCCGCCATCGAGGCGCAACTGCCTACAGCGTAGTCCTACCACCACTAACACATTACCTCTCTTCCTAACTTGCCTCCCCCGGCGTTTAAGTCCGCTTCTTTCTGCACGGGTCGTCATGCTGCTCTGAGCCATATGCACCAAACATCTGAACATGTTTTGAATTAATAATTAAATTTTTGGAATGTGAACGGGTATCGGATTACAACGAAGAGTACAAAGAATACGAAATGTTAAGCATCGACGTTATTATCGACAGTTTGCAGAAATCATTGGCAGAAAATGTATTCAACGAGTCCTTAGGAAGTCCCACACTAGGGTTCATGTCGGGAACACGGGTAGCACTATCAGGCTTAAGCACTCCGGCTATTCAAAATCAATCTGTGTACCAATCGAGCACACGAGAGTTATTTGGAGAATTGATAGAACACGTACTTTGTGAATGGTACTATGGGTGACATGCTCCTTGCTCTCAACACTAGCCGCATTCCCGACTTGGATAAATATACAAAGCAAAGCTGAGTACCTAGTTGAGTAGAAAATACTACAGTCATCATCATACAATGTGGCGGATATAAAAGGAAAAACGTCGTGGGCGCGGTTTCGATAAAAAGAATTGCAAGCTGAGCACTCACTTCTAGCGCTTAAAGTCAACTCTCACTGGGCGAACATACAGTCTCCTCTTGTTATAACCTGTTTGAAGGGACCGAAGAAACTGAAGTTTTTAAACCATTTCACGCGTAGAATCATGGAAAATCACGTGCAATGACTAAATATTTATCGAAAAATAGAATACGACTGTAGTAATGAAATATGTCGCCATGAGGAGAGGAGTGTGAAGACAAAGATTATTAATGAGGCCCTGTCCCTAGAGATACTCTGTTGTACGTATAAGTATAACAGCATGTGTGATGAAGAACGAGTACCAGAGGCAAGTCAGACCAGGTCAACAAGAAATTCTGTAACCTGATCTTACAAGGTTGTTCTTTGCTATCAAAACTCTCGCGCCGGGCGGAATTCAAACTATCTCTCTCTACCTTTCAAGGAGGATGCCAGCTCATTACACTGTCAGCGCTGTTAATTATGTCGCATTCTATGCCGCATACGCGATATCTTCGTTACAGTGGCCTCTCATCGTTTTCCTTTTCCTCGATATTGGATGTTGCGTATGATCAAAAAGCGCTGTTGCTGTAATCCTTTTCGGAGAGGACAGAGTGCAGTACAGGTCCTTCTTGGCGTGAGAGTTCTGGTCGCAACAAAACAGAATATGGTCTCTATATCGTCATAAATATATCGTAAATATAATATAGCCTCTATATCGTATGATAGAATATAGCCTCTATACCGCTGCTCTAGGCTCAAAATAAATGTGTGGGATATTGTTCTGAATAATCTGAGTTTCAATCCACTTGTCGTTTCTGGTAGTGGAAACTCCAATTTACGGCAGCTTCTAGTGACTACCAGAGGCCGGATTCATCAACGACTTACATAACTTTAACGGAGAATTGTAGGTGAAAAGCTCAGATAACGCGGCTTATCAAGCGAGATGGTGAGCGATAAGCCTTGTTACATAAACTTTTTGCTTACAATTCTTCGTCAAAGTTACGAAAGTCGTTGAATCCGGCCTCAGAAGTCATTCACGGTGCTTGACATATTGCTGACTACGAACATTTGTGGGCTGCGCACGCATGAAAATGGTCCACATGCATCTAATTCGTTGTAGCACAGATCCTGGTCGCGACTGCGAACGAGGCAATAGAAGTGTATAGAAGTGTAGGTCTGATTTCAGACGCGGTCATCTTGCTCCTCTTCATTTTCTGTGTGGGACCGGACTGAGCCCTTGTCGCGTTGTAACGAAAGTCGTTTCAAACGCAGAGTTCCTCCCAAACTGCGTTATAATGGGAGTAGCATTGTATCCGACGCGTCGTAAGCGGTTGATTTGCATTGGCGTAGAGGTAAGCTGGCCGGGTCAAAGAAATTCTACGCTATATCGAGAGTCGAGTCTTATCCAGGGAGGTATAACGAGAGGGGACTGTACGCAATTCGCATCTCCGCAACCACATAAACTAGAGCGAGCCATGCTCCATCTACATGCGCTGTATGTAGTTACTCGTCGCGGCCGGCCATCCTGATCCCCCCCGGCCCTATTTGCGCCCTGGCACTCAAAAGAAACATAAAAGCACTCCTTACCTTTGTACGAAAAACGGCACAACAGGAATCGTTTCCTTCCAGCACTAGTGCGTCTTCCAGCAGTAGTGCGGTGTAATTACGTACACCATTCGTCGCGCCAGTCGCTCCAGTCGCTCCCGGCGCCGGCACGAAGTATGAACAGGCGACAAGAGCGACAAGAGCGACTGGAGCGACGGCCCCGGCGCTCGAGTATGAACACTTTTCGGCGGCGCGCGCTCGGTTTTAATCGATATGCATGTTTTGCACGGACGACGAGTCGCTCTTGTCGCGAAGTATGAACAGGCCCTAATGCGCGAATATTGAATTTTGTGGCGTGGCGTACGAACCTTTTTCCGTGATCACGGGCAGCGCTTCCTCTTGTACGCCGATGGAGATCCCCATGCGTGGCGAAAGTCATATGCACCGCAGGCTGGGGCCCGAACCGGCCGGGTACGACCTCCTGTAGTTGGAGCACCCCGAGCGGGCGTCCCGCTGCCCCGAGATATGCATATGGCCCTGGAATGGTGGCGCCACTTTGCACGATCAAACGCTTAATCGAAGTGGATACCAGCTACCTTCAAGTCCATGTGCAACGTGTCAAGCTATCGTTGCCTAGGCCGTTATTTAGCTCGTTTTCAGGACACATCTGTGTTAAATCCAGTCTTCCGTACTGTGTCATCATTCGACCATGTCATCGTAGGCGAGCTTCACGTGGCTTGTCGCCAATTGAAGCGACGCCAAACCTTTGACCGACCCCGCCGACCGACAACATTCATGGATTGATGGATTGCACCGCGAGAGGTTGTCGGTCGCCGTCAGCCTTCGAAATTTTCCAGTCTTTTTTAGTTGCAGCGTTTTTTGAGTTTGTTTTCTTCACACGAAAGATTGTGAGCATCTGCCGCTGCCGTCCGACGTGATTTTTTCACTTTTCTCGCCGTGTTGCTTCAGTTGTCGACTGAAAGTTTCTGGAAACACGTGTTTCTACTGTTTAAATGTATTTGGATAGTTTTTATTGCAGGATGCGAGTGCTTATAGCGCTGCTGTAATAGCCATGTCCTCGGTGGCAGCGTACGCTGCAGTGCTCTCGATGTATACCCTCGAAGTGCTATAAAAGTGAGTTCTATTTTTGCAAAACCCTTGAACCCTCGTGCTTAGGTGTCCTAAAGCTTTGTTGTAGAATAGAATTTGCGCAATGCACTTGTCGAAAACGTCGCGGTTTTCAATTAAGTGTATATTGTAAATGCTACTTGCTTAAAACAGCGAAGTAAAGATATGTGTGTTTTTACAACTGGTTTTGTTAAACCCATAGATAACTATGTGATTCCACGTAAATGGAATTTTTACTATTAACGAAATGAAAATCGCGATGAGCTGTGCATAACACAATCTGTTGTATTAGCACACTGCTTTTTACCCTTGAAATGAACTTAAATCCATTATTTTTAATTGAAGCAGCAGATCAAAAAGTTTGTTCAATTTTAGCGGAAGGTGAATTGAATACCCATAGAGAAAGTCACATTAAATTTCCCTTTGGCGAAAAGTAGTTTATGCCGTTCTGGAATCTTAGGTTTTTTTTTGGTAAACAACTTGATTTGGAAGATGTTCCGTTTGATTTCAAAGGCGTCAAGGTTGCCTAAAAGAGTGTTCACTTTAACTTGAAAAGCGTCCAGTTTGACGTGAAAATGGTATATGTTTGTTGTGCTGGATGGAATATGACAATGTGTGCCCATCGCGAATCTTTTCTGTGTAAGTGAACGCTTCCTCATTTAGTCGTTTCTTTAAGAGTTTGTATTTCCTGCTGTGACCTGTTTTATGATGTAAAAAGGTGTGCTGGCGCTTAGGTTAACTCCAATTGAACACACTACGATTAACAAAAAAATCTTGAAAACTGGAAAGAAAAAAACTGCAGCGAAAACAAAAAGAAGGTCCGTCAATACTTATTACGCACCATGTACATATAAACTGTCCTCGCCCGTCACACTCTTTCTAACTAGGAGAACATCGAATGGATTACGAGCGGTTAACGATTGTGATTGGTAATATATGTATAGCATAATGTATCATTTCAGACAAAGAAGTGCTAGTGGTTCGGAATTGAAGCTTAAAGGCTAAATAAGGGCTAAATATACCACTGGGCATAATAGTTGGTTTCGTCTAAATGGTTCGCTTACCAGTGCATTCTCTATGTTGTAAGAAAGGTTGTTTCCGGTCAAAACGGAGTGATCCACCCGGCGTTTGGAAATCATACCGTCGTTTTAATGTTAGTGCATGAAATTTGAGTTTTTTAACGTTTTTGTGTCAGAATAATTACATTGTAAAACTAGTCATATGGGTAATGAGAAGAGACGTGTGGTGTAGTGAGTGGAGGCGTCAGCTGCCGCGCACTTTCCGAATCTGTTCAAGGTTAAGGTTTCACCAAGGCAGCCATTCTTTATATGCTTCAGCGGCGGTGGATTACTGCAAGAAGTTCTTGTAAGAAAAAACACTGATATATAAATATCAGTTGTTATATAGTGTATACAAAGCAGTTGTAAACAGTGCAGACTGTTGCATCAACCACTCCATGCATTCTACAGGTGCCGTATCTTTAGGTACGAACAACACCCAAAAGTTCCTTCCCATGTTTGATAAAGGAGGCGAAGATACCAACTTACCACGAACCAGATTTCGTCAAAGCATGCGAAATGAACAGTATGGATGTGATGGATGAAGTGATAACGTTTTTTGCGCTTGCCATATGCGCGGGCGAATACGCCTGTCTTCCTATATTTAAGACTTCAAATGGAGCGGTCTTAGATGTTTGTTTAGCTTTAGTTGCAATGTCGGCTAAGATACCGAAATTTGACCTACTGGATCAGCTTGGAATGGATGAGAAACTCCATCTCGTTAATGTCATTCAAGCCTACCCTGAGCTGTGGGACGAGCGCCATCCCGCCTACAAGGATAAGAACAATGGCCTGGAATCAAATCACAGGGATTATGCAAGATTCTTTCGACAAGCAATACCAGGGTAGGGTGGATGCTCTATAATTCTCCTCAGTTCTTCTCGATTGTAAACTGTGTGTTAATTCCGATTTCAGGGGTTGTGCAGGTCGGGATTCCATACACTTCCTTCACCCTCTCAGCTCGTTTACTATGAAGAATTACTTTTTCAAATTTGTGGGTTCTGAGCTTCCTTTTCCTTCGATCGCGCCCTATCAATTAATTTTCAGTTAAAATAAAAAATTCACAAAAACATCACTCCCTTTGCTTCCAAAGAACGGGCAAGATTTACAGGATAATTCCGGCACGCGACAGGGAAGAATGAAGAAGTCGCTTGGCAACTAGTGATGTAGGAGATTGTGTCTTGGCATTAGGCAGAGTTGCCCATACTGCGCTTTCAAGCAGTGCTTCTACTGAAATCAAGGACAGATTTGGACAACAGGCCGAAGCCAACAAGTTTGAATGGAAAACACTTTCCACAAGACTGTTTGTTCCCTAAGTCCTATACTGATTCTCAAAGTGAAACTCGAAGCTGCTCCTCAAATGTGGAACTCAAAGTTGCCCAATATTTATTGACAACGTTTCGGGCCTTAGGCCCTTTTCAGGCCTAAAATAAATATGCTGCATATCACACACGTCCATGCCCAACGGAACAAATGACAATTTATGGAGCTGGACCTCGCGGAAAAGAAGGAAGAGAGGTGACAAGGACTCGACCAGTGACCGGTCTCCCATCTTTCTCTGTCGCCATCATCCTCAGCAGTCACTCCGTGCGCCGTCAGAGACTAATGAGGTTTATTGCATACTTCATTTCTTCCTTCTCCTTAATTGTTGTTTGCCAGTGCTTTATCTCTAGTGCTTCCTTGATCTTGTTGTCCACAGTATCTGTCACGTTTCCGTGTGGAATTGAGACTCGCAGTTGCGGCAGCGGATCTCGTGCGTGTCTGAGGATGCGGTGCATTGCGAATGGATTATCTGGTAGCTTTGAGGGTTTAGCAGCATTCTTAAGTGTTCGTCCATTCTCCTTCCAGGTGGCATAGCTGTTTCACTTGCGTGGAATTCAGCGTGCGCCATACAGACCCCTGTATATCACACACCTACTTGGGCAAATCAGGGGCAGGATTCATCAACGACATACGTAACTTTAACGGATAATTGAAAGCGAGAAGCTCAGACAACGCGGCTTATCAAGTGATATTGTGAGCAATAAGCCGCGATATCTCAACTTTTCGCTTACAATTCTCCGTTAAAGCTACGTAAGTCGTTGAAGAATCCGGCACCTGGTTGTCCTCTTCACAGATTAAGCAATCCCACCTTTCGTACCGATTCTCGTGAGGACGCGACGTTGTGAGCATGAGAAGGTTCAGCAAAGATGGAGTTTGTCGAAATACAAGACTTGTAGGTAGCTACGGTCGCCTGATCACACCGTTATTGTCCAAAGCGAAGAATCTGTGATGAAATGCATAATCAGAGAACCATAAGAGCATAGTTGAAGTTTTCAGCAAGGACACAACCTTTTGCCATATCCATTCTGCAGGAGGATTTATTTAATCTGATTCCACATCTTTAAGAATTCGTAATAGTCAGTGCAGTAGAAGTGGTGAATGTAATTTGAACGACGTTTCCTTTCATATACATAAGATTTCAACTCTGCGAATGTAGAAGGATGTTGAAGGATGCCAGTTTCCTGTACCACATGCTAATGATTTGACGTTCCGATATTCATATGGTACCGGTATTGGTATGGTATCCAAAAATGATAGAAATCCGTGGCAGAAGTCTCTGGTGTTAATTCAGACGTAGAAAATGCTGAGTTAAGCCGTCCAGTCGCCCGTCGTAGTGTTGTTTACGACGTACCCACAATGAAAACATTATCTATGTATCGCCCGAAGTATTTAGAGACAAGGCTAGCTGCTCCAGATGATCTATAAAACACTGGCGAGCATCGGTGCCAACCTGATTCCTACTGCAAGACTTCCTCTTACTTGTTTGTATAACACGAAAGCGGAATGTGTTCACACCGACCCCTTTTCGCAGAAGTTCCTCAGTTTCTTCTACTCCTAACCCAAACAGCTGAATGTTCCTGTGATGCGGCCGCAAAAGCTAGACACAGGCTTCAACAGCTGTTCGAGTGTCAATGTTCATATATAGTGCAACCGCATTGAAGTTTTGATGAGAGTCGCTCTTCACCGTTAATGTTGAATTGCTTCAAGCGTTCGAGAAATTGTTGCACGTTTTTTAGATGTGCCGGAACGTACGCAAGTAAAAGTGACAGGGGGTGATGGAAAAATTGACTAATTCGATTTGTTGATCCTCCACAGGAAGTCACTATAAACCTTGTCTTAATAGCAGTAAATATCCTGTCGAGCTCCATTTCCTTTCTATGGCATCTTGTGCGTTTGCACAAGATGTTAACATGTAGGCACGCCTTCATTTTTCTGCATTAAATGAGCAAAAAGTGATCTCTCCAGCATCGCACCCAGGACTCTTCGAATGGTATTCTGCAGTCGTGCACATTCTGTACTGTATTGCTCGTGACTACTTATAACGTAGGCGCCAGTATCCTATAATACAGCTTCACTAAGAGACCCGTTCTTGAAACATTACAACAAAGCCTCCGCATTTGTCTTCCAACGAAAAGCGTAGCGAGTTGTTTAAGCTGATTGCTTTACATAAACCTCTCTTCCACATCGGACATATGTCTGTTCCTGTGATCATCAGATACTTGAAGAAGCTCGAGCTTCAATGCAGCGACTTTGGAAGAAAGTTCAGGGGATCGTCACGGCTAAACCATCCAACAGCAAGTCCTTCCCTCCATCCTCCCCCTTCTTCTTTCCCTACCAAGGTAGGCCCATGAACTTCCCCAAAGATTCTGAACGTGAAATATATGATCTTGTAGAGCTTCGAACGACAATCACAGAGCTATACTTCGTTTAGCTACGGGCCACTGGGTGGTCCGAAAATGGCAAAAAAATGGTACCTCTTCAGGGCGGGCTGATAAAGCAAAAGTGGCACCTGGAATGGCCCTGCCGTGAACATGAGCTTAACTTACAAAAAGTAGGGAGCTTAAATTAAAGTTTTATTATAGTAATTTCCTGCGCTTCCTAGACGAAGCTGCAGTGTACATTCAAGTGATTCATTCGCAACGCTGGCAGCAGCGATTCGATGACCGAGTGGATAGCGTGGCGGGCTTGCGGGAGAGGGTCGACGGTTCAATTCACCGTCTTCGCGTCCTAACCCCGCTTTCAACCTGTTGTGAGTTGTGGAAGAAGCTGCTTTTGTTGTGTGGAGCGATATCGTGCATCCATTAAACGATGTACGCATCCAGTAAACGATAGCATCAAACGGGACCTTCCTCGCCGAGGAAGGTTCCGTCTAATGCTATCCCAATATGACCTCTTTGGTATGTTTTCAATTACTTTTGGAAGTGTTTCCCACTATCACTTCAGTCGTGAATAAGATCGCCAGGCATTGATTTGACCCATCATCAAGGCAAGCTCATTGCTCTTCGGATTTCTTTGCAGACTACTTTTTATTCTTCTCGCAAGTTTCACTATTTCAGCCCACTTTTCCCAAGTGCTGCATATTTTATCCGACTCGTGTGATTGGTCGCCTTGCTGTGTGTTTCTTCCTCACCACTCTCGTATACACTTACGGGAGACGGGTCGGGGGCAGGGATGAGCGGATTAACCGTTATCCGTTATCCGTTATCCAGTTTCCGGCGGGTTTTGGCCTATCCGTTTTGTTGTTCGTTATCCGGTGGTTTTTAGCCGGATAACGAATAACAAAATCTGGCACCCTTATGATCACTTTGTTGAATATAAGCTTTGCAGTGCTAGGTCAGTGTCTTCTCTTAGTTTTCAATGGCATAAATAGGCCAAACTATGAACCTGCTCATAGCGCGTTCTGAAATGCAGAACACTGCCTTGCTCGTTTCTATTTGTTCAGTTTTCACCAAAATTCCTTCTATCATGACGTAGTGTCTCGAAAAAAACGTGCCGGTTGGAGGAGATAGGATTAAGCCTTCATACAAACCACTTCGTTTTAAGGATGTGCCAGATATTCGTCTTCTATGTACACAATCTTTTACCGCATTGAAACTATGTTTGGCATGTGCATAACTTCCGAGTGGTGGGTGGAAAGCCAGTACTTTAATATCCTATCCTATCCCACTATAATAAAAGCGTTAGTCCGTCTGTCCTTGTATGTATGTGTGTCACAAACCTGTGTGAACCAGTAAATCATGTCAAACGTGTAAAAGTGACCCGTACGTGAATGTAAAACCTGTCAAGGCTATCCTCATGTGCAATGGATGGAAATGAACCAAAACTAGCGGGAAGTGACCAGGTTGGACGAATGAGTGGAAAGATTCGAACGGACCTGCCGGATGAGGAGACCAACATTATCGTTTTTTCGACTGCAGTTATCGGTTTTCGCTCAAATTTAACCAATTGCAGTGGGAGTCACACGACAACCGCACCTACGCCCGTTTCTGAGCGTCCAGTTTCAGAAGCCGACCTCGTGCCACTAGCATGAGAAGACCACTAAAGGGCTAAGGGTAGAAGAGGGACTTTGAGAGTGGAGAACCGACAGCGATCAGGAGGCAGCGACCAGGTGGAGCATCGGGATGGTCGATGGGGGGAACAAGGAAGCAGGCCAGGAACAGTTTAGGCAATATGAAGGGATCGTTAGGGAGTTACCAATCAGAGAAGGGGGACAGTAAGGAGGATCAGCAAGGGTATACATTGCCTTCAAGAGAGAACGGATTCAGAGGATGTGACACCGATGTCACACAATGGGTGTTCGCTCGCCGTCGTCGTGTCGTGAGCGTGGGGTCTACTTAATTGGGGTAGAGTAGTAGCGATCCAGAGGGTGGGGGGGGGGGGGATAGGGAGGAATCTACCTGGAAGAAGGGACCTGGAGGCGGGACCAGGACGGGGAACCAACAAGAAGGGAGTCGTAAGGGAATTCATACGGAGAACAAGGAATCTGCCATATGCATAGCCTCTTCATGCTCGACACAGCGGCGACTGCGCGCGCTTCTGAGCTTTTGGATTCGGGGGACGAGTCTTCTGAGCTTCTGGATCCGGAAGACGGGCCCCGTACGTTCCTCAACAAGTGTACTGATTCTGAATCGTGTCACTGACGTCTGCCGCAAGCATGGGAGGACCACTAAGGGGAGGTGAAGAAGGGAGTAAGGGGAACCTCAAGGGTGGACCAGAAGAGCTACCAGGAAGGAGAGAAAGAACCTGGAGGAGAGGCCAGGAGGGGGTTACCAGAAAGAAGAAAGAAGAGACCGGTAGGTGTCAATAGTGGAAACAAAGAAGTGGGCCAGTAGTAGGGACCAGGAAGGTGGGGGACTAAAGAGGGGGAGAGAACACCAATAAAGGCGGACCGGCAATTAGATCCAGTAAGAAGAAACGAGAGAGGGGAACCTGGCTTCGGAAGACATGTCAACGACAACTTGAAACGGTAGCTGCTGAGCATGAGAACGATTGCGGAGAAACAACCTGAGGGATAGAAGTACTGAGCAGCACAAACCAATGACATTACTGGCCGGTGAGGAAAGAATGGCTATGAACACCTACTGGTCTCTTCTTGCTGGTTTCTCTGTCCTGGCCTCTCCTCCAGGTTCTTCCTTTCCTTCCTGGTTGCCCTCCTGATCCACCATAGAGGTCCCCATACCGCCCTTCTCCACTATCTCCTTAGTGGTTTTCACATGCTCATGGCATGGTCGGTGACACGTATTTAGAATGAGGATGCTTGCTGCGCGAAGTAGGGGGTCCGTTTTCTGGATCAAGAAACTCAGAAGCGCGCAGTCGCCGCTGGCGAGCATGACGAGGCTATGCATATGGCAGATTCCTTATTCTCCGTATGAATTCCCTTACGGCTTCCTTCTTGTTGGTTCCCCGTCCTGGTCCCGCCTCCAGGTCCCTTTTTCAAGGTATATTCCTCTTCACCCCCTCGGGATCCTCCCTACTACTCTACTACAATTAAGTAGCCCTCCCACGCTCACGACACGACGACGGCGAGCGAGCGCCCATTGTGTGACATCGGTGTCACATCCTCTAAATCCGGTCTCTCTTAATGGTAATGGATCTTCTTGCTGATCCTCCTTACTGTCCTCCTTCCCTGATTGGTAACTCCCTAATGATCCCTTCGTATTGCCTAAACTCTTCTTGGTGCCACCTCCTGGCCTGCTTCATTGCTCTCCCCATCGACCATCACGATGCTCCTCCTGGTCGCTGCCTCCTTATCGCCGTCGGTTCTCCACCCTCAAAGTCCCCCTTCTACCCTTACCCCTTTAGTAGTCCTCTCATGCAAATGGCAAGTCGGCTTCTGAATCTGGACGCTCAACAACGCGCGCAGGTGCTATTGTGTTAAGCAGTAAAGGGCTGTGTTTTCCCTGCTGCAGCAACATCCCACGCTCAATAGCAAATTTTGCCCGCGCTGTAGATGATGAGGAGCACCTTTTCAGGTTAGATCACTCGACCGCTTTCGCTGTGGATGATGCGGCGTAGCTCACTTAGCTTAGATCACTCCACGCACACTCTTTTATATATAGGTGGTGATAGGTGGTGATGGTGGTAGGTGGTGGTATCTCACTTAGGTTAGATCATTGGACCGCCCTCGCTGTGGATGATCCGGCGTACCCCACTTGGGTTAGATCATTCGACCGCCCTCGCTGTGGATGATGCGGCGTACCTCACTTCGGTTAGATCATTCGACCGCTCTCGCTGTGGATGATGCGGCGTAGCTCACTTAGCTTAGATCACTCAACGCACACTCTTTTATATATAGGTGGTGATAGGTGGTGATGGTGGTAGGTGGTGGTATCTCACTTAGGTTAGATCATTGGACCGCCCTCGCTGTGGATGATCCGGCGTACCCCACTTGGGTTAGATCATTCGACCGCCCTCGCTGTGGATGATGCGGCGTACCTCACTTCGGTTAGATCATTCGACCGCTCTCGCTGTGGATGATGCGGCGTAGCTCACTTAGCTTAGATCACTCAACGCACAAACTTTTATATATAGGTGGTGACAGGGAGAAATTTGAACATTTCCTATGATTCACAAGAGTGAAGCGGTGGGTGAAGGGTAGGGTAAAATTTTATCATTCAGCGATTGTTAGCTATTATCACCGTCGATCACAAATTGATAAGCAAATCGTTCAAATCAGTTCCGTTAAGCGGCTGATATCGAGGTAGTAAGCTGTCACAACGATGTTTTGTTGCGATTTTTTACCATCAAGTATCGCAACAAAATATCGTTGTGACAGCTTGATAAGCAAATATTTAGAGGTTGACGAGGGTGAGGGGTAAAATTTCATGCGCTGTTCAGCATTTATGAAAATCGGTTTAGAAAAGGGTAGTGAAAAACTCTACCCTTTACTGTATATAGGCGGACACGGGGCTCAATACCATCAAGTAGGAAGTTCATACCGAGAAGTCTATCTAGTCCCTCAATATAAGGAAATTTTACAGATCTCCTGGCGTAGCGAAGCCCTCTGACTCCATCCGACTCGGACGAAGCTAATTCAAACCTGGGTGCGCCAAAAAAGGTTGAGGATTTGGTGTTTTTCTGTGCAAAGGCATCAACCCGCAACACTACGACAATAACGCCAATTGGTTCGGCACATCCTTTTGTACCGGTCAGTTTCCTCCGAGTTCAGTTTGAAGGTACCAACCGTGTTCTGTATAATGTCAAACCAAAGAGCCGCAATTTTTGAACTTCATCGTCGAGGAATGCGTCAGAGTGGCATCGTTCTTGCTCGGTGTCGCTCAAACGACTGTTTCCAAAGCAATAATTCTGTATAAGGAGCTGGAGCTGGGCCATTAAGGTGACCGTCTAGGGCGAGGACGTAAGCGCACCGTCAACACGTCCCGAATATACGGAAAATCATCAAGAAGCGAATTGGCCGAAATCAGAAGACTTCCATGAATAAAATCGCTCGAGACATCGGTGTCAGCCCCTCTCTAGTGCGTCGTATAGCCAAAGACGAACTATAGGTTTGAAGCTCTACAGGACCCAAAAAGTCCAGATTCTAAAGGACAAGAACAATCGCGGATGGCTCTTTCGATGTTGCCAATTAAGGGGTGCGAGCGGTGGATCAATAATGGGAACGGATAATCTTCACAGACGAAAAGCTGTTTACCGCGGTCCAAACGCACTATCGCCAAAACGATAGGATCTGGTCCTCAAACGCTTCGGACACCTCCATCGTTGAACACTGCCAAAATCTACAATCAGTCATGGGGTGGAATTTGCGCCAGCGGCACAATACCCTTGTACTTCGTGGACCAAGCACTGAAAGTTGACCAAAATGTATACTGGCGTAACATTCTTGAGGCTGTGGTCCTTCCTAGCACTTCGCCAACACGCATTGGACGTTTCAACAGAACTCTGCTCCAGCGCAGGAAAGAAGACGGAGGAGTGGTGACTTTATAGCAGCTGAGGAATGGCACCCAAACTCTCCAGACCTGAACCCGATGGACTACAGCGTGTGGTCATTTTGGAGTCCGGGGCCTGTGCGAAGCGTCACCGCAGTCTCGAGTCCTTGAAGCAGTGGGACCGTTTGTCTCCTAATGACCTGCGGCCTACAGCAGAAAACATCGCGAAACGTTTGGCACTCTGCTTTCGCGCCAAGGGAAGCCAGTTCATAACCAATCGGACATGATGTTGCTGTAAGTGTATGTTCATCGTATTTTATATTAAGGTTACTATCTGTTTGTTGATGTTGATGATGATGATGGTTGTTTTTATTTGTTGATTATTCATCGAAATTTTCAAACTTTTTTATGATAAAAAAGCTTCAACCCGTTATTTTGGCGCACCCTCACATCCCATTATAACGCATCGTGACTCCCGATTTATTTATTTTTTTTCGGAAATCGCTCAACACAGTTTCACTCCAATAAGAACCATGTCTGGTCATTGCTTTCATGCAACTCCAGGATCGTCTAACGGAGGATCCAGTCGGTGACTACAACTTGTTTTCCGGTAGAAACTGGCTTGGAAACCATTTCATTTTGGTATGAAAATTCCATCACACAGTTCTAGACACCTTCCAGCACCCACGGAAACTGCTTAGGCCTGCTGAGCGCGTGTTCAATTGTGGACGGTTGGATCCAGTGAAAGATTAAATATTATAATTACTATGATTGTTATCAATATGCTGTGCTAAACGAGGTTTTCAAGTAGATCTTTACTGCTGTGGCCTGGCGTTTCGATTTTCCGTCGTCTTTAGGTGCGCATAGGGTCCCCAGTAAGGAATGATATCCTCGAACGCTAGAAGACAAGCACTGGCAGCCAAGGCACCAAATACTTTGCTTTGCGATGTCGTTCTGCGCAGGAGTTCTAGATTCAGCGCCAATTAGATCCATAACGCAACTTCTCCTAGTGAACTGATGCTTGTGGTGGCTTATCAGAGCTTCCTAATGGAAAAGAAATTTGGGGTCGGATTAATCAACGACTTACATAACTTTAACAGAGAATTCACAGCGGAAAACTCAGATAAGGCGGCTTATCGCTCATCATATCGCTTGATAAGACGCGTTATTTGAGTTTTTCGCTGTGAATTCTCTGCTAAAGTTATGTAGGTCGTTGATGAATCCGACACCTGATCGGAATGCTTGGTTCAGTGGCAGATTCATTAGCCGAAGCGAATTCAATAACAACGATACACAACATGCACATTGTGCGAGAGCCGAAGACATCGGTCTCCCAAGTATTCCGCAGAGTGAGGTGAAAACATAATAAGGTATACCTACTGAGAAAGCGAAGAAGGTGTTCGTAGAACAGTACGGTTCGTGAATTACAAAACTAATTGGCCGGATGCGATCGAAGGAAACGGCAAACCAGAGTCTACAAATTTGATAACGCACTTCTTGGTAACCTCCACAGTAAGCGAGGTGATGGGGTGAAGAAAGTTCAAAGAATTCCGAAATGCACGACGCCGGCAATCAGGATTTGTGTTCTTGAATGCCAACTCCTTTAATGTCAGACTTGGAAATCGCAACTGCTTCAAAAACAGGACCTATCCAAATAATAGATTACAAAGTTCCTACTGCAGGTTTACATGTTCAGCTGCCCAATATACCCTGCTGCTGTTTGTTTGTCTGTTGACTTGTTGTTGGAATATAATGCGTTTTTTCGGGCACTTCAGTATGCATCCATAAGTGTGATTTAGAATCATCCATTGCTTGCAAAAACGATAAGCTTTAATTGGGTTATCTATGGGTAGTTGTTCCATTACCTTTGTTCGGAAAAGTTTTGGAGCAATGTATTCAGAGTTCCTCCTTCCTGGGCTTGCAAGGGTTTTGAAGGCAATATTATATTTATTGCATAAACAGCGTAATCAAACGAGTGCAGAACGCTCTTGTTCTCGGTGAGCGCAAGCATCACAGCGGTCGTTGAATCCTAGAACTGGCAGCCTCATCCAATAGGAGAAATCTGAATTGTTCCCTAAAATAAGGGGTGTAGATCCAGTTTAAGCAGTCTACAGCTTACAGTGGAAAACCAGAGGTACAGCTTAGGGCCTGTTCATACTTCGCGACAAGAGCGACTCGTCGCCCGTGCAAAACGTGGATATCGATTAAAACCGAGCGCGCGCTGCCGAAAAGTGTTCATACTCGAGCGCCGGCGCCGTCGCTCTTGTCGCTCTTGTCGCTCTTGTCGCTCTTGTCGCTCTTGTCGCCTACTCATACTTCGCGCCGGAGCCGGGAGCGACTGGAGCGACTGGGGCGACAAACGGAGTGTGGAGTACGTAATTACACCGCAGTAGTGCTGGAAGGCGCACTAGTGCTGGAAGGAAACGATTCCTGTTCGGACTTTCTTCACACAAAGGTAGAAGGGCTTTTATGTCTATTTTGAGTGCCAGACTGACGATGTAGGTAATGCGATTGTTCGCTTCTGTCTGTTTCAGTTTCTAACAACTTTTTTGACCAAAAATATGTCTGTTTGCTTGTGTCTGCTTCAGTTTCCAAAAACCAATGCAATTTAAGTTGAAGTTAGACGCGAAGACCTCTATTCACTTGATATTTTAGGCCACGAAGTAGACGTTATGGTGCAATTACGTACATCACACTACGCCCGACGCCCCAGTCGCTCTTGTCGCTCTTGTCGCTCCAGTCGCTCTTGTCGCCTGTTCATACTTCCGCGCGCTGCGCTCCTGTCCCTGCTGTCGCGAAGTATGAACAGGCCCTTACAATTGTACAGCAGGCTTTGATAGCTTAGTGCTGCAGTAAACTTTTGCTGCTCTAACCGTGCAGTAACTAGCTATAAATAACAGTACAGTTTCCTTTAAGCCTCAAGTGGCTGGTATCAGGGTTGTTAGCTGTTACGATCTTGTGTTGCGATCAAAACTTTAGCGCCAGGCGGGACTCAAACATACACCGCCTGCTGACCAAGTGCGAATTTCCACGCCATTATACCACCGGCGATGTTTGATGGAGCTCATATCCAACCTAGTGGGACAGATCAGCCCGCCTGGCGCTAGGGTTTTGATCACAACAAACATCGTTCTAACAGCATGTAATAATTAATACATACCTGTGGTTTTTGGCCGGAACCAAATGTCACGGAACCCTGAAATGCGGTGTTTTGACTCAGAGATAACCACTACTTGCAGTTGATTTCAATTTCTTACACTCTACAAAACCACTGTGGATAAAAGCGGTGCTATGGCTCTGAGGAGGACTCCATCCTTTTCGCCCGCATACCATAGTCTCGGTCTCAGCGGTCAACTTCTTCGCGCTCCCTGCCATTGGCCTGCGCCACTTTCTGAAGCCCACGGCCCTTGGAAGGCCCCCCATTAGAGGACCCACTAGGAGATACGGGGTGGAAAGGGAAAGGGTAACGGTAATGGAAATGGGTAAAAAGGGAAAAAAGGCACAAATATTAAGGAACAGATCAGTTTAGGGTATTGGTCGATCGAGGTAGGTCATGTCGAATGTGGATTGGACGTAATGCGTGGTTGGGTACAATAAATGTATAAAACAAAATGCGTATTTAATCTACAACATAAAAGTAGTTTAATAAAGAACCTCCAAACCATATGGAACCGTGATGCAGTTCCAAAAATAGGGAGGTGAGAGGGCGCAAGCCAATCCTAGTCAGACAGAGCACCTACCAAACCAGCCAATCAAGGCACCGACACGCTGTCTCTCTCTGAATGGCACGCCCATTTAATTCTGCATGTTTGGCTGTCGCGTTCCCACAGCACAGTGCAGCACCGCTTGGCGACTAATCGTAAGGCCGAGAATCGGTCGTCAAATCCATTCTACTTTACAACCAAGGAGAACGATGCGGTTCAGCACCACTTTGGGCGAATCCAATTGTCTGTACTATGATAAGCACGCAAAAGACAACGACACCAATCGGATTCAAACCCTAGACCCTTCGCCGCCTATGGGTTCTTCTCCCCACCAAACCTAGTCCACTAAACCGCCAACGAAGGTGAGGCCGAGAGACTTTCGTCCACATACAACAGTTCAACGGTTCGAGACAGTCTTCGAGTTACATTGGTTTTTAATTAAATTGTCTGCCAGCAAAGAATTAAGCTCACCCCGACGCGATTCCTTAGCTTACGTAGACTTCTATCAAGCTTCCTTCCGAACTTCTTCAATTTCCTCCTCAGTTTCTTCCCGAAACCTCCCTCCACGACAGTAGAGCAGAACATGACGAGGAGGAGCAGAATAATCCAGATGCGCATATTTCTGAAGAAGCATTCATATTCGCAATGCACGATACCTCGGGTAGACGTCGTTAACGCGTTAAGTCTTTCAATTTAACTGGAACAACATGAAGAAAAATTTTGTCACAGGTGGGTTGCCCAAGTTGACGGTCCCATGGGCCGGCCAGCCTATCCATCTGCCGAAATTCCGGCGTATATCACAGGGCGTCACAGATGGCAGACGGGGACAAACAAAATTCGTGGTCACGCAGCGATATCTGCCTATTTACGTGATTACTAAGCCTACGAAGTTGGCACTTTATTTTGAATGTGGTTACGTTGGCGGGCCGCTCGTGCGAGTTGGTAGAAGCACTGGAGCAAAGAAAGACAGACTTCTGTGCGGCGCAGGAGACGAGGTGGTCCTGCTGCAAGTCAAGGGATATTGGCCGTGGATCCAAGGCAGTTTTGTGCGGCAGTCCCAGGACCACCAGTGGTGTCGATATGATCGTCTCCGAATGTTTCCAGGACGCGATAGCCAGCGTAGAAAGTTTCAATGACCGTTTGGTGAAGATTGTTGTCGCCGTAGAGGAGCGACGATGCCATTTCTTTTCTGCGTATGCTTCGCATAGTTGTTGTTGCAGGTGACCTTAATGGTCACGTCGGAGCAACGAAAGACGGCTACAGCCGTCATGGTGGTTTTGGATATAGATCGCGCAACGCCGATGGTGAGCGTGTACTTGAGTATGCAAACTCACATGACCTCACCATCGTGAATACCAAATTTCGAAAGCTTGACTCCCACCTCATCTCGTTTCATAGCGGGAACGCTAAAACATGTCCTTGTTAGGCGTCGCGACCAAGGGCTTGTCACAGACGCGAAGATCGTGTCGTATGAGACGGTTGCCACGCAACACCGTCCACTGATCTACTCGCTGAAGATCACACCTTCGAGGTGTCGAGCGATGCGGGTCGGCTAGAATCAAATGGTGGTGACTGAAAGAGAGGGAAGCGGCAGTTATTTCTCGCATTCGGTTGCCGAGGTAACAACTGTCGCGAAATCTGGAAGGATGCTACCGATGCGATAACTCGAGCTGTACGCCTCGAACTCGGCACAACGAAGCCTGGACGACGCTGGGTCGACAAGCAGACATCGCTGTGGACTGACGTGTCAGAGAAAAAGTCCGAGAAAAGAAACGACTTTATCACGTATTTATCAGTGATAAAACAGTCCATATTTGGCGGAATGATCGAGAAGCGAAGAAAGCGGCAAAAGGGCAGTGGCCGCTGCTAAAGCCGCATATTACGCTGATGTAAGCGGTAAATTGGAAACGCGCGATGGTGAGCGTTATCTTGATCGACTCGCCAAAGCTCGCTGTCGCCAAGCAGAAGACATCGAGAAGTTCTTTGGCATTATCGATGACAGCGGTCGTCTTCTGATGGATTGTAAGAGGGCTGTGAAGCGATGGCACGACTACTTCGAGGAGATCTCGAATGTTTAATTTGCCCATCCTGCTATTCCTTTTGCATCTCCAGTATACGGTCCCGTTCAGAAGATTACAGTGAGCGAAACCGAAGCAGCCCTGAGGAAGATGAAGTCAGGCAAAGCCACTGGTCCCGATGACCTGCGAGCTGACCTGTGGAAATCGAAGGGCTGATTCCCTGCTGACTGGCTGACAGAGTTTTTCAACCAGGATGTTGCTGAGAAGAAAGTGCCCGAGAGCAGGCAGCAAATCACGACCATCCCGATTCAGAAGAAGAAGGGCAGTCATGAGGACTGCGCTAGTTCCCGTCCAATTCGCCTTCTTTCGCACACCATGAAAATCTTTGAGCGAATTGTCGATCGACGTATCGGGGATGTCGTCCAGCTTTCCACGAATCAGTGTGGTTTCGCCTCTGGCTTCACGCTGTTCATCTTTTGCTAGAAAAGCACCGCGAGAAACAGAAACCGGTCCATCTTGCCTTCCTGGACTTGGAGAAGGCCTTCGACCGCGTTCCGCAATATGTTATGGTACGCGTTGCGACAACATGGCATCCCTGAAGAGCTTATCGAGTGGATGCGCATTCTGTCCTCTTCCCCAAGGAGTCGAGTGCGAGTGCCAGCGGGCACCTCGACGGAATTTCCCACCTCTGTAGGGGGCATCAGGGATCTGGACGTTGCTCTATGCTGACGACGTGATGCTTGCATGTGAAGACAAAACCGAACTCGTGCGACAGGCACAGTCGTGCGATCGCTTGACATTCTTCGGACTCGAGCTAAACGTCATAAAGACGAAATACTTGGCGACGGATATGAATGAGACGGATCTACTAAGATCAATGATACACGAGCTATATCTTTCAAATATCTTGGATCAACAGTCACGTCCGATGAACATGAATGCGCGTGTGAGTGCAGCCTGGTCCAATGGCGCTCCCTGACTGGAGTGCTTTGCGACAGGGTAATACCTGAGCACCTCAAATCGAAGGTTTATAGAACAGTCGTCCGCCCCGCAGCAATGTACGGTGCTGAGTGTTGGCCCGTGGCGAAAGAAATTGAGAGCCGCCTCAGTGAAATGGAAACGAAAATGCTACTGTGGACGGCCGGAGTTATGCGTTTGGTCCGCGTTCGCAACGACATCATATGACAGAGGTTCGGTGTCGTCCCGATATCCTAGAAGCTGCGCGAAGCTCGTCTTCGATGGTACGGCCACGTCCTTCGCGCTAAAGACGACACCGTCCGTAAGACTGGCCTGAACCTTGAGGTCTTTAGAAAGCGGCGCAGGGGACGCCCGAAGCAACGTTGGTTAGATACTTTGCATGATGATGATGATGATGATGATGATGATGATGATGATGATGATGATGATGATGATGATGATGATGATGATGATGATGATGATGATGATGATGATGATGATGATGATGATGATGATGATGATGATGATGATGATGATGATGATGATGATGATGATGATGATGATGATGATGATGATGATGATGATGATGATGATGATGATGATGATGATGATGATGATGATGATGATGATGATGATGATGATGATGATGATGATGATGATGATGATGATGATGATGATGATGATGATGATGATGATGATGATGATGATGATGATGATGATGATGATGATGATGATGATGATGATGATGATGATGATGATGATGATGATGATGATGATGATGATGATGATGATGATGATGATGATGATGATGATGATGATGATGATGATGATGATGATGATGATGATGATGATGATGATGATGATGATGATGATGATGATGATGATGATGATGATGATGATGATGATGATGATGATGATGATGATGATGATGATGATGATGATGATGATGATGATGATGATGATGATGATGATGATGATGATGATGGTGATGATGATGATGATGATGATGATGATGATGATGATGATGATGATGATGATGATGATGATGATGATGATGATGATGATGATGATGACGATGACGATGATGATGACTTGCTTCAGCCCAAGTAGATTTTGGCTTTCAATTATTTCCGTTTACCGGCAAAACTGAGGTAGTTTTCGAATGGCAACTACTTTTGTTTGTCTGCATTCCTAAGAAACCATTTAGTAGATGATCGTCAGTGTGAGCAATTCGTTGCGCTGAAATTTATTTGGTGAACAAACATATAGATAAGATAACATACATAGATATATAGATATGATAACATGCAGCAATAACAAAAGCCATTTAATATATGCAGCCGAACAAAGAGCCTGGCAAATCTCGCGTCTCAGCTTTCGGTTGTCCCTGAAAACTTTTCCGAGGCTTGATAATAAGGTCAAGTATTTAAGTGAAATTATATGAAGAATTTCGAAAACCGTCTTCCATCAACCAACAAAACTTCACTTAGTGAGTGCATTCATCTCATCTGATCTTGACCTGTATCTATCTCCATCATTTTGGGACCTCCCCTTTCTCGACTTCTTGATTGCAAGCCAACACTAGTGACCTTAGGATAAGCAAAACGAGTACTCGATCCCATTCTGGTCTCATATCTGTCTTTTAAATAGTGCGAAATGTTTAAACAGAGCCGGTAGTTTTGGAAGAGAAGCAGGTCTGGCATTTCGCACAGTTTTCGGAGGATTCATCATTACTATATATAATCGAGAGAGGCATGAGTCACTGTCCGACGACATGCATTCTTATGTGGCAGTGCGATCTTATGTGAAGCTCGCCGCGTCCGCACGCTGAAGCCGGCTGCGTCCGCTGCGTACGCCGCGCAGAAGCCCGCCGCGTCGGCGGGTTTTCTACTACTGCATGAGCTGTCCACTGTGCATATTGATCCCATCTAAGGTGTTTACGGAAGGACTGCCAAGGGAGTGCAAAGCAGAGAACACCAATATCCATGAGGTTTTGCGTTGGGCGAAAGAAGCGCTCTACAGCCGAACGGGTTTCGATCAGGCAATCAATATCGATCGATATTGTCGATCTTTTGAGCGATACTATGGTTTGCCTTCAGCCGAATTAAGTGCCTTACTGCAGGATAAGTGCTTTGATCAGGCAGCTAATATCACCTTTTTGCAGGCCATCGGTTTTCTATCACACTTTATCGATCGGGATTGGTGTTGTGTAATTATGACGGCCGACGGTTATTGTTAAAGTAGACGATATTTCTTTATATACAATTTTTAACAGTGGACTAGGACAAGCCAGCGAATAAAACTTGGGGAACCTGCACCGGCTTTGGCTTCATATTCAACCATGTTGGTCGATCTCAATTTTCAGCACTGTCCGCTTTTTAGCACTGTATATACAAGAGGATAGCAAAAGTCACTTTTACGAATATCAAGCATCTGGTGGCTTAAAGCAGGGCGACAGGACGTAAATGTCAGACATTAAGTTAGCCTTGACGAGCTGCAATAGATTGTGAACACAACCCCAGATGAAGCAGGGGCCGGATTCATCATCAACTTGCGTAACGTTAACGGAGAATTGTAAGCTTATCAAGCGATATAGTGACCCGCGAGCCGCGTTATCTGCATTAAAAGGTCAGATAACGCTGCTTGTCGCTCACCATATCGCTTGATAAGCTTACAATTCTCCGTTAAAGTTACGTAAGTCGTTGATGAATCCGGCCCCAGGAGTGCTGACGAACATTCTGCTGAGTGCTATGCAAAACAGTGATAGTACTCAGCAAGGCATCAGCCAATCTGTAGTAGGCGTATGTCTCAACGTGTTCTACTTCGACGCTAGGGATGCTTCGTCACTCAGCGTTGGTTGCCGGCGAAGCCGGCAAGCCTTGCGTGGCCCGCACGTTCAGCGAACGGCGCCGGCGAAGCCGGCGATGGACGCTGGCTAAGGAAGCATCCCTGGCCAGGTTTGGGCTACATTCCCAGCGTTACACGTCATACACGAAGCCGGCAAACCTGGCGTGGCTCGCACGGGCCGGTGAAGCCGGCGACAGGCGCTGGTACTATTATAACAGCGATAATAGCAGTTATAAACTATATAGTGGCTTCTCGGTGAATCTAGTCGGTCAGAGGGTAACTTTTGTGACCATGTTAATTTGAAACTTATGTTGATGGCGGTGTTGTTCTCTAGTGTTTTCCTCAGTCTCCTTCTCTTTTCATATTCCTAATTTTCTTTATCTGTTTTGGTTTTTGAACGCTTTTTTGGTGAGTCGTTTATGTCAGTTAATACCTTATCACATTCAGACGCGTTAATGACAAAAACAACAAAAACAAAACCAACGACAACGCACACTCAAACAAGAGTTATAAAACGAAAAACGAAAAAACAAAAAAATATACGTCCGAAGACGAAGTGATGGAGGATACATATGAGGTGACTTGATGTTTTTCTTGGTTTATAGTCTATGAAGTAACAATGAAAATGTGAAGTATGAATTGTACGGGGAATGTGGGCCACAGATCTCCGGCACTGGGACGGAATGCAAAGTGCGATGGAAAGGGTGGTAGTCGCGAATTAATGAATGGTTGCACCGCATAAAATTGGTAACGTTATTATTAAATAAATCACCCCATCACGTTTCAATGCAGCATTGTCCAGAAATCATCGGCGCATTGGGAGTGTATTGGGAAAATGTAAGAAAGGAGAGGAAGAAGAGAAGAGCGAGTGCCCGTAAGAAGCGTGAACGTCAGATAGAAATTGAAAGTGGAAGAGAGTCCACAAGCACATCAGCGTGCTCCTTATCTCTTCCGTTCGATTACAACGTTCGCATTGCTGAGGAGGTGGAAACAACGACAGGTCGCTCCTCCCTGCGATACACACGACATCTACCTGTGCTTCTTTTTCAGGAATTGTGGCACAGCGAAGGGAGTTGGTTATGGAGAATCCACTAACTCAAACCGCCGTGACGACGCCTTGAAAACTCGCAATTCAAAACAACGTAATGGACATGTTATGTGCATCGTTCATCAACAGGAATCGGTTATCCATTTAGCATCGTATAAGGTCACAATAGACAAGCTACTCTTTCCGGCTTTTTCAGCTTTTCCTAATAGTGTCCAACCCTTTTCAATCTTAGGACTTCGTCCTAACGGCCGCTGCTTCCCCTTTAATTCGGCACAGTTAGGACGGGTTCAAAGGTGTCGACTCAAGAACGTTCCAAACACCGAGCATTGTTTGCAGGTTCCTCATTACTAGTATTCTCTTCTGCTGGAAGTAGCCGAAAATATTTAGGCGGATATAACCTGTCCAAGGACGAAGCTCTTAGAAAAAAGAGTCAGAAACCTTCCGGGGCGACATCCGCTCAATGCCTAAATGAGAGATTTGCTTTAATTTACCAAGTAGTTACATCTTTTGTTGAAGACTGTCTAAACTTTAGGATCAAATTTCTTTTGAGCCCAGCACAACGGAAAAACTGGCGTATTAATTGAACGTCGTTTCGGGTATGAATTCAAAGATTCAAAGTCGTAGCGAAAAAGGGCGCGTTCGCTAGGGTCACAAAGGCGCTAATAGAAGCGTGGCTGGGACGCAACGAGCGCCTGAGAAAGCGCGCAAGGGCGCGAAAGTGTGTACCAGCGGTTGAAGACTACGTTCTTTCGGCTAGCACAGAAGACCGTTGAGTGAGACAATGTTGGTGGAGCGCTTGATGTCTTTAGGTAGAGTGAACAAGTGGGAGCTCTTTATAACTAAGTGCGAATGAATTGAGGCGCAAACTGCTTCCTACGAGTGAGGGGAAGTGACACAGCATGTGGTTGAGAAAATTCTAAACAAGAGTGGAGTCTTTTTTAAAGATAGATGTTGCGTTCGATCCAAACAGCGCTTATGGTGTAAGGCGTAGCATCACTGCCGAGAAATCAGAAGGTGCGGGTTCGAGTCCCGCCTGGCGCATGAGTTTTGATCGCAACAAGACACCCATCTAACAACTTCTATTGGTTCTATTTATTGTCATTAGTATCTAGAAGCCTGAGGAGTAAGTGCTTGCAAACTTTGGTCGGGAGTTTGGGGATACGATGGAGTAGAAACTTGAGTATTTTAGATTCACTGGGTTTGATAATGGATTATTTCTACAAGAATGAAAAACTAGAGGGAACGTGAAGGATTTGGAAATTATGTAACCACAACATGAATAGAGGAAAACTTGAAAGGCGTCAGGAGTAAATATGCTCGAGACAAGGCCAGTAGGTGGAGAATAATCTTATAAGAGAGACAATACGATGAAATAACGAATACGGTCTCTAATGTGTGCGACGACTTTTCCACAGGTTCTCCATCGTGTCCCATCCGTTCCCACTTTTTATGGAGAACATTCCTTGCTGCTCTACTGCAATGTTCAATGTGATAGGAAAGCTTCCATCGTTAAGGCACTTACCAAATGAACTTTTGTTGGGGGGTTGGAAGAAGGTTTCAGAATTTCTTAACATATTTTCATTTGAATACTTGTCATTGTTATCAAGCCTTGGAAAGGTTTTGCTATAAAGCCTAGGAAGGGCTAACTGAAAGCTGAGACGCGAGACGTTCCGGCTCAGAAATTGGTCAGTGGAGCATCAACGTATTCGAATGCAAATATTTAAAAAATCGCGTTTTCGAATGTATTCGAAGTATAGGTCGCGAAGACGGACAGCATTGGGTGATCGGCACGCCCCATCAAATCATACCGCATTTAATGTGCGTGCCATTCAAAGAGGAATTGCTTAGTCGGTACACTGATCAGCTGGCGGTCTGTGCTCTGCCTAGTTACTGCTGGCTGGCGCACTCCCATCTACTAATGCTGCTCACTTTCGCGACATGTACAGTGTTCGAATTCAAATGTTCAAAAATCGTATTTTTCGGATATATTCGAATTCCAATACTTGAGAATTGCGGGCGTTCGAAACCGTTTAAATATTCGAATATTTTGCAAAAGCACAACTATACTGGATAACTAAGAGAACTAACCAACCACGGCATCAAAGTGACCCCAGAATGATTTTTCTTTTTCTTTTCTTTTTCTTCTTCTTCTTTTCCTTACTCAGCGTTTGTCTTTTTTCGTAGCGGGGTCCGCTTTTCTGATGTCATGACGCCACCTTTCACGATCCAGCGCTAGATCATGCTGGAAACCAGCTACTTCAACACCACATGTATCAACGTCGCTGCATCTGGCGCCCCTAGGCCGTTTTGAGGCACTTTCAACTTGAGGCGTATGTCACATCTTCTTTTCGTGGCCCTACCATTGCAGGCGAGCTTCGCGCATCTTGTCAGCGATGGGCGCAACACCGAACTCTTGCCGAATAACACCTTTTCGGATGCGGTCCATGCGTGTGACTGTAGCCGTGCAGGAAACTTAAAACAATAATACTCACCATCCTTGTTGTTGAATTGCTTCATTGTTCTCTTGGTATTCCTAAAATATGATAATAAATTATATACCAACAAGCCGATTGGATATAACAACTTCAAACGGACATAATGGAAAACACCACGTCATCGTGTCGGCCCAAAAGTTCATTTTTTGATACTCAGGTTATTATGCTAACTCATGTACTCGTCCCTTTAAAAAGTTAGAGCACAGTTCATCCTATCACAGGGTTATTAAAAGGCTCAGTCAATATACTGTACTTTTCTTTACGGTATATAGGTTGAACCGTGAACAGAAGCCACAGAAGGGATGGCCGGGTGAGGAAATTCCATAGTGTAAACTTCCTCGAAGTAATCACGCCATCGCTTCAGCGCCTTTTTGCGGTCCGTAAGTAAATGGCCGTTCTCATCATTGATGCCAAAAAACTTTTCAATATCCTCGGTTTGGCGATGGCGGCTCTTAGCAAGTCGGTATAGACATAAGGCGCGTGTAGCGCAGTCGGAGGAGGCGCCGGCTGTCGCGTGCACCCGATACCAGATTCCTGGTTCGGATTTCCCTCCCAGGCCCACCAAGCCAACCATCACTCCGGGGTCGGTGAATTGGTACCAGACGTCTGGGAAGGACAGAGCGTCACCGCATTTCATTGTATGGCCAAATACGCATTCAAATCGCTTCCACGACATCCCGTAGAAGTACAATGTGTGGCGCATCCCAAAAAGGATTGAGTAACGCCGTCCTTTATCCTTTATCCTTTATATAGATTTATAATTGTAGACCGTAGTTGGGTATTCACAACAGATGTTACGCAAAAGATCTCTAATATAATATTGGTTTGTTCGGCAACTTACTCATGGATTCTCCATGTAATAAATGATGAGTGATAATATCTGGTTTTGTACAGCATTAAAATTAAGAACAAACTGCGAGCAACGATTGTCTCAGACTAAAACAGCTTATTTCAGGCATCCGTGTCATTTGGTTCCGGTCAGAAACCACAGGTATGTATTAACTATTGCATGGTTAGAACAGCAACAGATTACTGCGGCGGTAAGCCGTAAAACTGTGCCTGCCGTACAATTGTATAGAGTACCTCTGAGTTTCCCACAAGTCGCCGACTGTTCATACCGGATCAAGTGTTCTTACATTTCAGGGATCAATTCAGATTTCTCCTGTTGGATAGAGCAGCCAGTTGTAAGGATTCAACGAACGCTTAGATGTTCGCGCTCACCGAGAACAACAGCGTTCTCCACTCGTCCGATTAAACCATTTATGCAATGAATATAACCTTGTCTTCCAAACCCTTGCAAACGCAGGAAAGAAGAACCCTAAGTGCTTGGCTTTTCCGCATAAAAGTAATGGAATAATTAGGTGACGTAATAGGAGATTACTATTTCTGCAAGTAACGAATCATTCTAAACATTTGTTTATTGCGTGTTACCAACCTGATGCGGTACCTGATGCGAGGACGGCAAGGGCAGTCCCGCGGTCTGCACGAGTTGACGTAATCCTTGCAGGCGAAGAGAAGAGCGAACTCGAGCGACAAGCGCAAGCTTGGTACGACCGCTTGGCGATGTTCTGGCTCAAGCTAAACGTCATAAAATCTGAGTACTGGACGACGGACGTAAAGGAAGCCGGGTCCATTGAGATCAATGGCACTGCGCTAGTACGGGCGACAAACTTCAAGTACCTTGGATACGCAATTGCGTCTGATGGTAGTATGACGTTCGAGGTGAACTCGCGCGTGGGCGCAGCGGCAGCGTGGTCCAAATGACGCTCAATAACAGGCTCCTATGCGAGAAGAAGATACCAGAGCGCCTTAAATCAAAGATCTACAGAACCGCCATCCGACCAGTAGCGATGTACGGTGCTGAGTGCTGGCCTGCAACGAAGGAGGTTGAGAGCCGCCTCAGCGTAATGGAGATGAAATGCTGGGTTGGACGGCTGATAACACGCGTTTGGATCATGTTCACAATGTCTTCATACGTGAAAGGTTCGGCGTCGCTCCAAATGACGATAAGCTACGTGAAGCTCGCCTGCGATGGTAAGTATGCACACGTCCTTTGTGCGAACGGCGACATCGTTCGGAATATTGGATTCAACATAGGTGTGCCCGGAAAACGGCGTAAAGGGTGGCCGAAGCAGTGTTGGCTTGATGCGTTGCATGTGGACCTGAAGGTTGCCAGTATTCATCCCGACCAAGCATTTGTTCGCGTAAAGTGGCGTTACCACCCCAGAATAGCGGACCCCGCTTCGAAGAGGAGCAAACGCTGAAGAAGAGGACATATATCTGATAAATGCTATCGATACACGTGAATATAATCCCTGTTCTATGAAGTGTTTCCTAGTAAAGATGTTCTGTACCTTCTCTATAGCAATAATCTCCTTTTGCTTGTATGGAGCAAACAGGAATAGTCTTTTAAGGAGATAGCGGCAACTGCATACATCCTCAGAGCCTGCTATAGTTTTAACTTTATATCATCAGCAGGTGCATGCTAACGTGCGAGCAAAACTCAGCTTAATATTTTAACAAAAAACTAACAGACAAACAAAGAATGGCAGGGTATTCTGAGCAGCCAGACGCGTAAACATGTGACAAGAACTATGCGATCTACTACTACATTTTGGGTATGAAATCTTTTATTTTTTTATTGCAGTTAAAGGTGCACATAACGTTGTGCACGTCGTCATGTAATACAAAACAAACGATCCAGTTGTGAAACAAAAAAGCGGAAAAACAACAAAAAACTAAAATTAAACAGCTCCATGACAAGATACTGAGGGAAGGAGGGCAAACAAAAGAACTCGCAAACAAAGTAGAAAGGTGAAATACTAAAATGTGCATTGAATACCAACGTTCTAAAGCAGTAGAAATCGTGATTTCTTTTTCTTTCGCTGTGCCTTCATTTTACACTTGTAAACTATGAAATGAAATCTACAGCGCAGTAGGAATCTATTCAGAATTTCTTATATGGCAATCCTTTCACAATTTCTTCAAATGATAGAACAGATGTTTTTGTAATATGCATTGCTTAAAGGATTGCTCACTGTATGAAATACGCTGTCCTGTTGCGTCAGCAAATTGCTAATATAACGTGGAAATCTTGTGCTAAAAGGCTGATGACGACTCCTAAACACAAACAAAAAACTGCGGGATTTTATTATAAACAAATCGGCAAAATTTTTGGTAGACCTCATCAGTCGTAGTGTAGTGGTTAAAGACATACATCTAACCCACATCTAACAAACTACGCTTTATCTAACAAAAAAATCAGTGTTTTGAAATCAAGTTAATGTGCCTGGTGGTGGAAGGCTGAGAGTGTAAATCGAACTGAACGATGTAGCGGTCAAAACTGGCTGGAGAGCGTAAAATAAGGACATTGGTGACCAGAGGAAACGTAGACAAAGTCACATCCAAATCGTTGCCTTCATGCGTCGGTTCTAAAACCATTTGCGTAAAGCCTGCGCTCTCGAAAAACGATAGAAACTCAGCGAAAGTGAAGATCTGAGAGGTTCGATTGTTCCAGTCAATTGCAAAGTTTCGGTTCCCTAAAATTATTGTCCTATATCTAGCCGCTACAAAGGAAGAAAGAACTTTGATCAATCAGCGTCATCATTGGTTGTTGAATTCGGAGGGCGGTAGATAATGAGAAATCGAATGTGAGCTCGGAGAACACTTGAATACGAGAAGATATCTAAACAAAAAAAACGTCATCTTTGCCGAAAAACCCGGGATTTAGTAAAGTGGAAATAATGGTTTTCTGAATGGCACAAAAGACTTCTACATCTTTGCCGCTGCTCCGGTCGGCTAAAGACATCGTAAGGTAGTTCGCAAAAAATTTGCCCATCCTTAATATGTTTACTTAGCCAGTTTTTCTTGACGCATACTATATCAGGCTTTGCAGATGACGGGAAATGATGGAGATGTAGCAGTTTGTTAATAATGCTACATACATTCAACAAATAACAGGGGAGAGTGGAAGGCTGACCGTGTCCCGTTGAGCGTTTCCCAAACCACCGTTTGGGAGTTCAGAAAGATGCTTAAGCTCTTTGCGGTAAACCTCTCTCTCCTTACATTTGTTTTTCATTGGCTAACTGCCTTAGCTCATAGTCCACAATCCTTTCTTCTGCGGTCATACTTATCTGCACAAAGACGTTTCCGTAGCCAGAACATCGCAAGAGCCTCGCATTCGCCAAAGATTTCCTCCAATAATATACAAACCTCCGCGGGCGCGCAGTCGACCTGCAATACGTCAAAAATGCCTGACAGCTTGCTTAGCAAATTCGATCTGCACTGAAAAGGCCGCAGACTCTCTGCAGATTGATGCACTTCTGATTTAACTATGCCCCGCCCCCACAACCTGGCCTCAGCGTGCTCTGAGAAATTCCTAGACATTTTGTCGCCGAACACGCTGAGCATTTCCAATATAAGCGGACAGAAAATGCGGTCGGAGATCTTTTTTTTTCAGAAGAGTCTCCACAGATAGTGCCTTCAGATTAGCACTTATTGAGGCTTCAAGATGTTCGCTAGAAGTGTTCTCTAACACAGCGGAAGCCTCCGAGGCTATGACTGCTGCCTTTCCGCGGTTTCGAACGCGATATCGTCTTTGCTCTGTGGATCTACAATCAAATAATGGATCGGTAGATTTAAAGTGGTCGCAAGAATTTCAACAAAGTCCTACGACAACGAAAAAACAGCAAATCAAAGACTCCTGGCGCAACCACAGAAGCGCTAATGCGATAAGAAAAGACAACGGCTATGAAAATAAGAATTTCATAGACTCAGAAACTGAGAAAATGGGAATGACGCAGTCAAAACACAACCGTTCAGGACGGCCGCTCGTCAAATCGGTTACTATCTCTAAAAGAGGTGGCATTTAAAGCACACGAAATTCCGATTAAAAGCGCCGTGGACGTCAGAATTTTGTGCACTTTTTTTAATCCTCCAGTTTGTTCATTTTGAATGTTACCAAGAAGAAAGTGCGTTTTCAAATCTGTAAATTCCTGGCTGCCTTTTGCTTCGATCGCACTTCGGTCAATTGATTCGATTTTTATCAGGAAGCCCTGATAAGCCCACACAGGCATCAGTCCACTAGGAAAAGTTGCATTTTGAACTTGACTCCCGCTGAATCCAGAATATCTACTAACGACATTGCCAAGCAAGGTACTTGGTGCCATGATTCACCTTTACTGGTCTATTAGCGTGGGCGAATATCAGCCCTTACGGTTGATCCTATGTGCCTCTGAAGACGACGGAAAATTGAAATGCAGACCGGAGTAATGTAGATCTATTTGAAAACCTCGTCTGGCACAGCATATTGATAACAATTATAGTAAATATGATATCTATTACTGTTTCACTGGATCCGATCGCCCCCAAATGGTCACGTGCTCAGCAAACTGAAGCAGTTCTCGTTGAGCTCTGGAAGGTGTCTGTCTGAGAACGGTGTGACGGAATTTTCCACCAATGAAATAGTTTCCAAACCAGCTTCTGCTAAAAAAACAAGTTGTGGTCACCGATTGGACCCTTTGCTAGAAGATTCTCAAATTGTATAAAGTCCACGACCACACTTGGCTCTTATTGGTGTGAATGTGCTGGCCGGTTACAGAAAAACAATCTGCATTAAAACGGGAGTCGTTATAATTAATTAGGGTGTATAGGGAGGAACGAAAGCAGAGACCGTGCCATGCTTTTTTGTTGAATTGAAAAAATAAATTTCTTATATAAGAAGGCATCAAGTCGAATCAAAATCGAATCGAATCAAATCCGGAGCTGTATTTCATAACCAACTGTCTCAAGTCCTGACATGACCATGTTGGATAATGGAAATTTCAAACTGCGAAGCCACGATTGTTTTCCACATTTTACTTCACTGAAGTATCGGCGTAATCTAGAATAAATAAGCAAAAAAATTGGACTAAAACTTCACTTCTGTAGGTCACCTCTCTTAACTAGAGGGTGTCCTGAAATTACGTTGTCAAGTATTTACCGTCATAAAAACGGACGTAAGAGAAATTAGAGCGCAAAATTCTAGCATAACTTTATCAACATATTTGCAAACACAATTGCACTTTCAGAACTCAAAACGACCTCTTCTAGCACGGATGCAGGCCTTCGGACGTGACGGAATCCGGGCGTCCGCAGCGTTTATGGATCCTTTCCGTATGTGGGCATGTGTAGCGCAGTCGGAAGAGGCGCCGACGGTCGCGTGCACCCGTACCAGGTTCCTGGTTCGGTTTTTCAACCCAGGCCAACCAAGCCTTCCATCCCTCCGGAGTCGGTGAATTGGTACCAGACGTGTCTGAGAAGGATAATGCGCTGACGGTTGGCCACTGCAAGTCATTGTATGGCCAAATACGCATTCATATCGCCTCCACGACATTCCGTAGAAGTAGAATGCGCTGGAACATCCCAAAAGGGATTGAGCAACGCCATCTTCTTCTTCTTCTTCAGCGTATGTCCCGCTTCGTAGCGGGGTCCGCTATTCTGGTGTCATGACGCCACCTCTCCCGATCCAGCGCTAGATCAGGGTGGACACCAGCAACCTTCAAGTCCAAATGTAACGTGTCAGACCAGCGCTGCTTCGGACGCCCTCTAGGCCGCTTTCCAGATACTTCCAACTCAAGGCCTATCTTGCGGACGCTGTCTTCTTTCCCACGCAGAACGTGGCCGTACCATCGCAAGCGAGCTTCGCGCATCTTGTCCACTATCGGCGCGACACCGAACTTCTGCCGAATGACATCGTTTCGGATGCGGTCCAGGCGCGTGACTCCAGCCGTCTTCGTCTCCATGACGCTGAGGCGCGTTTCAACCTCCTTGGTCGCAGGCCAACACTCAGAACCGTACATCGCTACCGGCCGGACGACAGTTCTATATATTTTTGACTTCAAGCGCTCTGGCATCTTCCTATCGCAGAGCACGCCAGTCAACGAGCGCCACTTGGACCAAGCTGCACTCACGCGTGAGTTCACTTCAATCATCAGATTGCCATCGGATGCTACTGCTGATCCCAGGTACTTAAAAACCGAAGTGCGTGGGAGCTCAATGCCGTTAACCTTGATGGAGCTGGACTCATTAACGTCAGTCGTTAGATACTCGGTCTTCTTCACGTTCAATCTGAGTCCAAAACACTCCAAGCGATCACGCCAAGCTTGCACCTCTCGCTCGAGTTCACCTTTATCTTCGCTAGCGAGCATTACGTCATCAGCATAAAGCAGTGTCCAGGGGACTGGCTTCTGAAGATCTCGTGTAATGGCGTCCATCACGACAACAAAAAGGAGTGGGGAAAGCACAGAACCCTGGTGCACCCCGACAGAGATGGGGAACTCCATCGAGGTTCCGGCTGCAGCTTGAACTCTACTTTTTGGGGAAGAGCAGAGGATTCTCACCCACTCTATGAGCTCTTCAGGAACTCCATGTCGTCGCAGGGCGTACCATATCACTTCACGCGGTACGCGGTCAAAGGCCTTCTCCAAGTCGAGGAAGGCGATATGCACTGGCTTCTGCTTCTTGCGATGCTTCTCTAACAAGAGGCGGGCGGCATGTATGGCATCAATTGTGCCACAGCCAGCTACGAAACCGCACTGATTGCTGGAAAGCTGGACGATGTCACGAATTCGACCACCGACAATTCGCTCAAAGATCTCCATGCTGTGCGAGAGCAAGCGAATCGGACGGTAATT